>JABSTQ010010207.1:0-179053 GCA_013358835.2 Ixodes persulcatus
TCGCGTCTGATTGGTTAGAGGCTCAAATTACGAAAGTTCCCTCTTTCGTCATTCGAGCCTCGAACCAATCAGACGCCATATCGTCGCTTCCGTCACTTCCGTTTCTTTTTAGAAGAAACAAAACATTTCTCTAAAATAGCCCCCCTGGTCGCGCATGGTTTGTCTTCTAAAGTGCAATAGTAACTTCCACACTTGCGATTATATCGGCATTAAGGTGTAATCACATAGTAATATAACAATACCAAGAGAAGGTTTCAATGCTAGGATTATATCATCAAAAATACTCACGTCCAGGAGACATGTCAAAATAACTTGTGTGCCCTTATTTTTCTGCGAGAAAGACGCCGAAGCCACGATTAGGCGAAAACTGGTAAGCCCACTAGCCTTCAGTAATCCCTTACATCAGATAAACCGTGTTGTTCAAATATTCTTGAGCAGCTGGCATAAATAAGCGCAAGCAGTGACTATGTGACAAAGCTTAATTAAACTTGAAATTTGGTGCCGCTATTCTCAATATAATTACTTCACATATATGTATGTTGAGGACAGGGCCGGATTGTTGAGCAGTGCTCGTCCCGGGTGGCACAGAATTTTCGGGCCAAAGTTTTTATTAGTCTAAAAGTTCAGGGAGAAAATAGCCATCTCAAAAGCTATGGTAGGGCCAAACTTGACCCTCTTTGGCAAGAGACTGAAGATCACGGCGCTCGGTCGCCGAATGAGTGCCAAAGTAAAGCTTTATTGCTTGTAGTTTGGTTGTCATCAGGCATCTTACGGCTTAAAGCGAAATGCAAATGTAGAGTCAGTAATCACTTTTAGTTGTGTGGTTTTTATGGGGTAACTTTGGGCTAAGTTCTAGGTTTAGGATTCACTGCTGGTCCTTATGTTCCTACATAGAATCTTTCTCTTAAGTCTGGCACTTGGCGATTACGTGGCAAGCGAGTGAAAAGCAATAGAAACACCCAAAAGAAGTACTCTTGCATTAACCTCATGAAGCTAATACGTATTAGGCCCTAGTAAGGATAATAGATTGCCAAGCCTGTATGAATTTAGGTGTTTCTCTCGCGTGACACCCGGGGTATTTCTCTCAGCGGTTACAAAGGGGATTTCGAGGTAACGTTACCAGCTCCGAGACGACAAGATTCTAAATTTAATTCACATTTCAGGCAAATGGTCGCCCTAATTCCATCATCACTTCGATTATTTAAGTAAAAGTTTCGGCTATAAAAAGGTGAGTGTTTCTTAATTGCACGCGAAATTAAGAAAATTCGAGTCCTTTAGGTGTGGAATCTTACGTTGTTTTTTTGAGGTTGTGATAATTGAGAACCAAAGAAAAAAGACGGTGTACGTCAGCAGAGCGAAATTCGCTCGCACGCTAGGTAATTTCTTCTCACAGACCCGTTACGTGACATTACAATCTCTTCTGCGACTATTCTACTTGCCGGCTGAGATATCTGTAGCAATATCACCCAAGGACCTAAAGAACGCCTCTACCCGATGTCGCCATGACCGGGTTCTTAACCAGTGTTCAACTTTGCGTCTACACAATGTTAAGTACAGTGGGCGCTGTCAAACGTTCGGAAAACCCCATAGATAACGCGAGTCACAAGGCTATATCCGTGCCTTAATCATTAAATTTCCTAGATGCAACGTTATAAACTGTTTGATGAGGACAATCTAACGTCAAAACTTGAGTTTTAATGGCGGAAATTCGTCTCCATCGGAGACGAACAACACTTCACAAATTAAAGTAGGTTAGAGTTCCGGTATCAAACATTAAGGAACACGACGGGTGCTGCCGTGATCGCTGAAATTTCTACTATAGTTGATGAGAGTTTTAAAAATGCGACTCAAGAGTTTTTATGCACATACTTCTCGCCTGGTGATTCCTTTTTCGTCATTTTTATCACTCGATGCCGCCTTTTTTAGGCTGCGAACCAGAACTAAGTTTAACGGGATTCGCTATGTTCTTGGATCGTCAGACTGTCAGGGACTAGCAAGTCCAGAGTAAAGAAGGACGGACAAAGAGAACAAACACAAATGTAGGACTGTTGAGAAATCTCATAACCAAGTCTTCCTTTCAATATAATGCATATAAGAATTTTGGATCGTGCTTGAATGAAACGATTGCTGTACGTTTTAAATTGATCAACGTGCGACTGATTACGTATTTCTCAAATTATGGAACAAATTTAAACTGGTAGGAACAAGGCGCGCTGCAATGAATGGGTCTATCATATACATATCCAACAAACAACAATATAAGATGCATCATCAAGTACCTGCGGTTTCTATTTCCGTGGTGATTGTATTTACCACTTTCTAATTATATTCTTATTTTACGTTTCTTTAGTCTACTATGAGATGTTGTGCACAGACCGCCATACAATTGACCCAACATTTGTATGTACATACATTTTCACAAGCATACAGCATTAGAGGGGCACGTCAAACTGTGACCCACAAAACGGGGCTGTACAAGGCTAAATTTTGATGACTGTTTTATATTTTTTCAACCTACACAAATACGTAGCGACCAGGCGCAGTAGCAGACTCGGGTTGAACTTTCTAAGAAACGCGAAGAGATGATAGTGCGTGACTGCAGCTTTGATGAGCTCTTAAGCCCGCGTTCTCATACTTTTGAACGCATAGCACAGAACCTTGTCCCACAACACGTACTATCGCACTGATCACAAAGCGATCCTTGGCCCACCACAAGTGTGGGCACGGCGATTGTGCAGAATCTTGATTGGCGTTAAGTGCCTGCACATGCGGCGCACCGATATTAGCTTCACCGCAGCAATGTTACGTCAGAGCCGCGAGTCGGCGTGTTCTCGTGTCGTGTTCAGCATTTGATATTTCCAAACTTATAACTCTGCTGCAAATAAAAGTACGCGAGTTTCCAAATTACGAAGCATTTCTTACCACTGACACTGTAGGCGAGAGGGTTGCTGCGTCTTCCGTTACAGTGGCCTGTTTCCGCCAGGAGGGGGCCATTCGATGCATAGAAGTGAGGCATGAATCAGCACAAAAAGTTATATTCACAATTCACCTCCAGGTGTACAGCGGTGCTCGCTGTACACCTGGAGTTGTCTGCGAACACGCTTCAAGAATGTTCGAAGCGTGTTTTTCAGTCAACATCCTTTGTCTGCCGAGCGCTTTTTATGACCAATGTAACAGGACCTTTATGCAAACAAGAAATACACCTCAGGCTGCAGATTGTCTTTTGAAGGATGTATTAGCAGTGAGACTACGGCTTAAAGTGACGATTAAATTAAATAGCAAATTAATTTTCAAGCCGTAGGTTGAAGAGGCATTAAAAAACGATTTCCAAGGAAACAAATGCTTTTCGGGCAAAATGTATGCGCTTAAACGCAATTTAGCTGAAGGTAGCCCTGTTCTAGACTATGTTCAAAACAAAAGGTGCTTTACTACCTGAGCTCTAATTCTCGGCTTTATTCTAGAGATAATTTACATCTGGAATGCTTGTTTCAGAAGTGTTTCATCCTTCGGCTGCAGTCATTTATTGGACATTTTTCTATATCTGAGGAACAAGCGAGATATATATATATATATATATATATATATATATATATATATATATATATATATGGGTGGTTTCATTTCAAATCGTGCATGCTAAACGCGTTTAATTTTTAAAGTTGACGAAAAAAATATATTTTGGGGAATTTCCCAAATTTAGGAGAACGTAAACCGTATGTTCCCGAGATTTTGTGTTCTCGAGTTACCAAGCGTAGAAGCCGCAGTGGCAGAAACTAGTACGTTTGCCTTCCGTCGCAGTTCGCGTGTTTCACACCCTCTGTTGGAGCTACTTTGTTTCCTCCACCCTTTTAACTTTTGCCCCTCATTTCATAGGTTCTATAGAGATATATTGATGTATTCAAATATTTTTATAAATTGTGTTGTTTTCTAAAGAAAATGTCAAACTCGTCACTCTGGTTGATTTTTGTCAAATTTGACAGGTCATTACTTTGTCTGTACTTGAGGGACATTTCTTTCTTTGGCTCTATAGAAAACCCGAAGCAAGCCCATTGTATATATATATATATATATATATATATCACTATGAGCTGCTAAATAGCCAGTTCCACTATTTTCACGTAAGCATTGTTTACGCGAAATTGAGGTCAATTTTCTCAAAAAAACCATTTTTTTAATTTTTATATTGATTTTAAAATATATTTATATTATATTTATATTATGCAAAGGTGCAAGCGAGCTGCACAAGAATGACGAATATAATGAAAAAATGAAACTTTTTTTTATTTGCGTCCAATTGAGCCTTATCTGCTGAAGCCAGTTGCGTCCGAGCAGGGGTGGACCGTCATGGCGAAGCACGTAGAGCGGCAGGCGCTGGCACTGAGCGTTGTGCTGGACAGCTACGAAGGCAACTCCGCAGGGCTTGACGGCTTCATTGGTGTAAGTCCGCAACGTGAGACTGGTTCTGCGCAGACGAATCATAGGAAAAAGTGAACGAAACTGTCCCGCAGATATCACCGAGTACGGCTGCACCTGTGTCAAGCTCATCTTTAACGGAATTCCTTCAACTGTGACTTCTACCATGATGGGACTTTCTCGCTTGTTAGATGTCTGACGTGTTTTACGCTCTGGAGTTCCCGTGTGAGGCAAGGCAAGAGTCCGTACTTCTGACCTCGACTTTACTCGACTGTTTTTCTTCGGCTGTTCGACGTTCCGGCAAGCACGCTGAATATGGTCCTTTCTTGTTACAGGCAAAACACATGTCCGCGTTTGCGTGTCGACACGAACTCGGCTTCATTGCTTCGAAGAACCACACCGGAAACACGTAGATGACGTCTTTTTGTTTAGCAGAATGTACCTTGGTACATCGAACTCTGTCCAAAGACTTCGAGTGCGTCACTTGAGCGCTTTCCGGCGCGGGCCCTCAAAGGCTAAGGCGCGGTCGACTGCTCGCTGGAATCGGTGACGTGCCGGTCACTTGGTACACGGTCTGCGGACGAAAATCGCGATTCGGTCCGTCGTGTGAATCTATGGTACGACGTGCGACCGGCAGACACAGGAAATAGCAATGGCTCTCGTACGGGGCGCAGCCAAGCCAGCCAAGCAGCCAAGCCGATCCACTACGAAGAGGCGGGGTGTACCTCTCCTCCACGCGCCCGAAATGCCAAGAGAGAGAACAAGTGGAAAGGAGGTGACTACCGACTAAATTGCGTCTGGCGCAGTCAATATTGCTCTAAAAAAATGTTTTTTTCGCGTAAAATTCATTTTTTGACACGCGTGTCCCAACCAGACTGTTTTGAACAAAAAATTACACCATCTTCCCGAGGGGAACCATGGGGTGATGCGGAGCATCGTGTTGGTTCCGAGGAAAGAGTTAGTTGCGTGCTGACATCGAGAGATGGCGCCACCGACTGCCCTAGCGTTACCCCCTACGCGAGCCTTCGTCGCGGCTCGCGGCAGAGAAACTTGGAACGCTCGCCGCTCGCCGTTTATTTTTTTCACACTTGAAGGAGAGGAGACTAGACGAGGAGAGTTGCGCGTGCGCGCGCGGTGTGAGGAGAAGCGAACACACGCGCAGTGCACGCAGCTGGTAGAGAGAGAGAGCGGAGAGGGTATTGGTAACGCGCAGCTGTTGGAGAGAGGAAGGGGGAGAGTTGCGCGTGCGTAGTGTGAGCGCGGACTACGACGCCGACGCGGCGGGACATAGACCCGAGCAAGAGATGCTCCGCATCTAAAAACTTTTTTTTTTTCTTTTCAGGGGCCCTTTAAGGTCTCAATGTATAGATGGGATCCTGTATGCGGATTCAGATCCTATGTAGCTATACGAAATTCTGTATGCGGGTCCAGATCCTATATAGCTATACGGGATCCTGTATGCAGGTCCAGATCCTATATAGCTATATAGGATCCCATATGCGCGTCCAGATCCTATATAGCTATACGGGATCCCATATGCGGGTCCAGATCCTATATAGCTATACGGGATCCTGTATGTGGATGTGGGTCCCGTATACGTATATAGGATCCTGTATCCAATAGCACCGTATAAAATTTATACAGGACCCATATGAGATATGTATGCGGGTTTTTTCAATAGGGATGGTTCCAATTAGAAACTTGCTCAGCGCCATCGAAAACCCCTAAATCAGTCATTCTCAGAAAGACTTTGAGCGCGTGAGAAGCGTAGTAGTGCACTAAAGTTACCGCTAGTGGAGCAGGTACAAGGCTGGGGCTAGATAAGAGACAGAAAAATCGCGCGGACGCCTTATCGCAACCTCTAGCTTTGCACCTGCTCCACGAGCGGTTACTTCAGTTCACTACTGCGCTTCTCACGCGCTCAAAGTCCTTCTGAAAATTACTGATTTAGGGTTTTTCGACGACGCTGAGCAAATTTCTAATTGGAACCATATGCCTATTTTCATTAATTAAAAAGTTAATTAACGAATTTTAAGTAATTAGCCGACTGATCGTTACGATTAGCCCCCTATAATCTGTCCCCTGGCCGTATAACACACCTCCACAAGCTGCAAAAGTGTAACTTTCACGACTTTTTTTAAACAAATCTGTTAAGCTTAAAAAGAAAAAAAAAACACCCTGCAAAGATATATATATATACGGGTGGTTTCATTTCAAATTGGGCAGGGTAAACGCGTTTAATTTTTAAATTTGACGAAAAAAAATATTTTGGGTTTTTTTCTGAAATGAATGAGGGCGCAAAGCGCATGTTCCCCAGATTGTTTGTTCTCGAGTTACGAAGCGTAGAAGCCGCAGTTGCAGAAACTAGTATTTTTGCCTTCCGTCGCAGGTCGCGTGTTTCACACCCTCTGCTGGAGCCATTTTGTTTCCTCCACCCTTTTAACTTTTGCCCCTCATTTAATTGTTTCTGCAAAGATATATTGATGTATTCAAATATTTTTAGAAATTGTGTTCTTTTCTAAAGAAAATGTCAAACTCGTCACTCAGGTCGATTTTCTGTCAGATTTGACAGGTCATTACTTTTTCTGTACTTCAGAAAAATTTTCTTTCTTTGGCTCAATAGAAAGCCCAAAGCAAGCCCAATATTAACTTAATAATATCATTCCGATCTGTAGAATAGCCAGTTCCGCTACCTTCGCTTAAACATTGTGAAAAAATAATGTTGAAAGTTGTAGGTCGATTTTCTTAAGAAAACCTTTTTGTAAATTTTTTTATTGATATTTATTATTTATACATTATATATATTATGCAAAGGAGCAAGCGAGCTGGACAAGAATGACGAGAATAATAAAAAAAATGAAACTTTTGCATTTAATTGCACTATTATCATAACCTTAAAAGGAAAGCCTTTACCCTTTGCTGGTGTTAAGACTGGTGGGAGCTGATAAAACCTGTCTGCTCTACTGACGTCTTACCCCTGGTTTGCTCAGTTGGCAGAGCACTCCAGTGGAAATGGAGAGGTCCCGGAATCGATACCCGGACCAGGCGGATTTTTTCGGTCGCACACCAGTCACCTAGCTGAGTTTGGAATCTGTTCGTCCTGTGTCCGTCTTGTTCCCCTTCTCCAGGGATTATTTTCGTCAGGCCAATAGGTTGTATGAATAGTTTTTTAAGACCGGTTATTGGCATTTGCCATGCAGCATGGTGTTAGGAGAAGCCTTCGTAGATGACAGGTTTCTTTTGTGGCCCCCCTGTCAGCCCCGGGACGGAGGTGTGTCACCCCATTGACAAACGGCGACCGCCGTTTGAGCCGCTAATGACTGGAAAAGTCATCCGTCGCCGTGTTGATGGCGCTACGCCCGGGCAGGAAGTTAAGCCGTCCTCTTCCCGCCAACAGAGTCCTCGAGTTAACCCTTTTCCAGAGAAGAACGTTTGAGGGATCAGCCGGCTTCTGCTCTTCAGTCCAGACTCGACGACGACGATGGTGGCCAAACAGTGATAAAGCGCCATGTTAAGGGACGGCTGCTGGTGAAAGAGGGGCGTGTGTGCGAGGGAAAGAAACCTGAGTAGGGCTAGGAATCGGGGAACGAACGCTTCGCTACCATCTGCTGCGAAAATTACAGCAGGGACTGCCCACTGGGAAGGTGTGGCCAAGTTACTCTTCAAAAGCTGCAGCAAAAGGATGCGAGAATGTGCTCTCGGACGATGTAAATACTACTGTACATATGTAGTAAACAGAGATTATCGTGAGACACCCTCCATTTTTCTGTTGTTCCTCCCTGGAGTCTTCCTTCAGTTTGTGAACTGGCCTGGCCCTGCCTGATCCTGCTCCAAAAACTTCTAGGTTCCAGCAACTGGCTGACAGCGGTGAGATGAAACGGCTGATCATGCTTCCTTTTACGAGTGAGTGCTTTACAGTTTTCCCTTAATTTGCCAAGCCTATTGCTGAGTGGTCAGTACACGAGTGGAGGGTCGCTCTTTCCGACATAGGAAAAGCGAAGTTCAAGCTGACTGAGTTAGACAGAGGATAGAGTTTGTGACACACAAAATCATAAATACTGAGAGGTTACACGTTTTTGACTAGGTGCCAATATGCGAGGAGCTTGGCATAACCGTGGGGTACGCCAAAAAAAAAGGAAGCCATATATGGATCTCCTTCGCGAGGAGGAAGTGTCCTCCGCAGAGCTTCAAGAGGCTTGGGAGCTGATTCGGCAGCAAGACGCAAGATCCAAGTCGGAAAAGCGGTGGCAAGCCGAGCTACATTAGGTTAAAAAGCAAAAGCAGAACACAAGAATTCGGAAAAACGAGCCGACCTGCAGAAGTCTGAAAAGAAAGCGCGGATGAAAGAGCGAAGCGTGAAAAGGGCGAGCGCGTCGAACTGGAGAAAGCCGAAAAACAAAGCGTGAAGAGACCGAGCGGGAATAGCAAGAGCGAGACGAGGTAATGAGGACCGAAAGACAAAACCTGCGGGCTCGTGATTTGGAACAGAAAGGGCTTGATCTTGAAAGGCTGAAGCTATAAATTCTATCTCATACACGAACTGCAGTAGTAAAGGTAACCGACTCGAAGTACCTAAAAACACATTTCCTCAATGCTGTACGTACGAGGGTGATACCAAGCGTGAGAAAAAAACGTATTGTCCTGGGAGGAAATAATACTCGCGCCGAGTAGAAGTAGGACGCGTCAGGTAGCGGTAGAGACGGTGGATCAAAAAGACAAAGTTGGATATGAGGAGTTTGATTTCACCGACGACCAGCGTCTTTAACCGACGGGATGACTGACGCCGTTCCGCACAACGCTGACTCCAAGCCGGAAGCGCTGGAAATGGGACAGGATCGCGATCCCGCCAAAGAGAGAGATGAGGCCTCTCAAGTATCTAACGTCTGCTTCCTGGGAGACGGAGGCCAGACAAGTGAAATGACGACACCGCAGAAGCCTATCCGGCTAAATGCAAGCACCGCGGTGGCGTGGAAATTAGCGGATAGGGAGTCAGAGCAGGTGTTGGATCGTCCTAGCCGCCACCTGTGGGACTCTGTGACCAAGCCTGGCCTAGACAATCTAGACACAAATCAAAGATGCTCGAAAAAAAGCGTCTTGTTCGAGCCGTTCTTTTGAGAAGGAACAGAAGAGGATCAGCGGTCTCGAGCCTGCCCCAAACGATTCTGATGATCAGCTTCACCGGAGGAGCGACGCGTTTAACCAGAAGCAGAAGTTCTAAAGGTCGGAAAAAGAAATTGCGGAGGGACCCATCCTAAGGACCCATCCACCGGCGGCGGTTGCGAGACCAAGTGATCGGGCGGAGACGCACTTGAGCTCAGGCTGGGCTAAAGAGAACCAAGCCAGGAGCCCTCAGAAGGGTTGCCCGGTTCCGGTCACCCTCCGAAACAGAAGGAACATGAGAGGAGGCCGCACATGGCCAGCGTCCTTCGATTTGGCCTGAACGCTTCGAATGAAGGACGACACCGTGGGTTCGACGCCGGCATGTCCAGCCAGTGACAGCTGTCGTCGAGGCCGAAAAAAAAAGTGAGATATTCACATCAATAATTGTCCAGCCAGCGGCGGCTGCGAAACCAAGAAATCCAGCTGGGACGTGGAGGAAATCAGGCTGGATGAGAGAGATCCGAAGCAGAGCCCCTGGAAAACCTCGTCGCCATACCGGAACGACATTGGGTGTTCGTTCAGGTGCAAAAAGACGCAACAAAAGGCTGTTCTGTGTGAGTGACTACCAATCTTGCCCGGACTTTTCTAATCAACGTCGCTAAAAGATGAAGAGGTGCAACTCAAGAAAGAGAAAGCGGTCGCCTGAGCAGGGAGACCGAAAACGCGAAGATATCCACCCTATTAAACTATTAACGGACAGTGGTTGAAACACCAATCAGCACTGCCGTGACGCTAGGGAGCCAAAGCTGAACAAGAGGTCAGAGGCAGCACTGCACGAGGAGGCGGCGCGGCAGGTCTTCCGTTCTGGTCCGAATGCTTCCGATTAACAACGAAACCGGAGGCTCAGCGCGCTCAACTCGAGAAAGATTTATTCAAGACTGGGGGAAAGAAAACAACAGTACAGCAATTCCTAGGAGCCGACTATCCAAGCAGCAATGTGAGCAACATGCCTAGAGGGGACACCAGCAGATCCATGCTAAATGAGGGAACTTCCAGACAGAGCCGCTCGGACGAGAAGTACAAGAGCTGCATAGAGTCACGCAGCGGAGGGAAATCGGGAGTTAAGCCGTCAAACTCGACTCAGGCTTCCACTACGAGAAACAAAGATAATCCAAAGGATGTAGAAGCATTTCTGGATGAATCTTCAATCTCGTCCAAGGACCCCGAATTCAATGCATACGTGCGCAGTTCACTGCTTGTGCTTCGGCGCGAGATCACTTTAAGTGCAGAAATCAAGTCAGAACAGTCCGACTGCGGCTTCGTGAAGACCGCCGAGTTTAAGTACCAGGGAGTTTCTAGTAAGAGCGACATCGAAAACGCACTGGGTGTAAATTAAAGTGCAAATACTCTTCGGTGAGAGATTTTGAAAAGAAGCAGCCGAGTCGGAGGCCGCGAAAAAAAGGGAACGCGTAATTCGAATGTATTTTCCTGGAGTTGGTTTGGCCGGGTGTATGAGCAGCTTTTTTTTTTTACGAGAGTTCTAGTTTATTGCATTTCTTTGAGCTATAGTGCTTTATGCTATTGAGCTCTATTGCTTATTTCGCTTTTCGGTAGAAGGCCTCCGGGGCGAAGCACAAAGTCGAAAAGCTATATGCTAGGCTGCTGGCCCGTGTCGGAGCTTCTAAGATGTGAACGAGCTCCATGATCGGATGGTAAAGTTGTAAAGTTATATTCTGTTTCCAAACCATAGGACATCCTTAGTTTCAATTTTTTTTTAGAATCACGCTCCCGTATTTTTTGTTTGTGTTTACCTGGTTTAAGGTATGTTTTGCTTTAAAGAGCTTGGTTACAGCGTGAGCTTGAGTGTCGAGCGAGGTAGATTTTAGGCATTAGTTGGAGGGTTGTCAACAGTCTCGTTTGTTCTGGCGGGTCGGGGTAGGAAAGCAAGCACTTGTCGGTGCTAGGATTTTTGATTGAAATGTTTCTCTTGCCATTACCTTCCTTTTGAGACCTGAGTTGAGGTCTTCTCCTCCAGATATTGCGACCCGGCCCTCGCCGGGTTTGAAATCTTTTAAATCCGTCGCCTGCGTCACCAAGCAGGTGGCGGACACCTTATCATCTCCCAAGAAAGCAAGGTACTCATCAACCCACCGCAGCATTATTGCACTGCTCCCCTTCTGATGAGCTCAGTGGCAGCGGAGGTGCTGTTGTGATAGGCCTTTGTGGATTTCACCGTCCTTCTTCTTGCTTCCTTCTCACCTCTCGGGCTGGGGTGTGTCATCCCATTTACAGTCGGCGACCGGCCGTCTGAGCCGTTAATGGCTGGCAACATGGCTCGGCGCCGAATTGATGGCGCGACACTTCGGCAGAAGCTTAAGCCGTTCTTTTCCCGCTGACAGAGACCTCGATTTAAGCCTCGTTCAACGAAGAATATTTGAGGGATCAGCCGGAATTTCGGCCGTCTTCGGAAGGTTTCTAGTCTACAGTCAAGATTCGACGAGGATAGAGGCGGCTGAAGAGTGACAAGGCGCCATGTTAAGGGACGTCTGCTGGTGCAAAATGGGGGTGTTTGCGAGAGAAAGACACCTGGTCGGGGCTCAGACTCCAGGAACGATGGCTCCGAACATCACTGCGAAAACCCTTAACTTGGGAGGTGGGGCCTTAAAGGGGCACTGACACCTCAAAGGTCGTATTTTTTATTGTCTAAAACGACGCAAGTTGTAGTCATAGACACGCAAAAAAACCGCATCGCAAAAAAAAGCAAATTTCCCCCCGCGCGCGCGCGCCTTTTTATTTTTGGCGTTTAAATCTCCCACCGCTACCTCCTTGCTTCTTTTGATCGGTGACGTGAAAAATCAGGAAATATAGAAGCTTTCTAGGCGACATTTTTATAACATTTAATAACGGCAATCAAAAAAACATGTTTTTTAACGCAATTGTGAACGCACTACGGCCCCTCTTTTTGAAATACCAAAAATCAGAGTTCAGTGAGATGTCCCTTCCTAGATTTGTGTCCTCTGTCAGAAAACTTGGCGACGCTCGAGCAGATCGGCGAGTCGGGAAGAAACCGGTTTCTTCCCCGACTCGCCGATCTTCACCGAGCTCGCCTCCTCCTCGCATCGGGTCAGCGGAGGTCCGAGAGAAAGTCGAGTCGCAGGAGACCGCAAAATTTGACTGACTGCACAGGCGGGGATCGCGCGGAAACTTCAAATTCGGCATTTGGAAATTGTTTTTTTAATTCACAAATACTGAATTCCCAAGTTTCGAATTTTGAGGGTAATGTCCCGGCACCGTTTTTAATCGTTTCGGATAATAAAACAATTATATGATTTTGATGTTTTATTGCCCCTTTAAATGGCCCTTAAAAAGAGCAGCAAGCGGCTGCGAGTGTGTGCTTTGGGACAATGTAAACACTTCTGTAGATACTGTATGCAGTAAACAGTTTGTCGTGAGACAACCTCCCGTCGCCTAATGTTCCTGCTTGGAGTCGTCCTTCGGTCCTATCCTTGCCTGGCCCTGCCTGATCCTGCCTAGGGAACTCCTCGGTCCCAACAATGGCCAGTGTATGCAGTGAATAAACGGTTGATGCCAGCTGTCAGAAATGTTTGAAACAACAGGGCTGATGGATACGATCTGTAAAGATCGGTTATCGGTATTTGCCACTAGAACTAAGGATGAATGCCGATTTTCGAAATTCGTTGCAGCAACATGGCCGATGGATGCAATGGATAAGGTGTGAAGACCGTTTTGTGGTATTTGCCCCTCAACACTGCAACTGAACCAGTGAATCGAGATGGATGCTAGCTGTTGGAATTCACTGCAGCAACAACGGGGGTAAATGCGATGAATGGATTGTGGAGACCGGTTATTGGAGTTTGCCTCTTGGACATGGCAATTGATAACAGTGAATAGGGGTGGATGACAGATATACAAAAAATTAATGCAGCAACATGACCTCTAGTTTGGATGAATGGACGATAAAGACCGTTTATGGGTGTTTGCCGCTGGAACATTGCCAATAAAGAGAGTAAATAGAGGGATGATGACTTTTACAAGAATACATTGCAGCAATGACTGATGAATGCGATGAAATATTTGTAAAGACCGGTTATTGTTATCTTCCCTGGAACATGGCAGGAGACTGCGGTGACTAGTAAGTGGATTCCAGTTATCGAAATTCGTTTCAGCAACATGGCCGATGGATGCAATGAATAGACTGTGAAGACCGATTATTGGTGTTTGTCCTGGAACATGGCCCATGAATGGTTGAATAGAGTGAGCATTCCTGTTATCGGAATCCTACAGAGCTACATTGCCGATAGATGCGATGAATATAATGTAAAGACAGGCTAATGTTATTTGCCCTTGTACATGGCCAGTGAAGACAATAAATGGAGGGTGGATGTCACGTATTGAAATTCGTTGCAGCTATATGACCGATGGATGCAATGAAGAGACTGTGAAGATACGTTATTGATATTTTCCCTGGAACATGGCCAGTGAAGGCAGTGAATAGTGGGAGGATTCCTATGGTCGGAAATATTTCGAGCAGCTTGGCCGTTAGAGGCGATGAAAAGATTGTAAAGACAGGTTATTTTTTTTGCCCTTGAATGTGACCCCTGAAGACGGTGAATAGGGGAGAGGGGTTGTGAATTTTCGGAATTCGTCGCAGCAACATGGTCGATGAATGCGATGAATAAATAGTGAAGACAGCTTATTGGTGTTTGCCTCTAAACATGGCCGGTGAATGCTGTGAATAAATAGATGACTCCTGTTATCAAAATTCGTTGGAGTAACATGGTCGATAGATGCTATGAATAGAATGTAAAGGCCGGTTATTGTAAGTTGCTACTGGAACATTGCAAATAATTGCAATGAAGAAAGGGTGGATGCCAGTTATCAGAATTCGTTGCAAGACCATCGTCGCCGATGGATGCGAGGTATAAACTAAAAAGACCGCTTATTGATATTTGACATTTGAACAGGGGTGGTGAAGACAGTGAATAAAGGGTGGATGACAGTCATCGGAATTCATTGCAGCAACATGGCCCATGGATGCAATAAATGGACTGTGACGACCGGGTGTTATTATTCGCCACTGAAACATCTCCACGGAATGCAGTGAATAGAGTGTGGAGGCCAGTTTACGCGAATAGATGGACGCCGACAGACGCTTGTAATGAAGCCCAGCTCATGCATGATAAAACGCTGCGGCGTCGCCTTGATGGTCGCGTCTTGCAGACGGAGAAGTCAGCACCACAAGGCCGCGTCTCGTGGGCGCCCTCGCGCTTTCTCGTCGGAAAAAAAAGGCCTACAGTTGATACATGGAGCGCCGTCTAAGTCGTGTCAGCGTTGCTGCCAGGCCGTGTTGGAGCGTCTCCCAACGAGCCTGACGCTAGAACCCGGCGAAGTTAAGAATAGCGCGTCTGCCTCTGCACCCATCTTTCGAAGAGGTTCAGCGCGATTACCGCTTGGGATGGATCAGGGATCCACCACTAATGACATAATGCAGATGCGTTGTCATCTTGTTGGACTTGCTTTGTGTTACACAAAATGAAAGACGCTTACAATTTTCTGTAACGCCGAATTGGAGCGCAGCTCTTGCGGAGGAGGGGAGTGGACAGAGGGAAGGGTATGCGCCTCCTCTTTTCCTGCTAAATTTAGCAGGAAATATTGTTAATGTTAGATGCGCTTGACGTCACGTGACGACACGTGTGACGTCACAAGCGACGTTACTAGATTACCTCAGTTGTGGAACTCCCGCGGAGGGGGGTACCCCCCCTCCCTCACTTTAATCCGCCTGGAGTCGTTGGAAGCGCCATCTATATTTTTATTTCAGAACTGTGAGTTCCAAAAAGCACAGCTGAAGCGCCAAATGGCGATCACAACTCCGCCATTTCTCCCGCAGCGGTCACTCGAGGAACTGCACGTGACATCTATTTTTGGCTTCAATCGGCCATCTCGGAGCCGAAGCAGATGAAAGGGTTACAGGGGTGCCACCCCGTCTCCCCAGCGGACGCGCCGCGACATATCAGTGAAGTTAAGATGCACATAGGTCGGCACGCACTACCTGAAATCCCCGCTGAGGCATGGTTGTATAAAAACAATATTAATTGTGCTGAAAACCTTGCAAACTAAACATTTTAGAAAACATCACGCGCCCCTCATATTGTACTAACTCCAATAAAAGTTTCTACAAAACGAGTTTTTTTCCGTTGGTTTCTACGTTTCTAGTAACGTTGAAACGAACGTATCCCGATTCAGTTACCAAAGCAGCCGTCCGGCGGCGCGTCCAGCGACTCCGGGCGAGTCGTCGTGAGTGAGGGAGGTACTGTTCGTGCATGCAGCGTCTATGAGCAGTTTCGTAACTGAGCTAATCTAATAACGGTGGTCAGAAGTCACTTGTTTTTATAATGACATCACACCTGACGTCACGTGTGGCGTCACAAAGGTAACATCATGGCGTCACCCGCTTGACCTTCACGAGGGCGTTGCCGTCGGTGTCCGGGTATCCGCGCGTTGATTTAGGAGATGGGTCACGTCACACGTGACGTCACGTGTGGTGTTATGAGGGTTACACTCATGAGGTTTACCCCTGTGAGGGTTGCCCTCGTGAGGATTGCCCTCACGAGGGTTACCCCTGTGAGGGTTATCCTCGTGAGAGTTACCCTCACGATGGTTGAGCGACGTCGCTCAAGCTCACAGGTTTGAGCGGAGTCGGCGTTACCATGCGTTGCATTATAAGATGTGTGACGTCATATGTGACGCCACAGGTCTCGTAATGCATCACGCGGTTACGCCGACGCCGACGCTACTCAAACCACAAACGGGCGCCTAAGAGCAGCGCTCTAAAAAGTGACGCCATGAGATGACTTATTCCACGATTGTAGTCACTGGCACTGTAATGGACGCCGGGCCGGCCTTCATCCTATATCCCAAATGAAGAAGCGTGTACATAATAAGCCGTTTATTGTGCTCCTTTATCGACCGCTTTCCGCCTTTCTTCTCCACTGTTGCTCTCATATTAGTGGCTGCAGAGCGAGATATTCAGACCTGGTCACGCCCGACGTTACTGAACCTCTCAGTGACTACAGAAACCTCAACTTAGTTCCGCGTTGAGCTGTCTGCAGAGATGTGGCATTTGGTTCTCTGAGGCATTCAGTTTCTCGAGATGACGTCAGTGCAGTGCATTTTAAAGCTCATTTCACTTTTACTTCTAGCCGCGTCTATTATGTACAGCTTACTTACATGCAGGTAGTGCCATGACGTGGTGATGATATCCTGCAGTAATAAAGTATTCTCTTTTATATCCGACAAGTCAAATGTATAATTTTTTGTATGTCTCTAATAAAAATATAAATTTATAATTCGCTCAAATGTGTCGTAATCAGTTTTTGGGAACAATATCACACCTACCGCAAAAGGAAAGACAGACGGACGTTCAGATTGTTCTGGGCCATGGGATTGTGCACGCATCATTTGCTGCATGAATAAAACAAACACAATCTAGAAACAAGAAAAACACTCTGAAATATACACCTTTAAAAATGCGTGCCATCTAGCAGCGGCTTCCCGGTGGCTCGCTCGGAGGGCATGGGGAGGAAGTCTGCCAGTCAATCTCGGTGCAATGATTGGTCCGTTTTGATTTACTTCACATTACCTAGTTTATGGCGGAGAGAGAGGATGGGAATCGAGGCTCACATATACAGTCCGCAGTGATTCACGGGCTAGAGTTTCCCAGCTCTCAGATTTTCTTACCCCTATTGAAAAATCCTGCAAAATTTTATACAGGAATCTTATAGGAAGGCGTTTCCTGTACAGTTTTCTACAGGAAGTCCTACAGGAAACAGTTTCCTGTAAAAATATTTACAGGAAATCTTAAAGGAAGGTGTTTCCTGTACATTTTTCTACAGGAAGTCTTACAGGAAGCCGACTCCTGTAAAAAATGTTTACGGGAAATCATAAAGGAAGGTGTTTCCTGTACAATTTTCAACAGGAAGTCCTATAGGAAGCCGATTCTTGTAAAAAATGTTTACAGGGAATCTTAAAGAAAAGCATTTCCAGTAAACGAAATCTTAAAGGAAGGCGCGTTTCCTATATACCTTTTTAACAGGATCTCTTATGGGAAAGCATTTCCTATATATTCATATAAAGGAAGTCGAACGAGAATGCATCTTCTATTTATGTCTACGGGAATATGATGGGAAGTCGAATCCTGTAAGGTCCTAATACGTGAAGCCAAACCAAGTTCAATTTCCGTTATGCCATGAGAGCTCCTGCAAGAACCCTCACAGGCGCTGCCGGCAAGTGCAGACGAAATTCCCTTGATGCAATTCACGCTTACAAGTACCGCCAACCATTTTTGTGGAAACGCGCAAGACACGCGCCAGGAGCGGGTGCTCCGCTGCCATTCGCTTCCAAGGGCCGCTCATTTCAGTGCTGCGCCGACAACTGCTCCCAAGGGCCGCACTAGACACGGGCCTCCTGCACTGTCGCATTTGACGCTACTTGCAAGACAAATGCAAACACATCGAAGGGCTAGCGGTTGTACTGCACTGGCTCGATTGCTCGTCTACAGCTGAGAGACAAGTCTACAGTTGAGGCAGACTAACTTCGGGCAGTATAAACACACACACAAACACAAATCAAGAATGTACGCAAAGGTATCTCTGACGAGCTTGCTGTCTCTCGGTGCTTTTGAAGTAAGCACGAGCGATTGTAAGCCTGCTTTTGTTGTTTGTTGCATTTTTTGCAAGGCTTGTAAGGCAGGCACAACTGCTACACCTTGCCACAGATCCCATGCAGAGGCAATAGAGCATTTGCAGTATTCCCAAGCACCCCGGCCCGCACTCTAGGAATCATGGGAACGGTGTTCGTTCAGCTCTCTAGTGATCACTAATTTTCGACCAACTCCATGGTTACACAGTTTTTGAGCGTAATTCGAGGTCACCCTGAACAAGCGCCTGATATACCCCAAGTACCTGTCATATCACTTTTAAAATTGCTCGTCAACGTCAGCATTTTTTATACTGCGCATGCGATCCACCTTTCAACCTGGCTGAGCTGCAGACATCTCTTACAATATTATCATTCTGGTGATTCTTGTTTAAGCAGGAATTGCTTAAAAGGCCGATAATTCACAAAAACAAAAACTAGGATTTAGCTCGGAGTCCGCGGGGCTGTTTATACCATTTTTAGCGTTTCTAACTAAATATCAGCATGATAATAATGTAAGAGATGTCTGCAGCCCATCCAGATTGAAGGGTGGACAGCAAGCACAGTATCACAAACGCTGACATTGAGGAGAAATTTTAAAAGCGATATGACAGGTCATTGGGTATATCAGGCGCTTGTTCAGGGTGACTCCAAATTACTCTCAAATACTTTGTAACCAAGAATAGGTCTGAAATTACTGATCACTAAAGAGCTGTAGGCACACCGTTCCCATGATTCTTTTAGCGCGTGCCGGGGCACTTGGGGGATATAGCAAATGGTCTATTCATCTACACATATGGACGTCTCGCACTGATACAGATTCCGAATGTTGAGTGGGTGCGGTATATGGGCCACATTTATACGGGTCCTGTATAAGTGTATGGGTCCCGTACATTTATACGGGTCCTGAATGAATGTATGGGTCCCGTACATTTATATGGCTCCTGTATAAATTTATGGGACCCATATCCAATAGGCTGGTTTAAATATTTATACAGGACCCATTAGAAATTTTATACAGGATTTTTCAATAGGGACGCTTATCAGGTAATCACGGGAGCCAACGTAAGGCGCCGCTTGAATCACTGAGAGGCATTTCCTTAAGCCTTATAAACCCTTTATCTTGTTCCTTCACCCGTAAACCAGGCGATGTGACGTTAATAAAAACGCGCAAGTCAGAGTGCCAATGTTGGCCGGTTGACCTACCTCCCAAACTTTTCCGAATTCCCTTCCCGGCATAACGCACGTCGTTGGGTAGGAATTTCTTCGGGACAATAGGGCGGTGCCGATAGCATTTTCTCTTTCGTTCTCAACTGGCGAAAAACAGGTGCTACCAGCTCCACCTGGTTGCTAACTGGTATATATTACCCTTGGGATATCGTGCAACTAAATTGCATCTGGTCGCTATGGTATTGATGCAGCCTTACCACTTGCAGCGCCAAGAAAAGAACCACAAGGAAGACGAGTTTGAGTTTAATGTATAAAATCACGTGATTCATCATGGTCTTGCTTTCCTGCGAATAAAACAAATGGGTCTCTGAGTGACGCGAACTGTTCGATATGATGCATTATAAAGCGACCCGTTTTGTTCTGATTCTATTGCATTAAATGGTGGAATACAAAGCTGTTTATGGTGTTTTGGTCAATCGTGAAACATCTTCGGCCGCTGAGGGCTGAAGGAACGTAGGGCGTGGAGATTCCCCAGAGTCGTTTTATCCCATCCAATCAGATTGCGGGCAATGGCAGCCATAATATCTCCATCGACACTCAGAAGCGCGAAAACTCTGACCTCTAAGTAAGTAAACAAAAATAATATCAACAGCGAAAAGTGAACCCGAGTTGCGGCAAGCAGACGTATCACAGCGAAAATCACGAGGTTTCTAACTTGGACAGCTTAAGAAGCGCACGAGGCTGCTTTTCGTGTTCACACTTCGGGATTCGCCGTTTAGAACTTGTCGACAGATGCGGCAATTTAAATGACTGCCGGGCAATACTCTGTTGCTGAGGGTTTGCCACGCACTGCTTTGCTTGTATACAGGCGTCTCTTGATCGCTATTCAACGGTGAATATAGCCGTAACCGTATTTATTAACTAGATTCCCGATCAACTGAACAGATTATAAAATGAAATTTCGGTTAGAAAAATAGGGTTTTTTTAGTCTAGATCTGGAGCATAAGCGCACCCAAAGTTCACAACTAAACCCTAGTTCGTGCTTGAAAAACTCTGATAGAGACCACACTTTTGGAAAATGCTCGCTTCATTACTTACAAAGAAGCTTGAATCCTTTATAAATTATCATTAAGGTAATGTCTCATTTAAAAAATCTCTCGCGTCTCGTAATAATGACCGATCCAGAAATATCACCAGCTCTCGCAATGGCATCCGCAGTTTTTTTTTAAGGGGGGCACCCTTCTTTTTCGGGCTGTTAGGGGGGAAGGGGGGGGGGCGCATTTCCTTTTTAAGGCGAAACACTTACTTGTGCTATTACGCGAAAAAACGTCGGCGTTGTGACCGAAATGTGGTCATAAAATTACGTCATGAAGAAAGTGCCGCTCAAGGTCAATGCTGACCCGCGTCAGAAATAAAACACATAGAAAAGCGCAGCAACACAGATGCTTCGTCAAGGAAGCCGCCATCAAGCCGGCGGGGGTCGCTGCTCCTGAGAAGTGGGGGAGCCTGATGTCATCGCCGGAGCGCCGTGTGGAAAAGGAAGACGAGACGCGCTGCTTGCAGCAATGCGCTGCGAGTAGGAATGGTTTCGCATTCCTACACGTAAGCAGTTTAATGTGTTTCTGCCGAAGTTTTCTCACCGGAGCAACCCTGCATTTTATTCTACAGGTTTTATACACGAAAATAAGAGTAACGTCAAACTGTCAACTTTGACAGACTAGCTTTAATTAACATATAGTCATTGTTAAACGAACTGTCTATATTGTCGTTCACATTTGATAACTCTAGACAATCCGTTCGGAGGGTTTTTTACAATTTAAAATGTATGCAATGTAGATCTGATGTCCAACATTCTCTTTTTCAAAACTCGCAATGGCACATATTCACCAGACTGCGCACTTTGGCATTGTTCTTTAAGCCGCACTCACAGAGGTAATACAACATACAAAAGACAGCATCAGGTCACTTTCCGGGACGTGTTGCCTCATTGTTTGACCGTCCTGCAATACTGGTGATAAAAATTAAACTGTCTAAAAACATGTTGGAAGCATACTTATATGTGAAGCAAACATGTTTTGAGCATGCCTGAGGCGCACAAAATTTTGTCATCATGTGTACAGCGAACATCTTGTCTTTTGTATTATGTATGTGCTGTGTGAAGCAGAATCTGTTTGTTCCATACATATTTATGGTTTAAACACGTCCGTAGAAAGTTTATGTATAACCAAGGCAGTACTACGTAAAAATGCATATATCAAGTACTTAAGTGTTGTTCAAAGTAAATGAGAGTTTATGCACTTTAAGTAAACTAGGAAGTACACTGGGCATGATGTACTTGAAGAAAAGTATTGTACACTGTCCATATAAAGTACAAGTACTTTTTGCAAAATCTTTGATGTCGCTCTTTCACTCCTTTTACAGTGTGTTTTAACTGCTATTAATTGTCCCCAGGGTAAGCAGCAGTGTATCAGTTATTTTCGGAACTGGTGACGAATATTATATCAAGTCAATTGGGCACAGAGTAGTTGCCTTACTCTCACAGACTAGCAGTTTAACACAATTACCTTATAAGGCACGTATTTATATCGGTCTTACAGACGCGTATCTTTCATTTAAAAAAAAGACCACATGACGTCTCAAAAAAGGATAAGACGTTTCCACACAAAGATGCGCCATTTTTTCTTTTTTTTCTTAGATGTTGATGAACCCCTGCACTCGAGTTCAGAAGTTGGGTTTAGTATTGGCGACGTGCGCGATCGTAAGCGTCGCTGTGGTCGGCTTTCAACGATTGGCCAAATTCTGACTATGACGTCAGCAAAGGATTTCTCATTGACGTAAATAACAGTAAGGGAAGAACTTTAATTTTGGCGGTGTTGGTAGTGTTGGTTTCAAAGCGCAATGATTTCAGGCTTCCACCATGTCAATTAAAAACAACATCGCACTTGTTGTTCGCAAGGTAATGACGTCACGAGAGGGAACCATAGGACGGTGCTACCAAAGGATCTCGCCGCTAACAGAGAAAGCCAAGGACGCGAGCGCGCTGTCCTTTGAACAACTTAATTTCACCGAGTCACCCCCGCGCAAACGGAGAGATGCGTCGTCTGCTTGCGTTTCTGGCGAGAATAATTAAACAATTACTCCCAGTATTTCCTCAGAGCTGACAGAGCATTATGCTTTGATAAAAAATTTAACAAGACCAAATATGGAGAATATACTTTGAAGTTGGGCATAATGTTTTTCTCGGAAAATATTTTTTTTTTTTTTTTTTAAATACGTTAGCTGAAGTATAAGTACATAATCATTGAATGTACTACAAGCAGTGTTGGGAAGTACTTCAAGTACATTGACCTTAAAGTGCTGCTTCAAGTAGGTTTAGGAAATTTGTACTTTACTTAAAGTAAATTCTCTGAGTATGTACTTGTACTTTACTTAAAGTATTTTTTTTCTGGTACTTTCCGAGGAAAGTGCAATTCCTGACTTCAAAGACCATTCCCCAAATTTGGTTTTGTTAAATTTGTATCACGAAATGATGCTTAGTTAATTCCGAAGAAATACATGGGAGGGATAATCTACCCTTACCAGAAACGTGAGTAGACGATGCATCACTCCGTCTGTTCTGTGGGCGTCTTTCCCGTAGCTTTTTGAACTCTCGCTACTTCTCGGTAGGTCAGCTTCAGCGAGGAGGTTTAAAATATTAGGCGAAGAAAATTAATCATAATGTAGCATCTGCGACTTTGGTGCGGAAAAATTAAACTTTCGAGTCGAAGAAAAAGACAGCAGAGGATAACGTCAGAATGTTTTGAGTCATTCTCTTTTGTCTTTTCCTTCGACTTGAAAGTTCCTTAATTTTTTCGCACCCCAATCTCAGGTGTCGCATTATTTTTAACTATCACTAGCTCGCACTCACTGTATTTTTTTTTTTTTTTGAAGCGGAAGCTACAGGGATGACGTCATGCTACCTCCTAGTACATTTAACCCCCTTGAGTGCAACAATCCAGTTCAAGAAAATCACTATACAGTG
This sequence comes from Ixodes persulcatus, assembly GCA_013358835.2. Classification (NCBI taxonomy): domain Eukaryota; kingdom Metazoa; phylum Arthropoda; class Arachnida; order Ixodida; family Ixodidae; genus Ixodes; species Ixodes persulcatus. The sequence continues at coordinate 23,420 of JABSTQ010010207.1, forward strand.
ATTTTCAGGAATTTGGCTAAATTCCTGAAAATAAGGAACTCTGTGGCCCCTTTATCAAATATTCGCCGCTGTTTTTGAAAATAGGTCATGGAGCCTTGATTACCCCTTGGCAAGGCATACCAGTTAAAAATCACTGTATAGGGGAATTAAAGGGCATCATGAACGATTGTGTTAAAATACTTGTGCTTTACTTTGAAAGTACATTGTATTTATAGTACTTTACTTCAAGTACGTTGCACTCAGTGTACATACTACTTTACTTGAAGTACATCACGTCTAATTTACTTTGTAAATTACTGAAGTACCTTTTAGATGTACTTTACCCAACACTGACTACAAGTAATGTACAAGTTTTCCCATCCTACTTGAAGGTCCACTTTAATATACTTAAAGTAGTTCAGCAACCTAGGTCAAAGTGACACGGCCGCAATACAAAAAAAAAAAACAGGCGTAGGACAGATTCTCTTTTGCAAGATGTTGTGGGAGTGTGCGTCCTCAGTAGAGGGCGCGCCTCGCTACGTTGATAGCTGGTTGGCAGCGCCATCTATGACAGCCTCCGCGTTACGTCTTAAAATGAAGCGCTAGGGCGCCTTCCTGCGGCAGTGTTTTTTTATCTCGATCCCGAATAAAGAATTGGAACCTTGAACTTTGAAAACCTATCTGCGCCCAGCGCTCCTCTGTGTGTTATTTCACTCATGTCATTACACCCTCTCGAGTTGCTCGGAGCTCGGATTCCATCGTTTGTCCCGGAGTTGTAAGCTGCATCGACGGCAACGCATTGTCATGTTTAATTGTTCATCGGAGCTTGAATATTTATCTAGAAAGCATTTGCGGTCTTTGACGGTTACGAAGCCGCTGCAGGAGGACGTTCACCAATGCCAGTAACTGATAAATTCTAGATGATAATTAGTTTTCGTTCCTCTTATTATCAAATGCTCCTTTGCTACCCCGCAGATTGAGTAGACGTACAAAGGTTGAGATGATTGCGGCAGTTTTCTCCGGTGCATGGGGGGATTTTTGTTCTCAATTTCCAGGTCACCGGTAAAACACGTTAGCGCCAAGTGTGGCAACGAATATTTTGTAAAGCGCTGTGATCGGGTAAGCTAAATTCACCAAAAAAAAAGAGTGTTGGCTGCTACACCGGATATTTTTGCCAGTCCGGCCGTGTTCAGCGCAAAATATTTTTTTTTAAGAGCTGCACCGTGACAGCACTGTCTTGTCGCACGCTCACAATAAGCATTGTAACCGCTCCCTAAGAGTATGCCACCAACGCATTTCTTTGTAATTACCCACGGAATCCCGAGGAGTACAGATGCCCCCCTTGCACTGCCCTTCGGGAGTCAATTGACCCTTTTATTGTTTGCATCTGAAAACACAACAATCCGCTTCAATGTTTAACATTTAGACTTGCAGAGTCGGTGGATTTGAGCCAATAAACGGTGTGCCATGGATTTTTTCGCGAAGTTGTATTCAGATAACGCATTTGTAAGAAAACAACTCTGCGGCCACTTGACTTGATCTAATATTCGCCGCCGTTTCTGAGAATACCTGACGCAGCGTGGATTGCGCCTGGGACAATGAATGCCAGTTAAAAGGCACTGTAATGGGAAGTGAAAGGGCATCACGAAAGATTGTGTAAAAAGTACACGCTTTTTATATTGAAAGTGCACACTACTTTAATTTAAGAACATTGCGCCCGTTGTACTTACTACTTGACGTACATAATCTCTCATTTACTTTGTGCAGCACTTGCAGTACGTTTTATATGTACTTTACGCAGTACTGAATTGGTTATACATAAAGTGTCTACCGACGTGCTCAAAGCATACATGTGTCCTCAGGTCTGCAGCATCTGCTTTAGTGTGTGTATCTCAAAGTAGTTTTCAAGTTTTGTAGGGTACGCTGTTGGGCTAGTTTGTTCATCTTAGTAAAACATATAAAATATCGCAAAAAAGAGAAGGACAAGAAGAATACAGGACAGGCGCTGTCCTGTATACTTCTTGTTCTTGTCTTTTTTGCGCTATTTTATATGTTATAGCGCCTGTCCTTTATACTTCTTGTCCTTGTCTTTTTTGCGCTATTTTATATGTTTTACTTTTCAAGTTTTATTCTACGCGGTGTCATCTTTGAGTATCAATGCCAACCGGAAGGTTTGGCTCCGATTTTTTTCCGGTCGATGGGAAGAAGGGTTTTTTTTTTTTATTGCACTTTTCATATAAATTAAAACAAACAAACTTTGAGTATAACAAATCCACTGTCTAAAGACACCACACCCTTTTGAAAAGTTTCGTTGATATCCGGTTATTGGCCTATATCTATACGGCTTTCGTTACTGACAAACAGCGCCCGAGATTACTTTATACTGCCGTGTCTTCCCGCTATAAAACATGTTTTATAGCGTTTAAGTTTAAGTAGACAGCAGGACACTCAACTGGCACAAAATATATTAAAAGCCTGGATTGCACACTCACATCACAAAACAATCCGGAACAAAAACATGTTAGCGCCATTCTATCATCGTGAGACTCAATATTAGTAAGGAGCAATTCCTAAACGTTTCCATCTTTCAAAAGGTTTGACCTGATATACATTCACGTTGAAAGACTCAATTTGTGGCTAACGATATGTATATACTGCTCTTTTTTCGTTTGCCCGTGAGTGGGGGAATGCGGAGACGGAGTTAGACAACATACATCTCCTGTCCGAGCAATTTATATGTAAAAAAAAAGAATATTTACTGGTGTAGTGTATTACTTACTTTCTGTGCCGCAATGATGATGTAGATTGCCATGAACGCAGCGACCGCCGAAAAAATAGCCATGATTCCTTGGTAAAGGTCCTCAAGTGTCCGGTGCCATTCCAGAACTACGTGAAGAAGTCACGGAAACGGCTTCAGTTACAACACACTTTAATGCACTGCTTTGGAGCCTACTATGAACAACCAACGCTGTACGCTGTAAACTGAATCTTACGCCATAAATATGTTAGAATTTCCTCGCCACGAGATGCTAATGATGAACATAAAAACAGTATTGACGAAAGTAACTAAGTGGTAAATACCGTACAAAGTGGCGTGCGTATGTGCACCCTACAAATGCTGCATTTCCCTATTATTTAATTTGATTTTGCTATCTTGTTTTACATTGGGAGTCCTTTATGTATGTAGTGAATTTCGAACAGAGCTTGTTTTTAGAGTCCGATTGCATTGGTGATCGAACTAAGAAATCTGCGATCTCCTATCTCTGTCCTTTTCTTAAAGGACTTGAGTAGAACCACTCAGTAAAGTTTCCATTCAATCTTGAAATAAATTACACCACCTGTCAACATGGCCTCAGACCCACCTTCTTGAATTCCGATCAGCGTGGTCAGGATGTTTGAAAGCTGAAAGTAGACAGCAGGGCGAGTCGAATGTTATCATCCCAGAATAAAGATTTTTGAGTGGCTCATACATTTCATTACCACAGACATCATTAAAGAGTGAGGAAAGACCTTCTGATGCCACGCGCCCACCATGAGATTCCACGCTTCGATGACTCATCGGCGTCTCGTAACCCTCAAGCGTGGAAGAGCAGCCAGGGCACGAAGAAAATCAAGCAAGCTCATGTCGGAGGCCAGGGCATTCAAATTTGAGGCCCTCACCTTTTAATTCTGCCCGTGACACTATGGGTATAGACAGCGTTAGAGCGGCAGAAAGGTCCTTCAGATGTCCCGCCTCCAGAGGGAGCTTCCTTCCTTCGATAAAGCTTCAGCGTCTCTTGAGCTTCGAGCTTGCAGTCGCACCCAAAGCACGACGGAACGAACAAGCACGTGCTTAAGACCGAAGATAAGAAAGATGCACCCTGCCATTCTCATCCTAGTGACTGAAGAATGGTGAGCCTCTTGGGAAGTACCATGAGCGGCGTGGTCGTTTCGTGCATTTCTTACGTACCGTTTTATCATCTAAGCAACTCAGGAAGAAATAGCAGATCGCCGAAGTACTGGAACAAACAATTATTCTTGTTGTAAACCGAAAAATATAAGTAATCGGCAGGAAAGAAAAGGGTGAAAGAAAGGATGGATCAACGGATCTTACGGCTATACCCTTTATCACGGGCGTTTGCTCGCACGACCGCAGACGGAAAATAATTTTAGCGACCAGTGTTGCCAGACACTTCTCCGACTAAAAACGGGACTTTCATTTGAAAAATTAGAGTTAAAATTAGAAAGGTTTGCTGATGACGGCGGTGTTCTGAACACTCAGTAATGTCTAGATCAACGATTCATTGGATGAAAATTGCGGTAATTTCGTTAAATGGAGAGAAATGCTGCAATTAGTAAATCAATATTTAAAAAAAAGAATAACGATCGGGATTAGATACAAAAACAATGTCGATGGATTCTAAATTTCACATACAAGGTTAAAGGGTGGAATGACGTCTGCAACAAAATACACCCGTTTTCAAAAGTCTGTAAAGCAACAATGGCGGTCGTCATTGCTTCTACACGAAGCACGCGATTAGATTAAAGACCTCGCCGAACGCTGACGCACCGCTCGTGTCGAGTACATGTTCGGTGGATGGGGTCAAGCAATGGCGGACAGGCATTGGCACGGACTTTTGAAAGGGATATATTGGGCTGAGTTGCCATTTTGACAAGATATCAAATATTCCGAGAAGTAGCTTTTTAAGAAATAAAAATGATTTTATAAAATAGATAGGTGAATCTTTAAGCATAAAACCCTCTAAAGCGTCAATCGCGACACCCATACCAGAAACAGTGTCACAGAATTTGAAGGAAAAAAAAATCACAAACTGAGACTGTTGCTTACTTGTTTTGTTTTTCATTACATGTGTTTTTTCGTTGTATACAAATTGTTCATGGACACAGGCACTCAATTATGCATTCTTTAGAAGATGTGTTGACAAAAATCCGACCTCAGCATAATACTTCTAGTGCTTTGCAATATTTATTCCTCCGAACACTGCCACGCAGAGTAACAACTTAAGAAACGCTGGTCGTGGAATATTAATGGTCCAACTTCTTGTTTCGTGTTTCCTTCTTCGGGGTACATATCCGCTAATATCTCATTGGAAGCGGGGAAAATACCCACATTCTTCATTTATTGAATTGACACGGAATTTTAAAAGAAAATAAAGTACCAATACGTCTAAAAAACAAAAAGAAAACTGTGAAAAAAAAGTTTACCATTTACGCCGGGATATTTATATGAGGTGGAGTTAACGACTCGCTCTAGGACGCGCTGGAAGACGGGACTCCCTTTCCGGAGCTGCAATGGGTACAGCGTGGCTTGGGCCGCCGCCGGGGAGCCGCAAAGCGGCTTCTGCGGGTGGGGCAGGTGGGTTAATATTTTTATTAAGCCATCCGCAGACTGTCGCTGCAAGATGGCGTAAAAAGGGTCTCTGGATCAGGGTCGGACATTGGGACAATTTGGCCATAAATTGGTTTCAATAGTTGAGCATCTCGGGGTAACCACAGTCAACGAAGCAGCCCCTAGCGGTGAACATGAGCTCTAAAAATGCGGCACGACTAATTTAAGCCGTTTTAGCGTCGCTCGAGTAAGAAGGTATAACTCTTGGTGACTAAAAACTTGGCGCATGTGAGGTTTTCGTCACACCAATATTGAACGGTAGAATAAACGAACGTGCGGTCCAAACCGGGGCCGACTTGCTAGAAACAGCACCTAGGCTGAGACTGGAGAAAAGAAAGCACTGCCAAAGCCAGCGCACGAGCCGAGCGGGACCGTCTCAACCCGAGCCGAGCAAACCGCGTCTCAAGAGAGTCACGCGATCTGCACTTTGCACTGTTCTAATAATAATAATAATATTCTTAATATTCTTAATATTATCTTTATTTGGCTCTGGAGAGCCGCGACACCGCGGAAAAGCAACACTCCGTACCATCGAGTCCCGCGGTGCCGCGTCTCCATGCAACGCGCGTGAACATGACAATGCGATGAGCATATACATGCAAGATGATGACAAGATGGATTGTTGCTATCCCGGAGGATGCCAGTCCGATTTGAAGAGGTCCACATTCCGTTGAGACGGGGCAGCAGCGGGCCAAGGGAATCTGCAGCCTGCCGTTCGATCTATGCACTGTAGCACAAAGGAACCCCAGGAGAATGATGGTGCTGTTGCTCACTAGCGTCAACGCATTTAAGCCCTGGGCCTCCGAGGCATCGAGGCCAAGGGCTTAGATTGAGGCACCGCCGACGCCCGGTGTGGCATGCTCTCAACATCGTCGTCTTCCTGTTTTTGTTTTCTTTCAGCCAGTCTCAGCTGAGCCGCTGTTCTAGCAAGCCGGCCAAGAGCAAAATGTTGCCAAGGCGCTGAGATTGAACGCTTCTAATTCCCGCTTTAGATGTCATTTCCAATATTGTGATGTCGCAGTCTGCTGATTGTCGACGCTGTGTCGCACATTTAATTTACGCACTAACCACATGAGGAGTATTCGGCGCTGATGGTGGCCTTTGCTCTGCTCATTGGCCAAACTCTCCCAATATACGGCTCTGCTCTTGATCGGCTAACAATCACCCAGTGACACACGCGCCGTCACCACAGCGCCCCCGAAAAAGGCGACCCCTCGCAGACCGCTCATTACTACTGAAATCGTTTGGCTTCCAGACCGAACACGGTCACGAGCCAAATGTCTCCGTATCGCAACATTCAGTGCGTCAAATCTGCCGTCTGATACCGCCTGCTAATCACGCGGGAAGACTCGCGGCGTCGTGTGCTAGAGCACATTCTACTCTCGCCTGCAACACCGTAGCCGCAACACGAATGCTGCGCTCTAGCCTTCCATAGTGCACGAGCAACAGTCCAATACAATTGTCTATTGGCGTCTTTTGATTCGCTCAATAAGCGTCCGATAGAAATAAAAAGAAAGAAAGTTGACAAATGAAATATACAAACTTTTTAACCTTTCCGTTCTTGTTTTGTTTTTAAAGCGCGGTCCTAGGCGCCCATTTCCGGCTAGAGCGGCGTCGGCGTCACCGTCCGCGTCGGCGTAACCGTGAGGTGACCGTCCGCGTCGGCGTAACCCATGAGGTCACGTGACCCCCTTGAGGTCAAGTGACCCCCGTGAGGTCACGTGAGCCCGGTGAGGTTACGTAACCCCCGTAAGATCACGTGACCCTGATAAGGTCATGTGACCCACGTGAGGTCACGTGACCTCACGGGGGTCACATGGCGCACGTGACCTCAAGAGGGCAACGTGACCTCATGGGGGTCACGTGACCTCACGGTTACGCCGACGCCACTCGGAGGGAGCGGTAGCAGTCAGGATGAGGAGGTGAGGAGGAGGGAGGAGCGGTATACCCTCCCCTCAGTACTCTTCCCTCCTCCTCCTCAATGGCTACGCTCTAATTCGGTGTTACAGAGAGTTGCAAAACGACTTTTAATATTTTTCAGGGCGCTTGCGAGTTAGATGAGTGAGTGTCATGGCACACAAGTGAAGCACAAACCAGAATTGTTTACTTCGGCGGACCAGATGCTCTGCTAAAACTTAACAGCTCCAGGTCCTCTGGAGCGAAGCTACCGTCCAGATGTCATCGATCTAGACGATCGTCGTGTGCCGCCAGCGAAAATGTACGGCTCACGGGGCTCGGATCTGGGGAGTTTTTGCCATTTATAAACTTAAATTGTCAGCATGGTTCACTTTATAAAGCGTGAAAAAAATAACATTCTTTGTGTGTCATTAGCCGGAAACGGCGCACGCACCTTTTCAAGTCCCTTTACATTGTGACGGCTTGAAGCTGAGCTAGTTGGTTCATTCCTATATATTGTCGCGAATTACGAGGTGACGAAACAAAGTACAACCGAGGAAACTAAAACGTTTAATGAGGCAAACTTGTGGCCTAAACAAAAAAGAAACGGAAGATAAAAAAAAATTAAAGCCGTTTACAACTCCCTGTAACGCCGAATTGGAGCGCAGCTCTTGAGGAGGAGGTGGGAACGGTACTGGGGGGCGGGGTCAAGTGACCTTGGGAGGGGGGGGGGGCACGTGACCTTGGGGGGGGGGCGCGTGACCTGGGGGTCACGTGACCTCGGTAAGGGGGGGGCAATGACGTCATCAGTGACGATGACGATGCGGATGCCGATGACGTCATCAGTGACGTCACTGATGACGTCATCAGCGATGATGCCGATGACGATGCGGATGCCGATGACGTCATCAGTGACGTCACTGATGACGTCATCGATGACGATGCCGATGACATCATCAGTGACGTCACTGATGACGTCATCAGTGACGATGACGACGCCGATACCTCGGGGAGGGTGGGTCACGTGACCCCCGAAGTCACGTGACCCCCCCTCCCCGAGGTCACCGAAGGTACCCGAGGTCCTCCCGATGTCCTCCCGAAGGAACCCGAGGTCCTCCGAGGTCCTCCCGAAGGAACCCGAGGTCCTCCCGAGGTCCTCCCGAAGGAACCCGAGGTCCTCCCGAAAGAACCCGAGGACCTCCCAAGGTCCTTCCGAAGGAACCCGAAGAAACCCGAGGTCCTCCCGAAGGAACCCGAGGTCCTCCCGAGGTCCTCCCGAAGGACCTCGGGTTCTTTCGGGAGGACCTCGGGTTTCTTTGGGAAAATTTACCTATGATGCACCGCGTGGTTACGCCGACGGCGACGCCGACGGCGACGGCGACGGCGACGCCGCTCAGGCCGGAAACAGGCGCCTAAGAGCTGCGCTCTAAAAATGAAAGCCGTTTACAACTCCCTGTAAGGCCGGATTAGAGCGCAGCTCTTGAGGAGGAGGGAAGGGTACTGGGGGGGTCACGTGACCTAGGGCGTCACGTGACGATGACGTTATCAGGGATGATGACGATGCCGATGCGGATGCCGATGATGTCATCAGTGACGTCACTGATGACGTCATCAGTGACGATGACGATGCGGATGCCGATGACTTCATCAGTGACGTCACTGATGACTTCATCAGTGATGATGACGATGACGATGCGGATTCCGATGATGTAATCAGTGACGTCACGCGTCCCATAATGCACCGCACAGTTACGCCGACGGCCACGAAGACGCCGACGGCGACGCCGACGCCGCTCAAGCCGGAAACGGGCGTCTAAGAGCTGCGCTCTAAAATAGACCGTCGCGGGCGTCATAGTCGGCGTAACGGCAGGATCGAACGCAGGGGCGAGACTGCGGCTCGCCACGCGGAGCCCTTTATGTAGACACGTGGACTTCTGGAAAAATCGGCCTAGAAGGTTCGGCATCTAAAACATTCGGACCTCGAACAATCAACAAGGTTCTCGAATTTAATAAAAATGTAATTGGAAATGTACATAAAATATGCACCGCTCCCAGGAATCGAACGCTGGGATTCCGCACGAAAGTCAAGCGCGGCAACCACTCAGCCACGCACGTGCTCGCTCGCCGACGCGAGTGGCATCACTCCCCCCTTTAAGAAGGCACCGTCTCGATGCCACGTGAAAGGCGACAAAATACTAAAGCAAGACAAATAAATGAATGGGAAAATACGGAGCCTGGCAAAACACAATCTTACCAAACGTTGCACAAGATCACAGTTCACGGTCTTATCGCGCGTAGTACGGCTTGAGGCGCACGCCAGGGACGACTTCCGGTCTTGAATGTGGCGTGATGAAGTCCGTGTTTCGTCGGGCATCACCTCGTATTTCAAATCCCCGAGTCGACGAAGCACTTTGTTGGGTTCGAAGTAGCGCTTCAGGAGTCTTTCCCTTAGAACGCGTCGTCGTATCGGGGTCCAAACTCACACACGGTCTCGAGGCTTGAAGCGAATGTCGATCCGGCGAAGATGGTATTGGGTAGTGTCGACACGTTGTTCATCTTGAATTCGAAGTCGGGCGAGCTGGCGAACTTCCTCGGCTCGTTGAGCAACCACCTGGGTGTCGAGGCTCCCATCGTCAGCAGGTTCATGGGGTAGCATCGCGTCGAGCATGGCCGTTACTTTTCTGCCATGCACCAGCTGAAACGGTGTTACTCCCGTAGTCTCTTCTACCACCGTGTTGTAAGCAAACGTGACGTAGGGTAACGCCCCGTCCCAAGCCTTGTGCTCTACGTCGACATAGATGGAGATCACGTCGGCGATAGTTTTGTTTAGCCGTTCTGTTAGTCCATTTGTCTTCGGATGGTACGCAGTGGTTCGACTGTGGCCTGTGCCACGGAGACGAAGGATCTCTCCCGGCAGCTGGGCCATGAACGATGATCCACGGTCTGTATATGGAGGACTTCGGGGGCGCTGTTCCGGAGAACAATGGACTCGGTAAAAAACTTAGCGACTTCAACAGCCGTACCTGATGGAAGGGCTTTCGTCTCGGCACACCGTGTGAGATAATCTGTGGCAACGATTATCCAGCGGTTTCCGACGCTGACGGCACGAAAGGGCCAAGTAAATCCATTCCGATCTGCTGGAAAGGCGTGGACGGGGTAGCAATCGGATGGAGAAGTCCTGACGGCTTCGTCGGCGGTTTCTTCCGTCGATGATACTTGTGGCATGATCGAGTGTCGAGGTAAGCGGTCTTTGGCAGCCTCGGCCAGTAGTACATTTCTCGAATCCTGGCGAGCGTCCCGAATGAAAAAGGCATCAATGTAACCCTGTTTGGCAGTCGATGTTTTCTAGTGGACACCTGACGGCGCCTGACTGTACGTCAAGCACGTCTGTCGGCCAACAAGTTACTCTGACCGAGAGTCAAACTCCAGTCAGACTCCGCTTGTCGGCTTTCTGATGGTTTCCTGGTGGCAGTCGGCCGCCGCGAAATGCCCTCAAGATTTCTTGGTCGCGATTCTGATTGTACATCGATTGTCTCTGACTGTAGGTCGAAAAAATGAAAGCCGTTTACAACTCCCTGTAACGCCGAATTGGAGCGCAGCTCTTGAGGAGGAGGAGGAGGGAAAGGTACTCAGGGGAGGGTATACCTCTTCTCATCCTCTCCTCATCCTTCAATCTCCTCCGGGGGGGACACGTGACCTGGGGGGGAGGGGGTGGGGTCACGTGACCTCGGTGGGGGGGAGGTGGGGTCACGTGACCTCGAAGGGGGAGGTCGCGTTACCTCGGAGGGGGGGGGGGGGGGGAGGGCTCGCTCGGTGCATGTCCCAACATGCACCGCTCGGGGGGAGGCGGGGGGGGGCTCGAGCGGTGCATGTCCCAACATGCACAGCTGGGGAGGGGGGCTTGCGCGGTGCATGTCCCAACATGCACCGCGCGGTTACGCCGACGGCGACGGCGACGCCGACGCCGACGCCAACGCCGACGCCGACGCCGACGGTGACGCCGCTCTAGCCGGAAACGGGCGCCTAAGAGCTGCGCTCTAAAAGCTTTTGCGTGCAGAGAGACGTACGGTCAAAGGACGTAAAGTTCGTTCGGATACCACTATTTCGTCAAATCTATGAATACGAAAAATAATCAATGCACGAGAAAACGATTTCGGAACGTGAGCCCATAAAACCGCTGATGTTAGAGATATGACAAGCAGGGCACCCGACAACCCTGCTCAGAAGCCCGCCGAAACGCGGAACCTGCCGAGCACGCCAAACGCGCCACTTTCTACTTTCGCTTCGCCCATAGAAGCTTCGCCGAGCTTCAGTGAACGATCGCACTCAACTCTTTTTGTTTGCACGCTTGTGCCACCCCGTCGATCCTGCCAAGGCTCTACAATGTCTTATGTTTTAGTAGAATTTCTCCTCGACAAGACCCAGTCTGTCGTGAGTTCCGACTATATAAGGAAATTTCGCGGTGTAGTTGAAGACGACAAGGTGTACCAGGTCTACTAGACCGGAGACGCGCGAACAAAAGGAGGGTTCTACGACGCGAAAGTACTCTACATGGCAGGTGAGTAGAACTGAAGTACGGCGATTGATGTACGAGTGCATTGCATAAAATGCCGAAGGCTTAACTGCATATGCAGCCGAAGCATTCTTTAGAGCAATGCACTCATTGTCGGAACCACGCGCTGCAATTCTGAAATGCTCTTGACTCGGTCCAAGAGGTTTAGGATAGAAAGTTTATACCTTTCTATCTGGTGTGGGCTATTGGCCTTACCGCTGTGTCGCAGCTCATTAATATTGTTTCACGAAGAGCGCAGACAAAAAGCATCGGCGAGCGTAGTTCAGATATGTCTGCTGCTCGCTTTCGTCCTTGGAAGCCAGGGCACTGTAGTAGCATGCATGCTTGCTCTCTAGCTTCAACGGAGTCGCATACGTTTTGTGAATTAAAGTGTATAAGGTCGTCCCTAAAGGTTCACACATCGGGGGCGTTTTTCTAAACCATGATTTAGGTGCAAGTAGGCCCGTTTGAAAACGAATGTCCCCGTACGAAAATGTCAGATCGGAGCGGTTCCAGTACGGATCCGCGCGGTTTTAAGCTTGTGGACAGTTTCGATCCGCGCAATTCTGGGTGTAACCAGTCGGATCCAGTGACACGCAACGCACTGGAATCGCACGGTGATGCGTGGATCCCATTCGCTCCCCTTGTTCCAGGAGGGTCTGCTCGTAGCCAGCGGGCGCGCACATGCGTGACTGGAGGAGGGGAGGGAGAGGTTTGGGGGGGGGGGGGCGGGTTGGCGGGGAACTTCCGCGGTCTCTCGCAGGTCACGTGTTAGGGACAGGCGAATCCGCTACGCAGGCGCTGCGAGCGGGCGTTCTCTGCGCGCGCGCCTGGCTTTGTTCGTTGCAGTCGGCGGCAGCGCTTGCAGCGCTCCGAGAGTTTAGTTTCCTCTTCGATCTCGTAGGACTTCGGTCGGCGCTCGTCCGGCAGCGACGTTAGCGCGGCGGGCGCACGGATACTGACGCGTCCATCGTTGCCCTGGATGGATACCGACTGACCTCGGCTTTGAATCTTTATATAGTGTGAAGCTGCCGACCCATGGCACTTCGGCTCGGCATCTGCAGCTTGGCGCTGGTGTGCTTGGTGACAATGCCTGGACAACTCGGATACCGCTTGCCCGTCGGAACTTCCCGATGCGCTCAACATTGGATACTGTGCTTGAGCGTGCTATGTGTGTGTTCCGTGCCCCGTGTTTGGGGACAACCCCTGGACGGCGTTTGCGCCGCCGGAATTACTGCTGCGCTCACCACTGGACTCTACTAAACAATTTCGTGCTATGCCCTTCGCCGCTACAACCGAGAGATCGTCGCGATTTCAGACCCAGTTTGCCTGGGTCTGAAATCGCGACGATCTTTCGGTTGTAACGGCTAAGGGCATAGCACGAAATTCTTTTGTAGAGTCCAGTGGTGAGCGCAGCGGGAATTCCGGCGGTGCAGCACCTGGGTCTAAAATTGGGGCTGGAAATTCGTGGTTCCAGGCTGGATACAAACTGGTGCCCCAATTTTGGGTCTAAGCGGAACCGGCATTTTTCGTTCCGGCCTGTATCTGACATTTACGGACGGGTCACTTTTACCTGAAAAACGCTAATTTTGAAGGTACATTTTATCAAAGACCACCACATATGTAATTTGGGACATTCCATCAGTGGCAGTCAGACGTCATCTGATGGACTATCAGGGCACGTTCCACCAGGGCTGCTGCTGACTGGCAGTCAGTGTCCCAAATTACGCATCTGGATGAAATTTTCAATAGGGGTCCTGCTGTAGCCAAGGTGTCCAGCCGTTGGTTCGTCATGGCATCCAAATATGGTGGAACTTTGTTATTGCCAGACGACAGCATTGTACTTCTTTTCAGTCGATGAGTAGTGCTTGTCCGCCTTAGGCAGCGTCCGACCCGCGTATTGGATGACTCGCTCTGCCCCCGTCTTGCATTTGGACTAGTACCGCGCCAAGTCCGGTGTTACTGGCGTTAGTATAAATCTTTCTGTTTCAGCGAACTGGTCAAAATGGCCAAGGATCGGCGACGTCTGGAGTCTTAGTTTGAGCTCATCAAATGACCCCTGGTTTTCTTCTGTCCACTCGAACTTTACGGCGTCCTTCGTGTGGTGCGTCAGCGGTGCAGACAGCTTGTCGAAGTCTCTAACAAAGCGCCTGTAGTAGGCACAGAGTGCAAGAAATCTTCTCATGGCCTTTTGGTCATACGGCGTCGTAAATACAGCTACGGCGCGGGTCTACCTGAGTCAGGGAGAACACCTTTTTGTTGTTCACGACGTGGCCAAGCAACTTTAGTTCACCATAGGCGAACCGACACTTTGTTGGCTTTAGTGAGAGGCCGGCGGTCTTAAAGGGTAACTGCAAAGAAAAAAAAGTTTTTTTTTAAATAGCCTAATTGGGACAAGCATGTCAAAAAACAATTTTTTCCGCGAGAAAAAAAAAAATTACAGCAATATTTATTGCGTGAGACTGATTTTAGTTTCCGGCAATTTCGTCCGTTTTAAATCGCGCGCCACGAAGTTGTGATTATGTGACGTCAATCACAATAGGTTCTCATTGGCTAAGAGTTTGATTGACAGCTTAGATCTTGGTTGTTAAACCTTTGTTATAAGTTGCAATTTCCTTTTGAGCAGCATATTTTTTCGTTTAAAGAATAACCCATGTGAGGAAAGTTACTATTCTTTACAAAAGGTTTACAAAACGGGCACTTCCGTTTGGATTCATACCATAACAAACAAAAGCTTCGCCATTCTTTCATGGCCGCCGAAGTCTCTGCTCCCGCCTGTCATGCCTACCTCGTCTAGCCATTTCGCCGAAGTGATCAGTGTTTCGTGCTGACCCAGGCGCTTGAGTGAGACTTCTTGAAGTGAAGTAGTGTGTGTTTAGCAGCTGTCGCAGGTGTTAGTGATAGGAAGCGACGCGGGGTTTTGGCTTTCATAGCGCGGTTCTCTCGTTTTCCTCTTTGCTTGCTTAGCGTGCTTTTTTTTCTTTCTTTTTTTTGCTTGCTTGCTTGCGCGTGCAAATGCCGACTTTTCAGAGATTTCAGATGAGTGATCCCGACAGCGAGCCTTCCAGCAGCCATGTCGCCCCGAAAGGAATGCTATTTGGCTGGAGGCAGTGAAGCGTTCGCGTAGCGACAAACGTGTCCAGTTATGTTCTCGTCATATCGCTCCGGAGGCCGTCGAGATTCGCACTGGATGCATCGAACGTCCGCGACTATACGCACAAAATAAAAAAAGCACTGTGTTCTCTACGTAAAAAATGGTCTCAGTTCATGCATCTGTGGGCAGGTACGAAATCTTGCCCAAATTTATTCACACCGCACGATGAGCGCAACACGTTGCTGTGCAAACGCAGTCCAACAACACGAAGCATAAAAACGGCAGATTTAGGACAATTCGGAGTTCATTGTTCAATTAAAACGACGTAATTTTGTTGAAAACGCCCGCAGCTTTTTACTCACAGTATGCGTCGGGAATCTTCCACATTTTGAAACAGAACGAAGGAAGATTTACTTTTAAAAAGGCTCGCTGCGTCCTCCCGGAACAGTTTGACTGGATCAGCTGACGACGACGAGACTGAACCCGTTCATGCCGTTAAACATCAACACCACAATAACCAATTTGCGCTCCGTGTTAGCGTGGGTGTCTATACTTCGAAGCACCGCACCACGCACACCACGAACGTTTCAGTTCTTTGTCGCATCGCCGTGTTGCACCAAACAGAACGAGATCGCCGAAGTCAACGCAGCGCTGTCGTGACCTTGGCTTGTGGTTGCGCACTGGTGGACCCTGTGACTCCCTTCGCTTTCAAAGCCCACACGACGATTACGAATGATACTTTCCGTCTTCCGCGAACATCACAGGGGCACTTCTCCGGTCACGTCGTCGCTATGAGCTCGCAGACCGCGCCAGACCGCGCAGCCAGCGCAGCTTCTGGTTTTACGTGCGTTGTTGCCAGATCTCACCGGAAGTCGAGACGCTGCGTCAGGAGAGTGAGGGGCGGGCGTGCTTCTCCTCCGCGGGGGTCGAAAGAGCGGGAGTTTCAAATGTGGAGAGGTTCTGACTCCAACTAAATTACGTCCTGTGGCGTAAATATTGCTAAAAAAAAATATTTTTTTCGCGGAAAATTTGTTTTGTGACATGCTTGTCCCAATTAGGCTGTTTAAAAATAACTTTTTTTTCTTTGCAGTTACCCTTTAATGGCTTGAAA
The DNA here is from genome assembly GCA_013358835.2 of Ixodes persulcatus. Taxonomy (NCBI): domain Eukaryota; kingdom Metazoa; phylum Arthropoda; class Arachnida; order Ixodida; family Ixodidae; genus Ixodes; species Ixodes persulcatus. Next base: position 39,441 of record JABSTQ010010207.1, read on the forward strand.
AACGCCAGAAGTGGTCTCCGGTGTTCGTCGAAATCCCGTGAAAATACCACTACATCGTCCATGTAGTCGAAGCAGCTCTGCCATTTCAGACCTGCCAGCACAGTCTCCATGACACGCTGGAAGGTAGCTGTTGCTGTGCAAAGTCCGAATGGTATCACTTTGAATTCATACAGTCCGTCGGAAGTGACTAATGCAGTTTTCTCGCGGTCACGTTCGTCGACTTTAATCTGTCAGATGCAACGTTTCAGGTCCATCAGCAAAAAATATTGGGAGTGGCGCAGTCGGTCTAACGTATTGTGTATGCAGGGGAGCGGACAGACATCCTTCTTAGTCACAGCGTTCAGTCCACAATAGTCCACGTGGAACCTCAGGGTTCCGTCCCTCTTCTCTCCTAGGACGACAAAAGACGGCCACGGACTTCTTGAGGGCTAATTGACATCGTTCTCGAACATTTCCTGGGCTTCATCTTCAATCAACTTTCGTTTTTTTTAAAGGGACTTAATACGGCAACTGGTGGACAGGGAGCTCGTCGTCGTCGGTAATAATGCGATGTTTCGCTATTGGCGTTTGGCAAACTTTCGGCGACGTGGCAAAATAGTCACTCTATTCGACGAGAAGATCAGCCAGTTGCCAGCGCTCAGGAGCTGGGAGCTCGGTGTGGATGTCGAGCTGCGGCGGCGACGTGCTCTTCTGCAGTGACGATGAGGTTTTCAGAGAAATTGCGGTGACCACGGCTGGCGCCTGAAGCTGTTCGACATGGCCCGCGGTGGGACCCTCCGTTAGGTGATTCGGCCCTTCTCGAAAGTTTGTGCCGAGAACAGTTGTACATCCTTCTTGGAGCCGCCTCGGGGCTCCGAGGCAAAGCACCGGCCTGCGGATCCCCAGGTGGCGGGTTCAAATCCCGGCCGAGGTGCCCGCAATCTGACGAAGGCTTATTGCGGAGAAGGCGCCGTGAAACCGAGCTTTAAGTTTCACGTTAAACGATTCCCAGGTGAACGAAATTAACTTTCAGTCCTCCGCTGGGGCGTACCACGATACCTGCCTTTGGTGTGGCATGTAAAACCCCCAAATTTGACTTTTCCGTCCTTCTGGGAGATCCGTTACGCCTCGTACGACGCCAATTCCTTTTTTAAGGAGCAGTTTAACGCTGCCTTCAAGAACAGCTTCAACGTGCTTGGCTGCTTCGGTGATGACGGTGACCAAAACACTCGACCGCGGTGGCAGGTTCACATGGTCGGCAACAACTCAGATCTCGGTTCACAGCGTATTGGTCTCCACCAGTGGGAGAACAGGCTTTCGCAGCGTCAACTGGTTTGCCCCGAGGTCGATGACGGCGCCATACTAGGTAGTAGAGAAAGTCTATTTCGAGGATATCGTCCCTCGCACAGTCTTGCAGAACGACGAAGTACACAGGGCACGTCTCACCATGGATCTCGAAGCGAGAAGTGCATCTCCCGACAGGTGTAATGAGGTGCCCTTCGGCGGTTGGTATCTGAGGTCTATCCCACAGGCGTCGTGACTTTTTGAAGGCGGCAAGAGAGCCTCCCGCTGAAGACTGAGTCGTCTGCTCCGGGTTTCACGAGTGCCGATGCGTCATGGCCGTCAATGCCGACGTTTAGGTTGTTGAGCACCGTTGCAGGAGAGTCGTTGCAGTTCGTGACGTCGAGAGAGTGGGACCGTTCCGGCATTCTTGGAAGCTCTTTACTTCGGTCGTCTTCGGCAACGCTACCTCCAGGAGTTGCCGCACTTAGTTTTCCCGACGAGCTAGGGGGGGCAGGCTGGTTCGGCGAGAGCGGCGGAAGAACGATAGCACACGTCGAAGGCGCAGGCGAACGGGAACCTCGGGGTGGAGTTGGCAGAGGGGACATGGATCGCCGGAGCTACTCCTCGATGTTCCTCGTCGCTCCCCAAGCCGGCGTCGCGGGTCGCTCGGCGAAAAACCTCCCAGGACCATTTGTCGATAAGGGCACCTCCAGTAGACGTGATCGGCCTCACCGCAGTTATTACACAATCGTCGTCGTTCGGCTGTGTGGCACACATCTGTCTTCCTAGGCGCCGGTTGTTCGGTGCGGACGAGCGGAGGCTGATCTTTCCAACGTCGGTGAGTCTGCGGCGCTGGTACGTCACGTCGAGGTGGCGTCTCCGAGCCACTGCGGCGTAGGTCAGACAGGGTTCGTCTGGTGCTGCTACGGTGATGGGAGCTTCTGCCTGAATTGCTCGCTGAACCCCTTCTTGGACAACCTCGGCGATGGAAATCAAGGTGGGGTGATCAGCAGCGGATAGAATGTTTCGTAGTTCTTCTCGCAGGTTGTCATCACCGATGACGCTTTGGTCGAATCGGAGATGTGACAAAGTCAAAACAACACGCGTGCTGCCGAGTCGGTTGTAGTGGCTGTCTCGGTTTGACAATGCACGCTAAATGTTCATTGCCTCCGCAAAAAATTTGTTTATATTAGATGTTGGGCTACGAACAATGCCGCCGAAGATGTCGCTCTTCGAGACTGTCATCAGGATACGCAACTTTTTCTCATCGGTGGCCTGTGGGTCGGCGCGGCTCTACAGGCGGAGGATGTCTTCAACAAAGCTGATGACTGTTTTGTTGGGTCCTTGGGTTCTTACTTGAAAAAGGTCTTCCGCTCGCTGTCGTAGTTGCTGGTTCGCGAAAGTCCTCTTGAGTTCGGCCTTGCAGGTATCCCATGATGTAAGGGAAGCCTCATTATTTTCAAACCAGCGCCTCGCAGTTCCCTCTAAGGAAACGTAGAGGTTTTGCAGGCATTGTTCAGTTGTCCATCCGTTGTGCCGTGCACGCGTTCGTAGTGACCAAGCCAATCTTCCACATTTTCATGGAAATCGCCATTGAAGGTTGTCGGTGTACGTAGAGCGACAGGCAGAAAAACGACGGAATGGATGACCGGAGCTTGCGAGGACTGACTGTTCATGGTCGACAGGCTTTCTTCGATAGTCCTGGCTGTTGGCCGAACTCTGGGTGCAGTCCCTGGATAGGAGAGCTTGCTCGGGCTTCGGTGTGTTTGGCGAAGGGTAGTCTTCCGGGCTAAGTACCTCACATGGCCGGGAATGTCAGGGATGTTGAGATCAAAACCATGAGCTATAAGGATGACCTTGAAGTGTTTTGCTGCGTCAAGCGAAGTGTTAGCCCGCAGTTTTATTGGCGAAATCTTTCTGCGAGGCGACGGGTGCAGCAATAAGCTGGAGTAAGTGCCGCGGGTTTTGGCATGGTGCGTGGGCTACAACGCCTTCAAGTTTTGAAGGGGTATGTTGGGGATTGCGTTCCCTGCGCATACCTCGGAGTGCCCCTAAAATGCAATGCTTCACAGTGAACAAAAACCTATTGATCGGAAGTCGCTTCCAACCTGGGTAGGCGCGTTTCCTGCTGGAGGCAGAGTGATTTTTCCGTCTTTGCCAAAGCGACTGTTTGCAATGTTTTTCTAATCTCAAAGCTTTGGTATGTTTTGCAAGTCATACATTGTGCCCGCGTCAAATTGAAGCCATTTCACCGCCTTTTTGCTGTGTTAATTTGGGGATCGAACTGGGAGCGCATGAGACGCGCCAACCTCTTCCACAGGGTACGTAAAGGGGTGTATTAGACTCTCTCACTAATTCATTAAGCAACTCATTTCTCGGTTTGATTTTCTACGAGATGAAGAGCACTCATTTATCCGCACGTTCATCCAAACCAATTTGTCTTCATACCTGCCGTCATTCCTTGTCTCGTCACATGACGGGAGCCAAAGAGGTTCGTTAGATTCCAGAAAAGGTTTGTTGACACAGTTCATTTTTTATATGTCCGTTTTTTTAGACTGCCTGTCTGTTGCGCGGAAAAAAAAAGAGATAGAACGTGACTTGGTGATGAGCTTGTTTCCGACACCATTTTATAGAGCTGTAATTTGTCCCGGTGGCCACGATGTGCTAAAGCGGGTCAAGGGAATGTGTTTCCCTCCTTCCGTTAAATCTTTTTTTTTAATTGTACACCAAAACTTTGCCCGTTAAGCTATGGCTCAGGGGAAAAAAATTATGTGCCATGATCGGTCGACCCTCTTGTATGTAAACAACCAGAACCATCGAGAACGTTTTTATTTTTCGTTGGCATGAGGCTTTTTCGCGGGGGGACATCCTCCAACGCACACTGAAGAAACAGCTCTGCATTAGCCCATCCGGCATTCGCTTCTTGAACGTAACGAATAACAATAACGTTCCTTTTAATTCGCTTATGTTGCCTGGGTTGTGTGGCATATGGAGGTCGCGCATGGCGGTCCGCAACGCCGATCCCAATGCCAAAAAGATGTATATTATTTAAGCAAGTTCCGCCCGTACCTGTACGGGATCCCGTTTCGTGTTGTCACGGACAACCCCGCCCTCTGTTGGCTCGCCAGCCTCAAAGACCCATCAGGCTGTCTCACTCGCTGAGGTCTCCGACTACCAGAATTCGACGTAACCATTTTGCATATGTCTGGCCGCAAGCATAACGACGCCGACTGTTTGTCTAGGGCCCCAGTTGAATCTTCTCCCGACAGCACCGACGACGACGATGACGCCTGTTTTCTCGGCGCAGTTACAGATACCGACACAGGAGAACTCAACGAGACGACCCCGAACTTCACGCCGTGATTGACCACTTCGAAGGTCAAGAAAGTTCAGTTCCGTGAGTCTTGGCCCAAGACTTGTCAAGCTTTGTTCTGCGGCGAGGCGCGCTCTTCAAGAACTTCGGAACCAGCAACCCTGAATGGCTGCTGGTGGTTTCTGCCGGCCTGCGAGAAGAAATCTCTCAAGAATGCCACGACGGCCCGACGGCTGGACACCACGGCTACACCAGGACGGTGGCCAGGAATCATGACAAGTGCTACTGGCCGAGACTCTCAAAAACCGTACATCTGTACACATGGTCCTGCCATGAGTGCCAACGACGTAAGAAGCCTCCGACGAAGCCAGCAGGACTTCAGGAGCCTATGTCTGCCCCGACTAAACCCTTCCAGCAGGTTTGGATGAATTTACTTGAACCGTTACAAACATGAACGCAAGGAAACCGGTGGATTTTGTCGCGACCGATTATCTTACACGATACGCCGAGACGAAACCCCTTGCATCGGGGACAGCGGTGGAAGTTGCCAAGATTTCGTCGAGTCTATTCTCCTTCGACGCGGCGCACCTGAAGTTCTGATCGCAGATTTAGGGTACGTCATCTTTCGTGGCACAGCTGACTCATGAAGTTCTTCTGCTCAGTCACACCAGCCATCGACGAACCTCGGTTTATCAACCACAGACCAACGGGCTAACGGAGCGGCTCAACAAGACGATCGCCGACATGACCTCTATGTACGTCTACGTAGAGCACAAGACGTGGGACGAGGTATTGCTGTACATCAGTTTGGCGTACAACACATCGGACAACGAAACCACGGGAATAACACCGTTCAAACTGGTACACGGCCGGACGGTTACCACAATGCTCGACGCCATGCTGCCTCCCGTGCCAACCGACGATGGCAATGACGACGCTCAACTGATATTTCGATGCGTGCAAGAAGCTCGCCAATGGCAAGAATCAAGATTCATCACCAACAGCGAGTCGACGCACGCCTTCGTCGCCGGGACGTCCACTTTCAACCCGGAGACCGGGTATGGCTGTGGACACCGATACGGCGGCGCGGTCACAGCAAGAAACTTCTGAAAGGGTATTTCGGACCATAAAAAATCATCCGACGCCTCGGCAATGTGAACTTCGAAGATCTGCCCGACGGATCGCGCCTATCTGCAAGACGCCAGCCACGACCCGAAGTGGTGCACGTCGACCGGCTCAAGCCGTATTACGAACTATAGAACTTTGGACTCTCGTCAAATATTAAACTGTAAAGTGTGACTCGCGATTCTGCTGCTTTTTTATGTGAATTTATATTTTCGTTTTGTGCTGCATCGGGACTATGTGGTTTGTTTAAAGGGGCAGTAATGCCGCGCGCGCAGCTGACCACGTTGGCGGCGCACTCGTGTCCTAACGGTTTTCGCGCGTGCCTTCCACGCAGAAAGCCCGGGTTCGATTCCTGGCCGCGGGTACGCATTTTTGTTGACTCTAATATAATGTTATTGTAAATTCAAGAACCGTGTTGCTGATTCGAGGTTAGAATGTTCTACACGTCGATCCTTCTACGTCGATTGTTCGAGAAGCCCACGCGTTTACGAAAGGGGCTCTGTGTGGCAAGCCCGAGACAGTCTCGCTCTAGCGTTCGATCCTGCTGCTACGCCGCCATCGACGCCCGCAACGCTCTAGTGTTATCGTTTGTTTTCTTTTTGTTGTGGGCGCCCCATTTTCGTTTTTGTTCGCCCATTAAACGTTTAGTTTGTTTCAGTTTTCGTATCTTCATTAATTTTCATTCGTAACAATATAGTGCCAGCGGAATTAAAGGAAGAATTAGAGAAAGATAGAAAAATCATACACATCGCTGGACTGGCAGCTGTCAAATAGGATCATCTTTTTCTTTATTCATAGTGCTTTTTACTTTCTGTTTTTGTTTCTCTACGTCTACATTACATTCAACTTGGTTGTTTTTGACCTCTTCCTCTTCTAATCTTATCATCGGCCGAAATCCCTCAAGCAAGAACGTCGCTCCAGAAATGCTGGTTGCCCCTGCTAAAGCCACTAAATGAGCTGCGCTTAGAGTATCGGCATTCTTTTCGCCGGCATTGTTGTGTGCGCCGGCATTTTGGGACTTGTGCAGAGCAGGCGCTATTGCCGATCGTCATGATTTAAAGGTGCGACTTCCTGAGCATTAGATTCGGTGTTAAGAAGCTCAAGTAATATTGGTTTTCTTTGTAGCGAACTGTTTAATCGATTGTGGAGGGCGGAAAAACGTTTCCTGTGATTTCAGATAAAACTTCAGATAACTGGCAACTATAATTTTAAGACACAATATGGCCACGTGTTGTTACTTTGAAGCGTAGCTTATTTAGTGGCACTAGCCCCTGCTATTGACGCAAAGGCGGACACTTGTGTAAGTGCGCCTTCTATCGCGACACACCACAAGAAAACTGTCTATCTTAGAGGGGCTGCAGCAATGGAGGGCAAATGAATTACAAAAAAGATGGGTCGGTTATATGAGTAGAAGATAAGGAAAACGCCCCATAATTAAATTGAATGTAATGTAGATGTAGATGAAGAAAGAGGGGAAGCGATAAGCAATGATGCTGAAGGAAGATATTATCTTATTAAACAATTGCTAGACCAGCAGTGTGTACGCCCTTCTATACCTCGCTAACCCTTCCTTTATGTTCAGCTGGCACCAAATATAGGGTGTTTTTGTAACCTTAAAGGGCAACTCCGATCCATACTTTCGATTTTGGGGTTATGACTGTTTTTAGTGCAGTCAGCGTCCCTGAATTGCAAGGTGTAATTTTTTTCTCGTTATTGTGCGTAATTTTTGAAGATATCGACGCCTCAAAGTTTTTGTTGGGGCGAGGCCAACAAAACCGAAACTAGCCGCTCGAGGCCCCGGCAACACTGGAAATCAGCCGCTAGGTGAACGTGACGTCAAGATCGTTCTCGTTCAACAAGTACGTAGGCCGAGCGGCACCTACCTCTGCTGCGCTAGCCGTCTAAAGATAGGAGGTAAGCTGATTTTGTTTTAATTATGTATACGTGGTAGTTATCCAGCATATGTAGCAAGAGTTAGTGCGCATACCCAAAAGCTAGCGACTGAAAAACCCGTGAACTCATACGGTGCCGTACTAGGTGGCCGCTGCCATGCGTGCGCTAGCCGCTATGCCGTACTCGTCGCTTCTATACCCAAACGCTAGCGACTAAAAAACGAGTGAACTCGTTCGGTGCCGCACTCGGTGGCTGTCGCCGTGTGTGCGGTCTTCCGTACTCGTCGCTAGGGCTAAATTATCATCGGGGCTCGGTGGATGGAGCGGCGTTGCTCTACGCCGCGCTGCCAGTGACGTACACCACTGGGGGCCCTCTCGCTTTCGCGAAGCGGGTAAGTCCCAGACACGAAACTTTGAGGCTCTCCGGCGTGGGCCGCGGCGCCCGAAGACACGTGTGCTGAGCTGTACACGTCTGTTTTTTCGTTATTTTTTCCTCGGGCGTCTAAAAGCTGAAGTCCAAAGTCCACTCGTCGAACAGCATTTACTCACAGCTTCTCTAATTTCCGGTCCGTTGGAAACTTGTGAAAAAGCTCCTCCATGTTGCGCAGCGGGTTGTTTGAGCAGCCCACAGCACTACAAGTTGCACTCGGCATCTTTCGAGGAACTGCTGGGCAGTCTTGGGCGCACCAAGTTGGTCGCTAAAACGAGTCTTGGAGTCCTCACAATAAAAAAAATCAAAAGGCTATACCGAAGCTACAGGGGCTACAGATAAAAGCAACGGCTAAACACGCCAATCACAAGCCGAAGTAGCGGTGGTAGCGGCTCAAAGAAGCGCACTCCGCGCAACGCCCGGACCGGCGGTAAAAAAAAAAGAACGATACTGACGTCACGGTGAAATGTTGCTTTAGCGATCGGCAGCCCGCTGGCCTCCAGCTAAGGAGCAGCGGCTCGCGGCGGGTCGCATTTATATTATTGGCATTAGTTAAGAATGCGGCGTCCCACGGACGTAATATTTTGGCTGGGGTCGTATTTTGTGTCACTACAGCGATACCAGTAATTTATTTCATTTTGAGTTTTGGCCGTAGTTGCCCTTTACCAGATTTGTTTAAAAGGAGCCTTGAAAGCTTCCCTTATTTGGTTTGTGCAGGAGATTTATAAGGCCAGGGAAACATAGTATAAGGTGAGAATCGTAACGATCAGTCAACTGATTAACTAATATTTGTTATTTAGCTTTCTAATCATTGAAAACGGACATATGTGTGCTGTTATGGGCTTGGGGAGAAGACGACGATGACGATATAGAAAAAAAACATGGCGTTAAGATAGGAGGCTACCGGGAGTACTCTGTTTCATTAACGACCACCAACACATGGTGTCAGAAGTACAAGGACCCAGGATCGACCAGAAACGGTGAGCGATGGCTTCGCCGTACATTGCAGCCATCAGCTCATTCCAGTGCCAACCGCCTGCGGAATTAGATTTCTCCAACCCCGATGACTGGCCACATTGGAAGCGCCGGTTCGAACGCTTTCGGATCATCAGTGGCCTTGCCACTAAACCTGAGCTAGAGCAGGTGAACGCTCTCATATACTTGATGGGCGACGAAGCAGACGACATTCTCCTCTCACTGAACTTATCGGAAGCCAAAGTGGCGGAGTATGCGGAAGTGCTTTCGGCCTTTGAGAGACACTTCGTCGTCCGCAGAAACGTGATCTTTGAGAGAGCAAAATTCCACAAAAGAGGTGAGCGAGAAGACGAAGGCGTGGAAGAATTTATAACAGATCTTCACAGCCTCGCTAAGACTTGCGACTTCGGAGTTCTGCACGAGGAGATGATTCGAGACCGAATTGTCGTTGGAGTCCTCAACCATCAGCTGTCGGAGAAAATGCAACTGAATGCAGGACTGACACTCGAGAAGGCTACCAACCTGGCTCGACAGTCCGAAGCTGTCAAGAAACAGTAAGTTACTCTCCACAATTCTCCGAGTGAAAACACTGACAGAGTCTTCAAAAAGGAGGCAAGTGAACGGAAAGGGAAGACACGAAATGAAGAAGCGACTCTATCTCGGTCTGGTTTACCAACTCATGACCAAACCTGCCCGAAGTGCGGCTACACACACCACCAAAAAGAAGCGTGCCCCGCACAAAAAGCAACCTGTAACAAATGCAGGAAACTTGGGCACTACTCACGGGTTTGCAGGAGTTCTGGTGCCCTCAGGGAAGTAACAACGTCGGAGGCGGTATTTCCTGGCTCCGTGGCGTCGTAAGATAGACAGTGATGGAAAGTCACGGTCGACGCCGAGACATTCCCGTAACGTTCAAAGTCGACACCGGTGCTGATGTCACTGTCATTCCGGACAGGATGTACCAAGACTTTATCAAGGATGTTTCCCTAGGGAGCCCCAAGAAAGTCCGAAAGGTCCAAATAAAAAGGTATTGGCTGTTCTTGGTATATGAATGAGACTCTTCACTACAAAGAGAAGACCTTCAAGACCGACATTTAAGTCGTCGAAGAGCTAGAACGGCCACTTCTATCGAGGGATGCAAGTGAACAACTGGGCATCGTTCAGCGTCTTGATCAAGTTGGCGCCTCAGGGGACAAAACTGTGGACCCAAAAAGAGAATACCCAAAGTTATTTTCAGGGTTGGGCCACGTCAAGATTCCATACAGGATCAAACGGAGACCTGACGCAAAACCAGTGGCGCTGATGACACCTCGAAGAGTGTCCATTCAACTTCTCGATAAGACCAAAACGAAACTCGAGGAAATGGTCAAGATGGCAATAATTGAGCCCGTAGAAGAGCCAACTGAATGGTACTCTGGAATGGTGATATGTAGTGAGAAAACCCAACGGAGACGTTCGAATATGCGTAGACCTGACTGAACTGAACAAATACGTCGAAAGGGAAGTTCACCCACTTCCTGTAGGAGAACACGTTTTCGGACAGCTTGCTGGAGCACGCTATTTTTCGAAAATTGATGCCAAATCTGGATTTTGGCAGTTTGAGCTTGCCAAGGAGTCTCAAGCTTTAACAACGTTCATCACACCCTTCGGAAGATTCAAGTTTATGAGACTGCATTTTGGCATATCATCTGCTCCAAAATATTTCCAATAGAAGATGTCGCAATTCCTCGGTGCTCTCGAAGGTGTGGTATGCAACATGGACGATGTGCTCATCTATGCCGACTCTCAACAAAAGCATGATGACAGACTGCGGCGTGCCCTAGAACGTCTTCAGGCTCAAGGAAGGACCCTCAATCCGGACAAGTGTGCGTTCAGCGTCCAAAGAGTAAATTTCCCGGGCCACGTCATCGACTCTGAAGGAATACGTCCAGACAGTGCCAAAATAAAGGCCATTGTGGACTTGAAGCCTCCTTCATCTGTTTGTGAGCTGAGACGTTTTCTAGGCATGATGAATTATTTGACAAAGTTTATACCGAACATGTCAGACGTCGCCTACCCAATTAATTCGTTATTGAGCTCCCAGAGCAACTGGGTTTCGGATTCGGAACAGCAGAGAAGCTTCGATGAACTCAAGCGCGCGCTGACCACGAGTCTCGTGCTAAAGCTGTTTGACCCAGGAAAACACACAGTGATCTCGGCCGATGCTTCATCATACGCCTTGGGAGCTGTGCTTCGTCAGCTTCAAACAGATGGATCATACCAACCAGTTGCATACGCGTCAAGAACACTCACAGAGACGAAAAGAAGGTATGTACAGGTTGAGAAGGAGGGCCTGGCGGTAGTTTGGGCGTGCGAAAGGTTTCAAGATTTTGTGACGGGTCTTCAAATTGAGATTGAAACTAACCACAAGCCGCTTGTGCCGATCTTCACATCGAAAAACCTAGCGGACATCAGAGTTCGACTTCAAAGAATGAAGATGAGAATGATGAGATTCTCATATGTGATGAAACACATTCCAGGAGAAGCGCTGATTGCCGCAGACACATTGTCCCGCCAGCCTCTAAAAGAAACAGGAGACCCCGACTTGGAAACTTGGAACAAGAAGTGGCCGCATACGTCAAGGGAGTGACCGCAGACCTTCCTGCGACGGAGAAGAGACTTCAAGAAATAAAACAAAACAGACCAAGGACACTACATGCAAACAGCTCGCAGTGTACTGTGAAAAAGGGTGGCCCAGTCGGAAAGAAGTTTCTGTCAACTGTAAAGAGTACTGGCAACATCGGTCAGAAATCGCACTTCAAGATGGACTACTCATGAGAGGATGCAGACTCATTATCCCGTTAGCCATACGCGCTGACATCCTCCAGAAAATCCACCAGGGACATGAAGAGATCACCAAATGCAGAGCTCGAGCGAAAGACTCTATGGTGGCCCGGCATCTCAACGGCGATTGAGAACCTGGTACGCAGTTGCTCAGCATGCATCAAGGAATCGTCCAACCGACACGAGCCTTTGATGCCATCGATGTTTCCAGAGCGACCCTGGCAGAATGTCGCGATGGATCTATTTTATCTGTCAGGAAAGAACTACCTTCTAGTGATAGACTACTACTCGCGGTATCCAGAGATGTCACTTTTGAACTCTTTGACTTTGAGCTGTGTAATAACACACTTAAAGTCAATTTTCGCACGACATGGAACACCTGAAGTGGTGTTCAGCGACAAAGGACCACAATTTCAACGTGTGGCTGGAAGTGAGTTCATCGGTTCACCCGAGAGTGGGGCTTCGAACACAGGACTTCTAGTCCAAGATATCCCCAGATCAATGAATTTGTTGAAGGCGCTGTCGAAATTATTAAGAAAAGCCTCAAAAAGACATCCGACAGCTACATCGCATTACAGTCCTACCGTGCAACACCATTGGGCAATGGATATAGTCCCGCTGAGTTGCTTATGGGTCGCAAGCTGAGAACATCCTTACCATCTGCTCCTTCCACTTTGGAACCGAAGCTTGTGACCACCCAAGAACTCATAAGGTGGGAAAGAAGAACTCAGCAAAAGTCTAACTACGACAGACGACGTGGTGCACGACAAAGGATAACAACTGAGAAGAGGTGATATCGTCTGGATCACCGATCAGCAAAAGCAAGGCGTAGTGCAATCTGCAGCGGAGTCTCCGAGATCATACATCGTGGACACCGACACAGAAACCCTTCGCCGAAATAGATTTCACCTAAAACCAATGCCTGGGGCCGATCTCACCCAGGAGAGTTCTGTGCCGGACATTGGCCAGGATACTTACACACCAAGAAGTAGGCGAGTTGTGAAACCTGTAAATAGACTTCAGTTTTAAAATGGTAAGATGTGCTGTTATGGGCTTGGGGAGAAGACGACGATCACGATATAGAATAAAACGATGGCGTTAAGATAGGAGGCTACCGGGAGTATTCTGTTTCATTAACGATCACCAACACAATATGATTCCAATTATAAACTTGCTGGGCGTCATCGAGAAGTACTAAATCAACTATTTAAAAAAATATATATAAAACAGAGGCAGCACTTTCCAGCGTTCCATAAAGACGCTCATTTTGAACACGTTTCCATTTTTCGGTTTCTCTTCGGAGCTCATCTCCGCACCCGCGATCCTTCTCCCCAGTGGTCGAGACGCGCAACACATGTGCTCCATACTTCCCTCCATCCTACGAAGGAGGCGAGGCGGTTGCTTGGCGCCGCGATCACCAGGCAGCAGGACTGTGGGAGCAAAGATGCGCTCCGAAGAGAAACCGAAACCTAAAACACACACAAACTGAGTGCCTTTTTTTTTTTTCAAACCGCGGTAAAATGCTGCCCTGCGTTATATCTTTATAAAACAATTTGGTTTCGTGGTTTTCATAACACTTAAGAAGTTTCTAATTCGAGCAATATCTATTTTTTTTCTAATTAAAAAGTTAATTAAAAAAATATAGTTAATTAGCCGACTGATCGTTACAATTATCCACTATGATATGTCCCATTGGCCGCATAACTCACCTGCACAAAACGCAAAAGTATAGCTTTCACAGCTCTTTTTAAACATATCTGTAGAGCTTAAAAAAACACTGTATAGATCTTCAGATTATTGTCTCCTTCATTAAACTGCCCTGAAAGGTGTAAGCATACAGGCTACCCGAGCTAAAAGTTTGTAAAAACTGGGGCGCCTAATTTCGGGTTGTACAAGTTCATCTGCTTCGGCCTCACTCTACTTGTGGCGTCTTCGATGAGCATTTTTTGTTCTTTCTATCTGTGTAGTGCTGAAGAACAGAAAAACACCCCTCGATGTCAAAATATTCTACATTGAACACCGCCTACAATCGAAAGTGTCAGATTTATGCCACTATTGCTAGGGTTCGCGTCTTTTATCTCTGGGTGGTGACGTAAAAATATGTGGAGTCCCGACGCTTTCTTTCCTTTCTCCATTTTTATCTGAATCGCGTGAAATGGCGTCTCGTGGCTCATTCTCGTATTTCTTAGCCTTAAGCTGTGTTTCCAGGGCGTCAGAAGTTTTGTTGCTTCTTAGTACTTTTCTCGTTATCGCATTTTGTGCCAGAGCAGGAACGCTTCTACATATGCGGCAGTTGGAGACGCTCAATTCAGTGCTGCCCAAAATTAGTCCTAACAATTTTCTTTTCGCAGCGCCACCTGGGGAGCGCAGGAGGCCTATGGGGTGGGCGTACAGAAAAGCACAATTCTAGAATTTATAAAAACAACATACTCTTACAAGAGGCTGCATCAGACTGCTATATACACTCTAACAAAAGGTGTAGCCCTTACAACCCCCGTCACATATAATACACTCCAAAACTTCAGTTCGACGGTCAGCACACTAATGTCGAACTGACGGCTTCATCCTTTTACGTGAGGCTTGATCAAGGTCAATTAATATGGGTCGCGAAAGTGGAGCAAAAAAGCGGCCCAAAACCAATCGTCAGCGTCATCACCCAGGAGGCCGCACTACCGCAGCGCGACTGTGTTTTGCGCGGCGAAACACTAAGCTGATAAAATATTAAAAACACAATTTCGGTGTTTAATACAGTTCACTTTAAATCAAAGTATTATTTATTCATAATAACTTAGTTTAAGAATGTTCAGTTGGGTTAATTTTTAGTTAGTGTTTAATATGTATTGTGTTGTGTACACTCGTTGCGACCTCTACAACGTCACTATTACGGGTGTTTATGCCGTCGGCCTAAGTTTGCAGTCCTGATACGCCTCGTGTTTGCTTTGTTTGCGTTTGCCTGTGTGCCTGTATTTCTGTAGCTCCTGTCAAACTTTCACGTGGCAATCATTTAACGATTCGTGGTCTTAAAGTTTTCCAACGTATCCGAGTGCAGAACGGTTTGTTCTGGTTAAAGCCTATTGCGCCGTCCTGCGGGTTTTGCCGTCGAGGGCCCGCCGGGCGGATTCAAGGCTCCGTTCGTCGGGACGATGAGCCTGCCGCATGTGAAGAGACGCTGCTCGGTATCGCGATGCCCAAGTGATGACTGCACCGCTGGCATCACGCTTCATCGTTTTCTTGTGCACTCTGCAAGGTGACACTTGTAGCAGCTGTGTCCGCTGCAACTATGTGTGATATCCTGATGACCATTGTCCGGTGATGTCTGGTAAGCTCTTTACCTCTTCTATGGGCCCTCATGCATCTCATGCATGCTCATTTAGTAATAGGCACCCGTTGATCAAGCGTTTTTGGTCCCAGTCTTCGTTCCAAGCTGCGCGAGACGAAACTAATCTAAGATATTAGTGGCAGATTTGCGTGGCCTCTGCTGAATGGCTGCGTGACCACAAAAATATAATAAGAAACAATGACTGAACATTTCAGTTTTAACCAACTTTCATATTATGGTGTGAATTACACTAAAACATCCTTTCTGCTTGAAACATGGTTGGTGTCGTCCTTGTAACATGCTGGCGACTATCAGGTCTACTTGCTGTGGATGTGCTTGGGAATCTCGTAAGGTAATCGTCTCCGTTATGAACCTGTCTAACCTCACGGGCGCAGAGGTGTGCTCTGCGCTCATGTCGTTCGCTGGACCCAGACGGGAAACCAGGTACAATGAAGTCACCAGTTTATCGCTAACATTATTGTTTAATCTTGTTTCTTTCTTAAATGTCCACTAAAGGCATTTCGGCCTGTTCAGTTTATCCAAGGGTATGTAAAGTAATATACTGCTTCACATTTAGGCCGAGGGTCTCGGTCCAGTTCTGCCGGAAAACAAGCCTACAGAACACGACACCACAGCAGCTGCGGGAACGGGCGGTATGCTCCAGGCACTTCGAGACTTCAGCATTTCTTTATCGAGGAAGGCTGCGTCGTGATGCAATACTTCATATTTGACCACTGAAGGTGAGCACGAAATCTTGTTTTCATTATTACCGAGAACATAAGCTTATTCAGAAGGTATTTCACATGCAGATACAATGAACTGTTTCAATGTACATAACGTGAGTGCTTAACTTTGCAAATGAACTTTGCATAGGTGCCGGAGATGTCGTCCAGAGCACCAGCCCTGGCCAATTGATCAGCGAGGGCGAGCCCACACCGGCCAGCATCAGTAGCATCGGTGCGCCCACATCATCACGGCGTCACACGCAAGACACTACGGAACAAGGTAAAAGAAATTGCATATTGGTGGAAAAGTGTTGCAGGCTATGTTTCTTAATTTTGTACTGTCGCGTAGTAGCTATCCTTTCTATGATAGTGTGTGTTCCCAGTACTTGTGCTTTCTTGGGAAACACGCAAAACATGTATGAACATGTTTTTAATCTAGCTTGTCACATGCCGCAGGAACATCTTGAAGCAATACAATGACTGATATTTTTGACAGATTTTTATTTGCCTCGTCATTGCTTTGCAGATGTGGGGAGCAGTCTCACGGCCATGACCTGTAGCTCGAAGACTAGCCCTCCAACTAGAGTTCATGGTAAGTTTTGATAGTGTGCGTTGTTTAGGACAGTCTTTGAAGATTACTTTGTTGCGTAGTACTTGACCGGTCATAGCTGGTTCAGCTTCTTGTAACATCTCTGTCACTTTGTTTCCTTTGTTTTTTTTTTTTTAGTGGATCACACATACGCGATTGATGCACATGGTCTTTCTTCTGGAGAAAACGATGTGTGGGGGCCCGAACCTTCCTCTACCGATTATGATGCATCGGTGAGTTCGACTTCTGCAGTTTCTCACCAACGTAGGTATCTGTCATGATGCACAAAGCTTCCTTTCCTTGTACTTCCACATTTTCTACAGTGGAGGTGCATTGCTCCTTTCTTTGTTTCTCGAAGCGTTTCATAATTGCTTTTGCTTTCCCCTTGCAGGTTCGTGTGCCACCCATATCGAGGGCAAGGGGAAGATGGACGTGTTGAGAGCCAAGCTTCGACAGCTTCGAAAGCACAACAAGAGACTCCAGCAACGACTGCAGCGACGGCGTCATATGCTGACTGTCACTGAGATAGTTGAAAGTGTACGTAGCCTTGTGTCTCCAGCCGTTGCTGCCCTCGGGGAAGCTCAGCTGAAGATGAGCAATGCAAGCAGGTTCGGCAGGCGGTGGTGCAGTCAGAACAAAGCCTTTGCCTTGGGCTAGTACTTTCACAGCCCTAAGGGTTACCGTTACTGTAGGCAATTGTTGAGGCTCCCATCCTTTAGGTCGTTACAGCTTTGGCTTCAGCGTGTTCCCCCGAGGGTTGCCCCTCGCACACTGCACACCTGTGCAGTGTGGCGACTTGAAATATAAACCTGGATTAATGTTCGGTTGTCTGAGGTATAAAACAGCAAATCAAACTGCGATGAAAGGTAAATTAGTGAGTCAGCATGACGCTAACATTATGCAACAGAGCAAATTCATAACCTTTTTCTTATATTTTTTTCTGTAAATTTTTGGCAGTTTCTTGCATACTAGCGCTCACATAGACAGTCAAGCTGTGCAGCCCAATATGTTTGTGGCAAGCGCATGTATTATACGAAAGGTCTCAATATTCAGTCTCTTGAAGCATTAATTCATGTGGACATTCAAATGCAAAGGACATGCATAGCTTCGCACTTCCACCTGTGAATGATATGGTTAAATCTAGTTACGAGCTCTCAATGTGAACACTGCAAGGAAAATGCGTAAACGTGTCTCCTGTTGAGAGTATTAAGCAAAGTTATTAAGTGCGTGCATAGAGTAGTCCAAACCTCCTTTCACTATATTTTCAACACCGTATCTCTACCTTTAGGGGTCCTGTGGTGGTGTTCTAAGTTTGTACATAATAAACTGTGTAAACCAAGCTTGAGCCGTTTTGTCTTTCTTGGCAAACAAGCCATAGTTACAATAATAAGTATGCCTTCATAGGCGTGCTGTAACACCCTCCTTAGTTTAAAAGGATAGTAACTTATTGGTGGTTCCCAGAACTGATAAAAAAAATGGTTCTTTTTCAAGAGAGATTACATGGGAGTGATTGATACAAACAAGGCTATGACGCATATTACGCATGTAGAACATCTAAAAAAAATTTCAATTTTCCGCCACCGGCGAAAATCATTTAAATTTCGCGCCAGAAACAATCGTGACGTCACAATCACAAGGAAATTGCCGCATTTTGTGTTTCTTTCTAATAAGGCATCACTTCCTGCACGCCACAGGCAAGCATGACTAATGACAATGCCGAGCATCTCACAGATGGCGCTGCGCCCCATGAGCCGCCATCTTTGCGCCTATGGGCTTCCATGGAAGCTTCGCTACCATCTATACATATAACTTGGCTTGATGACGGTGTGACATGAAATATTAAACTACTAAAGTATGTATCAAAGACTACAAGAAAAAAATCGCTAAAGGTTTGCGGTAAAAAAAAAAAACTGACTTTTTTTTTACTCAGTCACGTTTACATTAGCTATTGTAATAAGTTGTACAACTCGGATATTAAGCCGCTCATGAAATGTGGAACCTTCGATTCAACTAAGTGTGCTCCACGTCGAACTCAAGTTTTAGGGTGAATTATATGTGTCAAGTAGTGTAAGAATATACCCTTTCTTTTGGTGCGTATCGCCATTTGTTTTTTTACTGTTCTGCTCTTGTTTTGCTATCCTTCGTTTAATGCGTGACTTATCACCCAAAGGCTGGGTACAAAAATAATGACTTCAAAATAAACTAGGCAGCCGTGGTTGTTGTGCCACCAGACGCCTGTATTGTTGACAATGGGCCTGTGTCACGTCATAAGTTTGGCGAAGAGTGTCAATACTGACCGTTTTAGTACTCTGGACTTGCGCGACTCCTATAATCAAGGGCCCCTGGATGACGGGTCATAAAAGCTGGCTAGCATCAGCATGCATCGCCTTCTGTTTGCTATAACCGGTTGCCGTTTGGGATATCTTGATTACCTGCTACCTTTCAGGCAGAAGATAGAGTGGGTCTTTCAACGTCTGCCACCATGCAAGCGTACTTTCGACAAAATGTGCTGATTATGTGACAAATCTGAATTCACTATTGCAGAGCTTTCGTGACCACAGGGTGAATCTAGAAGAGTAAAATTCCGACAGGCCTCCTGCGCTAAACTTCTAAACAAACTGTGGAGCCCTTATTTTGGGTGATACAAGCACACCTGATTGGGCTTCGCACTACTCATGACACCTTCGCTGAGCTATTTTCTTTCTGTGTAGTGATGAATCGGGATGGCGATGTGGGCTAGTTGAAGAACAGAAAAGCAACTGTCGACGTCCAAAATAGGCTAGATTGTACGCCGCAAAACTGTAGAAAATGCCAGATTCATGCCACCACCGCTGATATACGCGCCCCTGGGTTGTGGCAACGGTGGCGTTGAAGTCAAAACATCTGGCTCACAATGTGTTTTTTTACGCAAGAAGCGGCGCTTCTTGACTCTCCCTCTTAGGGCTTAAGCTTTGACTTGTGCTTCGCCTGTGTGCAATTTTGTTTTCTCGTGATGTCGTGTTCAGCACCAGAACATGCACGCTTCTAAATGTGTGACAGTCTGTGACGCTCAAGATTCGACTACCCTAAACAACTCCTCGCAGAGCCCCCTGGGCGCTCCAGAAGGTAATGTTTTGTCTGTTAAATGCCAAGTTGCCATCGGGGGCGAAGATTGCCAGATAATTAGCTAACACCGATACACCCTTCTTCCTCTAAATGGGTGGTGAAACAATACATTAATATTAATGTTTCTTGAAATGTTCGTCGTAGGTCATTCTTCGAGGTTGCTGTGATAACCGTGCTGTCTCTACGGTCAGGAATGTCTTTGGATGTGGACCGGTGTTCTCTATCCACAGAACGCCTCATACAGTGCCAATCAAAACGGGCGCCAGGTCAGTCCCATCGTCCGCCACCTGTGGCTCAAAATTCTCGTTGGTGGAACGGAGGGGCACCCGGTTTCGTCGCAACTCATTCCCATTTTCAGTTCTATCCAGATACAAACGTGGCGCTAACCCTCGTTCCACTTGAGCTTTGGAGTGCTCATTCTCTATCTTCCCAGATCCTCACAACTTCACCCACAGCTATAAGAACTTTGACAGATCCCGCAGTGGTCCGTTGAGTGTGCTTGCGCACTGGTAGGGCAGCCTCCATATAAAAACCTTAATTGTGAGACATTGATATCCGACCAATCCGCAGCTCGCTCTTGCGTCTGCCGTCTTCTTAAAGGCTGCATCCGTAGTTCAGCGATCCAAGTAAAAAATCTTTATTAGTATCAGTAGTCTTTATCAAAATTTGCTTACCGATCTGCACTTTGTTCAGAGCAAGTCAGTTAGACTGGAAAATAGGGCCTAATGCTGTGTGAACGAAGTCGTACAAACGAGTAAATTGCGGAAATTCGTGCGATGAAAACTCTGGTTCATTGTCAGAGCTTACTTCAAGTGGAATTTCATGCCTTGAAAACATGATGCTAAGTTTCTTCACCACGGCTGCTGATGTTGTAACTCGAAACTTTTCTACTTCTGGGATTTTCGAAAGAACATAAAACGCCAGGAGGTTTGAGCAACGAGCATAGTCAAAAAGTTTAAAACCGATGCGATTCCATAGAAAAGCCGAAAGTGGTCGCATAAAACGTGGCTCACTTGTTAGTTTGTATGCACACCACTAACAAACGGGGCATCGCCGAACAAAATATTTAATATCGTCATTGATTCCGGGCAAGAACACCAGCTAGCTCGCAATCTCTTTCTCTCTCTCTCCTTTCACTTATTGACTACGAAATGTCAGTCATGAAGTCTCTCAAAACTATATAGTCCTCATGATGTATGAGGACTTACTTGCACTTAAAGATATTGCACAGCTATAGTCCTTCAATAGACCATTTGCAGTATTCCCAAGCGCCCCGGCCCGCACTCAAGGAATCATGGGAACGGTGTTCCTTCATCTTGGAAAGAGAAATTTATTTACAAGTTGGGACAGCAGTACACAAACAAAACGAGGAAACGTGAGGCACAAAGAGGACGCATGCGAACGTAAACAACGACTAGAAGTCGACCTCCCGGGCGCGATACAAATATGTACAGTGTTTATCTGAACACGGACGGCAAAAAAGGGATCACAGACACATAAAAATTAAATAGCAAGTAGACTAGAACGGCACCAGCCGCTACACTACGAAAAGGTGCGTGAAAACATAATCAATCGAGGCACCACCGAACTTGTAGCACCACTCTGCGGCCTGCAACGCCAATGAAGTCCGCATGCCACCTCCGGAGAAACTCCTCCTCCCCAAGGGCAAAAAGTGCGTCCTCGAGGTGGGAGAGGAGCAGTGTCCGGAGCCTTCGCAGCAACGGGAACATCAGGCCGAGACGGCGCTGGCGGCCCACAGCAATGTTCCTTTGTTGCCACAAGACGTAGCAGGTGGCGGCAAACACCAGACCCGCACTCCGGTGTCTAGCGTAGAAGTGTCTGCTTAGTGGCAGCGCAAAGATGCGACTCACAAGAGTCCACAGAGTTTTAGCTACAACGCACTCAAACACCGCGTGCGTGTTGGTTTCAACCTGCCCACAGTTGACACACAAGTTGGAGTTAGTGACACCCCATCGTGCTAGACGGTCACGGGTAGGTAGAACGCCCCACCCAAGCCGCCAATGAAAGTCTGCAAGGCAGGGAGGGATGTCTGGGGAGAAAGCGCTTGTCCAGTTTGCAGTCCGACTTTGAACCCGGAGTAGGAGGGGCACCTTCGGCTCGCAAAGGGCCTCACAAAGACGTGAAACAGGTACATCACGGACGTCAGAGTCAGGCGTGGCCGCTTGTAACTGCTGGTAGACCTGAACTACCGTCGCGTAGAAAGGCAATGGGGACTCCGCCGTCGGGCACGAGTTCCCTAGCCCCCGAGGCACCAGGACGCGACGGTGGGTGCTGAGCCAGTACAGCGTCAGGCTCCGGCCGGGATAGTCAGGGGCGTCTAGGATGTCCAGGACGTTCCGAAGGGCAAGTAAGCGGCTAAAGGTGACAAGGCAGGGGATGCTCAGGCCCCCATCAGAGCGCGACATTCGAAGGGCCGAGCGAGCGACCAGCTCAGGGCGCCCATCCCAGAGGAAGGTAAAAATCACGGAGGTAATGCGGCGGACGACCGACGGAGGGGGGAGAGCGACCCGTGAGGCGAACCACAGCCGGGCGCACAGCACCGACTTCACGATATAAGCTCTATCGCGCTGGGGCAGGGAGAAACGCGAAGCCACGGTGGCTTTGTGCACGACGTCTGTCGCGATGCTGTTCCATGTTTCTGCCGACACACCAGAACAGTCAAAGAGAACACCTAGGACCCTGACAACCCTCGTTACCATGATGCCACCCGGAAGTGGGTCGGCAAAACCACCAAAGAGAACGGCTCTACTTTTGGACGTGTTGAGCCGGGCCCCCGAAAGGACGGCGTACTCTTCATACAGCCGTAGGGCTGATATAAGGCTCCCGGAGTCCCGTACGAAGAGAGAGACGTCGTCCGCATATGCGGATACTTTGATGGATCCCGAGCCAGGAAGAGGGAAACCACGTACCGAGGGTTGGTCGTGGATTCGTCGGAGAAGCGGGTCCAGGCAAAGGACGAAAAGTAAGGGTGACAGGGGACAGCCCTGGCGTACCCCTCGCTCAATGGCAAAGCACGGAGTAATCAGGCCATTGACAACGACGTCACTGACCAGGTTCACATACAAAACCTCAAAGAGGCGCACGAAATCTGGAGAGAATCCATACGTCCGGAGGACCGAAAACAAAAAGCGGTGGTCCAGACGGTCGAATGCCTTCTCCTGGTCTAGGGAAATGAAAGCGCCGGAAAGGCCGCTGGACTCTGTGAGGTGGAACATGTCACGCGTTAGCGTGAGGGACGAGAATATGCTCCGTCCAGGAACAGAGCAGGTCTGAAAAGGGCTTATAAGTTCTGGTAACACGTCACGAAGGCGGTGAGCGAGAATGGTGGCCAACAGTTTATAGTCTACGTTGAGGAGGGTGACGGGCCGCCAGGCCTGCGGTGTGGAGGGGTCGCCAGTCTCCTTCGGGACGAGGACGATGCGACCACGCCGGAAGGAGTCGGGAACGTTGCCGCCTTGAAGGAAAGCATTGAAAACGGCGACTAGTGCCGTGCCAACCTGGGGCCAAAATTCTTTGTAAAACTCTGCAGGCAGGCCGTCGACACCTGGCGCAGAACCCATCTTCATGCCCTTGAGAGCCTGGTAAGCCTCAAATGCGCTGACAGGGCGGTGAAGAGTATCACGCAGGTCGGGCGAGACTTGAGGTAAGGAACCACAAAACTGTTGTACGAGGACATCGGATGTGTTCCGGGGGGAGTAATCTTCCATCCGGAACAAGGCTGCAAAGTGTTCGAAGAAAACTTTCGCGATGTCAGGCGGATGGGACGACTGGAAGCCATCTGGTGTGGTGACAGACGGAACCCAGCCCGGTCGATCTTCGCGGCCCCGAGAGACGCGAAGGTAGCGGAGGACCTCAGGGTCTGACACGGGACGTCTGTCCCAGGGTTGCAGTGCCGCAGTTCCTGAACTTTCCCGCAGAAGGCGAGAGTACCTCGCCCGCAACAGGTTCAAGTACTCAGACATGAGAGGCGTGAAGGTACCACCGCGCTTAATGATGCGGATGCGTCGCAGGACCTCATTAAGCTTGTGAGAGAGTTGACGCCGACTCCACTTGCCCTCGCGGACGCACAGAGAACGCCACAACACCTTCAAGCTGTCCCACCGCGCGGGGTCCGGGCCCATGGCACGTTGTGCCTCAGTGAGCGCTTGTCGGAGTGACTGAACCGCTTCCCTATCCCGAAGAAGCCGCACGTCAAAACGCCAAAGGATGCAGCGAGGCTGTTCGCCCCCAGGAACGGACAAGGAAATCAGGACAGGACGATGATCCGAGATGTACCCCGCCGCAGAGGGAAACGAAAGGGTCTCACATCGAGTGAGACATGTAGCAAGCCAGGTTGGGAGGTACACCCGGTCTAAACGACTGCTCGAGCCCGCACGAGACCACGTGGGCGTAAAAGAGGAGCCGTGCAACTCGCACCAAGCGTCTCGCAAGTCGAACTGTTCAATGATGCGACGAAGCTCACGAGCATTCCAGTTAGCCCTACCCTGACCTGGACCCCGAACATCCCGGTGAGCGTCTAAAACACAGTTAAAATCCCCCAAAAGAAAGAAGGGGTGGGGCTCCAACAAATATGCATCTAACTCTCGAAAAAATCCATTCGATAAAGACATATGTGCGGGCGCATACACATTCACTGCGCGCAAGCGATGCTGACCAAAAAAGAAATCAAAAGCAATGACGCGCCCAGCGGGATCAAAAATGCTGCGGCATCCTCGACTGAGCGCTCGACGCAAGATAAGAACGCCGACGCCGCGACAGCGCGTGTCTCCGAAGGAAAAAAAACAGTCAAGACCAAAGCGATCACGAAAAGCAGTGCTGTCGCGTGTAGAAAAAAAATTAGTTTCTTGTAAAAAGACAAGATCTGCACCAACCGAGCGCGCGAAGTGGACGACCTCACGCTGCTTATCGGGGTTTCTAAAGCCCTGGACATTCAGCGTGAGGACATGCAGCAGCATGGCCATAAAAATAAAATTCATTAAAAAAGGACAACTTAAGCGAGCATACCGCACTAGAAGACCAGAGAGTCGGAATAGTCCTCCGAGTCGGATGGCTTTGCGTGACCCAGGCGTTTCTTCTTCGTCGAGACTCCGGGGGCATCAGACCCGCTGCTGGTGCTTGTGAGGCCGCGTTTCGTTTCAGGACGGTCGCAGCACATGGCGTCGTCGTCGTCAGACCTTGAGTCCACAGGCTCGTCACTGTCCGGTAGCGGCACCAGCGTGCCGGGGGATGCCGAAGCCGGAGGCAACGTAGGTGATGGGGGAGGGTTCCCTTGGCCCGGGGTGACGTCGGCGTTCTCAGCTGCGTTGGGGCAGGCGATGAGGGGACTCGGGGTGGCGTCCTCGGCAATGAGGAGGTCTTGTCTGGCGTCACCAGCCTGCAGAAAATGCTTGGCCGACGTTTCCACGTGCGCAGGAAGCATATCGGAGGTTGAGGGCTCTGCCGCCGGTGGGGAGACTCCGGGGGTAGTGGACGAGCGGGTGATTGCAGAAGGCGGCTTGGCTGGCTCAGGGGGGCCGGGAGCTTGGGACGCAGGTGGCTCGGGGGTGTTGACCGGTGGCGGAGATCCACGGCGGGACTCTCTGGCAGCTGCCGAGTACGTCTTGCGCTGAACGCAGTCAGTGGTGGCGTGGGCGTGGCCGCAGCGTTGGCAGGGCGCAGCACATCCTTCTGTCGGGTGTCCGAAGACGCCGCACCTGTCACAGCGGGGAGTCTTGCAGGCAGGCCCGAAATGGCCCTCCTGACCACAGCGGCTACAGACCCGGCGCATGCCGCGGTAGTCC
Source organism: Ixodes persulcatus (assembly GCA_013358835.2). Lineage (NCBI taxonomy): Eukaryota > Metazoa > Arthropoda > Arachnida > Ixodida > Ixodidae > Ixodes > Ixodes persulcatus. The sequence continues at coordinate 64,801 of JABSTQ010010207.1, forward strand.
ACCATGACTCTGTGGCCCTGGATGTGGATGAAGTTGGGCACAGGCTTGGCCATCTCCAGCTTGACCACCCGCGTGCCCGTACGGATATCCGGTCGGTCACGGTAGGTGACGTGGCTCAGGCCTTTTACCTTGCCGTACTGCCCAAGGACCTGGACGAGGGCGTCTTCGGACACGTACGGCGGGAGTCGGTAAACCGACACATGGACGACGTGGGCCCCGACCGGTTCGAGTGGGACCTGGACGTCACCGAGCAACAGGTGTCCCTGTGCTACCAACCGTTGGGCAGTGGCCATGGAGTTGACCGCTGCCATAAACCTTGCACCACCATGGTGCTGAAGGTACTGAAGGCCGGCGTCGCCGACCACGTGCTGGAACGCGTCCATGATGGCGTCCACCGGCGTGTCCACCGGCACGTTGATAACGAAGCACTGCGCCTTGGACGGCGCCGCTGACGACGTCGAAGCCGCCATGTTGAAGTCCGAAGCCCCGGGGACCGCGATGTGATCCGGGTCCCAGGGAACGCTGAAAAACTGGAAGGCACCACGCTAGTGATCACTAATTTTCGACCAACTCCATGGTTACACATGTTTTTAGCGTAATTCGAGGTCACCCTAAACAAGCGCCTGATATACCCCAAGGACCTGTCATATAACTTTTAAAATAGCTCGTCAACGTCAGCATTTTTTATACTGCGCATGCGATCTACCTTTCAACCTGGCTGAGCTGCAGAAATCTCTTACAATATTATCATTCTCGCGATTATTGTTTGAGCAGGAATTGCTTAAAAAGCCGATAATTCACAAAAGCAAAAACCAGGATTTAGCTCGGAGTCCGCGGGGCTGTTTATAGCATTTTTAACGTTTCTAGCTTAATATCAGCATGATAATAATGTAAGAGATTTCTGCAGCCCATCCAGGTTGAAGGGTGGACCGCATGCACAGTATCAAAAACGCTGACATTGAGGAGAAATTTTAAAAGTGACATGACAGGTCATTGGGTATATCAGGCGCTTGTTCAGGGTGACTCCGAATTACGTTCAAAACCTGTGTAACCAAGAATAGGGTTGAAATTACCGAGCGCTAAAGAGCTGGAGGCACACCGTTCCCATGATTCTTTTAGCGCGGGCCGGGGCACTTGGGGGATATAGCAAATGGTCTATAGGTCGGTGGTGATCAAGACTGCCGTTCACGTGTGCGAGTGTATCATCAATACCTGTCTCAGCTTTTAGTCGTTCACAAGTTCCTTGACAGACCGTACTATGCTGTATCTGTAAAACTATCTCAACGTAAGAAATTGCAGGTTTTTGTTTTATTTTTTATAAGATCTTTCGAGAGGGCATCAGGAACAACTAGGTCCTTCCCGGGTACTAACTTTAGCTGAAACTAGTGCGTCATTAAAAGTAAAAAAAAAAAAAAAACATGTAATGGTGGTGACATATCACCAACTGTCTTCGCAATGGCGATAGGAGGCTTGTGGTGTTTCAGCTAAGACCCTCCTCAGATACACAAGGTCGCAAAACCTCTCCAACCCGCAAGTTACTCCTATATCGTGTGCTTTTAAATCAGATTGCACTTTGTCTCGGTGTCTATAAAAGCCCACAAGAGTTCCCTGGTTCATAACCAGGACCAGGCGTATTTTCGCGGTCTCGCATCAGTCACAGCAGTGTTTGTAGATTGGTGTTTGTCCTTTGTCCTCCTTTGTTCCCCTTCTCCAGGAATTATTATTGTCATACTTGTCCAGCTCGCTTGCACCTTTGCATTATTTTGCACTACCATAATAACTTTAAAATGAAGGCAGTTATTTCTTGTTGGTGTTAGACTGGCGGCAGCTGACAAAAACCCGTTTGCTCTACTGACGTCTAACTCCTGGTCAGCTCGGTTAGTAGAGCGCTCCACTGGAGAGAGAGAGGTCCCTCGTTGGATCCAGGGCCAGGCGGATTTTTTTCGTCGTGCGCTAGTCACTTAGCTTTGTTGGGAGATTTGTGTTTGTCTTGTTCCCCCTTTGTTCTCTTTCTCCAGGAATTATTATCGTCATGCTTCTCCAGCTCACTTACACCTTTGGATTAACGGCATTATCATAATAAGGGCTCAGCTTGTTTCTTGGCTGTGTAGAAGATAGTTAAGCAGACACTCGGTGCAATTTAGGGGTAAGCAATTAGCTTGTGAGCAGCAGTTGCAGAAATCTAATTTGTTCTAGAGACTTTTGTAGGTGTCCCTGGTTTTCAGAGGTTAGATCAATTCTATGTCGTCGGCGTACATAGTTGTTTTGTGCTGAGACAGATCGTTAGGTCATTGATGTAATTAGAGAGGAGTGTTAGTCCAAGTACGCTGACCTGGGGAACGCTGGAGAGCACGGCGCTTTGAGAGGATCTTTGTCCGTGGAAAACCACTTGGTGGGTTCTTCCTGAGACGTATTTACCTATCCTTGGAGGAAAGCACGCTGGACTACGATAGCTCTAGTTTGTTGCGCAGGAGCGTGTGAGTGATCCGATCGAAAGCTTTCAAGAAATATAATTGTACTAACTTACATGCTGTAACGCCGTCTAATGATGAGCTGATGGTGTGTTCAACCAGAGCCAGAATCGTCTCGCAACTACGTCCTTGACTGAAGCCGTGCTGTGCCTTGCATAGCATGTTGGCCTCCAGATATTGTAGAATATTTTTGTTTACACTCCTTTCCAGGGTCCTGCACACAGCTGATGGGGAGGCAATAAAGCGGTATGTGTCTGTCATGCCGGTACTGAGATCACTTCTTTTGAGCACATGTGTGATAAGGGTATTAATCTAAGCAGATTGGGTGGTACCAGAGTCTACAGCTTATTTTAACATGATGGTCAGGATTGGCGTTAGTGTAGGAGAAGATAGCTTTAGGAGGTATAGGTGGATCGATCATGGCAACATCTGTAGATGTGCCAGATCGGGCAAGTTATCTAGGTACATCTTCTTGAGTTATTGTGATTGATGATGGGGAGTTTGTTCCTCAGGTAAATTGACAAATGGTTTCCGAATGGTTTCTTTAGGAGGCCGTATGGATGAAAGTGTTGGTTGAAGAATTCAGACACTGCGTTTGGGTCGGGGATGAACTGGTTGTTAAGGGTGATGTACGGTCGGATGCAAATTGGCTTCCGTCGAGACTTGACAAAGGCCGAGAAATGTTTGGGTTCATTATCAGCACGGGCTGCAGCATTGCAAGCATACTTGTTCTGGCAATTGTGCGCGAGGCGTTTGATTTCTCTGATTTTTCTCTGCGGCGTCGAGTCTAGTTGGACAGGAGCGTTGCCATGCCTATTGAAAAAACCAGCAAGAAAATCAATTTGGCCAAGCTGGTTTTGCTGGTTTTTAAGCTGGTTCGAGCTTGTTCGAGCTGGTCTACGTGGTAATCAAGCTGGTTCAAGGGGGTCAAGCTAGTTCAAGCTGGTTCGGGCTGGCACTGCTGCTGGGCAAGGTGGTACTTGAGCTGGTTCGAGCTGGTACTGAAGCTGGTTCAAGATATCAAGCTGGTTCAAGCGGGTCAAGCTGGTTCGAGCTGGTTCGAGCTGGTTCGAGCTGGCACTGCAGCTGGGAAAGCTGGTTCTTGAGCTGGTTTGAGCTAGTACTGAAGCTGGTTCATGCTTGTCAAGCTGGTTCGAGCTGATGCTGAAGCTGGCCCAAGCTGGTTCGAGCTTGTCAAGCTGGTCTTGCTGGGAGCGCGCACGCCAAGGTCGGCTAGAGGTGGTCGAGCTAGCATTGCTGGGAGCGCGCGCGCCAAGGTCGGCTTAGGCTGGGGCGAGGACACGACCTGTTCATTGTCCTCTCGTTTTTGGAAGACGACCGGGCGCTTCAAACGCGCTGCGAGCTTTCTTTGTGTGTGAGAAAAGAGAGAGAGTGGTGGGAACGGAGAATTTGAGACACGTTTGACTATCTTGGTAAAATTTTCGAAGGGACGGCTGTGTGCGCGTTGTTTGGAGACTGCTTGAACGGTGGTGCAAGCGAAGCAGGATTTGAAGAGAGAGCGAGCGGCAGTCCGTTCAGCACGGGAAGAAGTCGGACGCCCCGACTGAGGCGTCATTTCCTATCTTTGAACATGTGTGTGCTCGTGAATGGCGGTGGTGCCGAGGAGTATCGCCAATGCTACCCAAGCCCAACGGATTTCCTCGCTTCTGCCGACTACGTAAGAGGCCGCTTCGCCCCCATTACTAGTGGGACCCAGGTTCGCGTCTCTCATCCGTGTAGTATTGTTTATTGTTATTAATGGCTTTTGGCGTGTAACTAGTATTTCTCGTGCTTAGAGATAAGCAATCTAGTTTTTATAGTATTGTTTGTTTTGCACCGAGAACCACCGTCTGCGTCGGTTAGTACTGTGTAAGCGCCGAGGACGTGTAGCATCTTTGCTCATGTGAGCAGGCCGCGAGTACGAAAATAATAAATTGGATGTCGAGCTGGCTTTTCTAAACAGTTTGGCTTGTTTATCCTGTGTATCAATTTAAACTAGTTAAACTGGTGGGGAAGTTCACCGGCTTAACCATCATGCTAAACTGGACATGCTGGGGCAGTAACTCAGCTTGAAGCTGGGACCAGATCAACCAGCATGACCAGTATAACCATATCAATCAGCATAGCAAACTGGGCATGCTGGAGCAATAACCAAGCTTGAAGCTGGGACCAGATCAACCAGTATGACCAGTATGACCGGATCAACCAGCTTTCCAAACTGGGCATGTTGGAGCAATAACCGAGCTTGAAGCTGGGAGCAGCTTATGTTGGTTTTTCCAATAGGGATGCTTTCCGATGGGACAATGGGATAATGTATACACTGTACAGAGGAGAATGAAACACTTTTAGAGAGGATCGCAGTCATAAAGTTACGCCACAGTTCATACATGTCATCGATGGAGTAGTCTATGAGCACCGTGGACCAGGGTGAGAGGTGGAGCAACATCTGTAGATGTGCCAGATTGGCACTTGAGTATCAATACATCAGACGGGTGAACCGACCAAGGAGAGGTATATCCGTGTATGGTTTTTTTTTTTTATTGTCTTGTGGTGGCAGCTAGTGAGGTTGTCTTCGGCAGGGCAGTCCGAAAGTAAGAATGGATTAGTGATGAAGAAAAGTTCTTTCAACTTTGACGCTTTTGAAAACAGCACTGACAATACACATGAGCTTTGGAACTGCTTCAAAGGTATTGTAAATGAATGCATTGAACGATTTGTACCATGCATTGTAAAAAAGAATAAAAATAACCCCTGGATATCTCGGGAGACATTGCGGCTGCGGAGAAAACTAAAGCGACTAAAAAGAAAAAAGAAGACGTGCGTGGACACACAAAAATTCAATAAAAAAATTTCTAATATTTCCACTCAGCTTAAAAATTAATTAGCTATGGACAAACAACATTATTACGGCGAATCATTACCGCATTTCATAACCACGTCTCCTGAGAGATTCTGGCGATTAATATCTCCATCTTCTATATCTTGTGATGTTTTTGAAATTGATGGTATTCAAGTTGATGATGATACAAAAATTGCAAATGCATTTAATGAACATTTCAAATCGGTTTTCACGCAAGACATTGATGTTATACCAAATTTTGATGCTAATTTCCCACCCATTTCTGATGTTGTCATTAGTGAACATGGCATAATGAACATGCTTCTAAAACTGGATATTAAGAAATCCTGTGGGCCCGACAACACTCCCAATTCATTTTTAAGGAGGTATGCGGAATGGGTATCTAAGTATTTGTATATATTATTCTCAAGATCTTTGTACGAGGGCAAAGTCCCAGACGATTGGGGAACTGCCAGAGTAAAACCGCTCCATAAGAATAGGAACAAGCATTGCATCAAAAACTACCGTCCTATTTTATTGACATCAACTTGTTCCAAGCTTTTGGAGCATATAATACATAGCCACATATCAGAGTTTCTCGATAAATACAATATCCTAACTAAACATCAGCATGGGTTTAGAAAAGGCTAATCAACATGTACTCAGCTAATTGAAACGATACACGATTTTTCAACATCAATCAATAACCGGAAACAGACGGATGCAATTTTTATGGACTTCACAAAAGCATTTTATAAGGTATCTCATGAAAAGTTACTGCACAAGCTAGATAAGATACTTAAAAACACCCAGTTAGTTAAATGGATTTCGGCGTACCTTTCTAATAGACAGCAATTTGTAGTGTTTAACGAATGTTATTCTAAGAAACTTTCCGTTGACTCTGGCGTTCCCTAAGGGTCTGTTCTTGGACCACTGCTTTTTTTAATATTTATTAATGACATCGTGCAAGACATTCCAGTTAAAATTAAACTATATATTGATGATTGTGTAATTTACTCAGAAATAGATAGTATTACAGATCAGTTGTTGCTAAACAGTGCTTTTCAAAAAGTTGCTGCTTGGTGTGATGCATGGCAGATGTGTATTAACTATCACAAAACTTTCTTTATGAGAATAACTAACAAAAAACTCTCATTAAAGTTCAATTACTTTGTTAATAATACATTTCTTTACGAGGTAACACACTATAAGTACCTAGGTCTGTGGATTTCAAATAACCGTACTTGGACGCAGCACATTGATTCCGTAAAAGCTAACGCAATTCGTAAGTTGTTCTTTCTCAAGAGAGCTTTGAAACTTGCTACCCCTCCTGTTCGCCTTCTAGCATATAAATCAATTGTTCAGCCAACGTTAGATTACGCTGCTATTATTTGGGACCCTTTCACCACGACTAATATTAATAAAAATGATAGCGTACAGAAAAAGGCCGCTCGATTTATATACAACAGCTTTGGACGTACTTCTGTAACCGAGTTTTTGGCAAGGGCCAAACTACCATCATTAACACAAATAAATCGTCATTCTCGTCTCAAGCTTCTGTTTCAATTAATTAAAGGTCATTATAAATTGATATATCTCAACTAGTTTCCTTTTCTTCTGGATATGCGACCAGACAAAGGCATGACTTAACTATAACTCCTTTCCGCGCACGCAATAATTGCTTCAAATATTCTTTTTTTCCAAGAACAATAATCGATTGGAATAACCTTACTAATGATGTAGTTTTGCAGCCATCCTTAACATTATTTGCCTCCCACCTTAGTTAATATTGTTTTGTCTCGTGTGTTTTTTTTTTAATTTCTTTATGTTACATTTTGTATTTTTGTCCTTTTGTGCCAACTATCTATCTGTACTTTCACATTGTAAACCCACCCTGCTAAAATCCCTGCTAGGGGATTGCAGTATTGATAAATAAATAAATAAATAATAAATATAGAACTTTTTTTGCCTAAGGGGCACCTATCTGTGGGATCCAAGGAGCGCCGCGTGAAACCGGATAAGTTAGTGAGGTCAAGGAAGCTCCGGGAATGTGGGTTAGAAAGGACCGGTGACGTCTGTCCAGTCTATGTGCGTGCTGCAATCACCCATCAGATAGATGTTGTTATATCGTGATTATTGTATGTGGTCGATGGATAGTTGCAGAGCCTCGGGGGAAGATGTGTGGAGTCTATAGGGGCATTGACGCATACCAGGATCGCAGTATAGTTGCCGCTTCGCATTTCAATGAAAACCGCATCTTAAGTGTCTTGTTCAGGATCGGGTCAACGTCTGAAAGGCAAGTTTCTTGGGACCATGAGCATAACTCCAACACCGCAAAGGGTAGTGCGCTATTTCCGACATATCTTGAAACGGTCAGTGTCCGTGATTTAACCATCATGACTGGACAGGTCAAGCCAGGTTTCGGTCAGAGCGAAAACAGTGTTCAGGGTACACTTGACAAGAGCACTTTCAGGAGCTTGTTCTTTACGGAGCGCACGTTCGAGTACCAGATGTCGAGTAAGGCCTCATTCACACAGCCGTTTGTTTTCTGTCCCGGCGAGAGTGCCGGGCGGCCTTCCTGCCGGCGGAAAGGGTTATGGGACCGGTTTCCAACCGAAATCGAGCCGCCGGTGCCGAAATGAGCCGAACTTTGATGTTCTACGTCCCCGGCGCTGGTGGGAGATCGGGAAAGCCGGCGCCCCGCCCCATTGACGGACGGCCAATCACAAAATAGAAAACTTTCTCTGAATCTGACGGATTCTCAAAATTTAGGTGACCATGGGCACGGCCGCGGGAGGGGGAATCGACCGTACGGTGCCCTAACGCCCTAACGACAAAGCAAACAAACATTTTTATCGGGAAGGAGCGAGACCAGCGAGACGACGAGCGCATTGTGTGATGTTTACGGCTCTTGAACAACGGGAATACAAAGATTTGGATTTACCGCTGAGCTGCTGCTCCAAATCGTACGACCACATCGGATTCCTTTGCGTTAAACGTAAATGCGATTTTAAGAAAGAACAGCCGAAGAAAAAAATACTGTCGTCGATCATCGGAGAGGCAATGGGGCGTAAGGAGTGATTGATGTGAAACGTGCTCGCTGTGGATCTTGTTGTTTTTGTTTCAAAAAGTGGAGACAAATGAAATGTTTTCAAACATGCATGATTGTTATCAGCGATTCAACGCAAGCTCCAAGGAATAAAACAGTTGTGGTTGCGCCCATCAACGCCGATCGTCCGCTACGTTTGGTGGCCAACGCCGCCATAAAGCAGCCACAAATAGGGGATTACAAGATTGGTAGAAGAGATCGGGGGAAGCTTGAAATTGCGCGCAAAATTAATAGGATATACCAGTGGCGTACCAACTTGTTTTTGAGTGGGGGGGGGCAAACCAGACACCCCCTCCTCCCCCCCCCTAACCCCCAGTACCGTAGGGCGGTGCCCTTGGTATCCCTTGGGCGCCGCCGGCAAGTGGCGGCGGTTTCAGGGCGGGAGGGGCAAAACACATGCCTTGCTCCCCCACTCTGAGAACTGGGTTGCAAGCGCCCCCCTTGCCCTTGAGGTTTGTACGCCATGCGTTATACTGGTTATACAGACTTACGAGATACAAAAGTTCGACGCAGAATTTGATAGGTTCAGAAAGGTTTCTAAGCTAGGTGGAGCAAGCTACCTCTCAATATAATTGGACAAAGCCGCCAGCATTCATCTATTCACATAAGCACCGCCACAACCGGGTGCTCCGTCACCACTGGTTCGAACACTCCACCATCCCCGCACTGCCCCAATTTCGGCACGGCGCTGACGGCGCTTTCGCCGGGACGGGGCGAGACGCCGGCTGTGTGAATGAGGCCTTACAGAAAGAACTTGCGTGGTCGTGGTGGCCGGGGTCGCCGAGGAGCGTGGGTGTACTCACGCCGGGAAGCGCTCTGTGATTCAGAGGCACAGTCGATACCAGGTATGGGATTAGATGATTTGTCTCCTGAGATGAGAAGGAAGAGGGTCTTTCGCGACAGCTTCAACGAGCTTGACTGCGAGGAGAGGAGCCACCGCTCATTAAGCGAGGGGACCTTCCTATGCCTAACGGGCCGCATTGAGGGAGGGTCGGTCCAGTGGTTTACCGCCACTTGGAACGATGGGGACCGGTCTGTAACATCTGCATACTTTGAGAAATGCCTGCACGTCTGCTTACCCGCAAAACACTCGAAGAGTAAATTTCTGCGATCTACGAAATCAGCTCAGAGAATGACGAGGCGGAACATCCGTTTAGACCTAAAAATGAAGTCTGCGCTGTTGCATTATGCAAAGCAAAGCGTCATGCTTGCATTGCGTAATGCCACAGCGCAGACCTAATTTTGAGGTCTAAACAGATGTTCAGGCTGATCATTCGTCGAGTTGATTTCGTAGATCGCAGAAATTGGCTCTTTGAGTATTTTGCGTGTAAGCAGACGCGAAGGCATTTTTTAGAGTTCACTCAGTGTCGGGAAGAGGTTCATACCGGCTTTCGCCAGACCTTAGCGTTTGCCGGGCTGTGGGAAGCATGGTGCCGAGCAGCAAATAGCCAAGAGACAGGAACAAGTGCAGCGCCTTTTTTTTAATTGTCCGTCTGCCCTCTAAATGGAGGCTTGCCCAATAAGCCCACTTCGCACAGTCGAGCCCGCTGCTATGGGTCGTGCCCTGCCCGTCCTAGATGGAGTGCTTGCAGTAGTTACAGCCGGCCAGGGCCAGGATCTTAGTAGATCAGTTGACTTAGATCCTTGGTATTCACTTGGCACCCCCACAAATATACGGTCGCGTGTAAAATTCTCCGAGGGACGCCAGAAATTTGGTGGAGCGCCGGAAATCAGACCCTCTTACCTTCCGAGGGCCTCACGAGTCACAGACATTGTGCGTTGTAAAGTAATTGTGCTGTGTGCGTATTTATACAGGCGGGAAGTTAGTCCGCCCCAATGGGCGTTGGTGTCTTAGATTCAGATGATAAATTTAGCCAGTGGAGTACAACTGCTAGCCTGATGCCTTTAACGTGCACCGCGCAGTAGTTATACACGACGGCACGCCGATATGATGTTTACTCAGATTATGGTGAATTCATAAAAAGAAGCACTTCTGCTTGAGTGGAGACCTCCCAACTCGTTTTCCGCCAAATCGTTTTTTTTTTTTTGCCTTCTGACGTGCGCCCGATTTAGTGTGAATTAGCTTGAGCGCCCAGCCCGGTATAATCCTTAGACGTCATTTTACCACACAATTCACGCCTCAAGTTGTCCTCCTCGTCCCACGCTGGCCCACTCAGTCCAACAAAGGGTGTCTTCAACCTGACACACTAAGAAATGTATGCATCATAATCCAGATCGAAACAGACAGGGGTGGGGATTGAACAGATGACCCTGGGTTCTGCAGTGCGAGCCTTCGCTCCACGTGCTCGAAGCGTATGTGGGCTTGCCCTTTTGGCCACCGATCCCCTTTTATGCATTGGCGCATTTGACGCTGCTTGCATAAAAAAACACACGCACATCAAGGTGCTTCTGAAATCATGTGCCTTTCCAGCTTGGCCTGGGGGCTCAAGAAGCGCGACGCCGCGTGGCATGTTCTTATGCTGGATTGGCTGACATAGCTCTCGGGCGCGGCCTATGTTAAAGTGAAAGCGCGGCGCGTGGCAGTAAGACATTGCACGTCTCATGGCCTCACTACATCATACATTCGTTACCTCATTCGTGTTATTTTTGTGCGCCGCAGCCGAAACAAATCGCACACACACACCATTGCCTGGACGTGGGGGAAACCTCGCCGATCGGCAAAACCAATCTATGCGGCAAACGCACGCCGCGAGGCACCGTCCATGCGAGCTCAAGAAGAGAAAAGAGCAATATATGTTGTTGCTTGGGCAACTTGAAGCTGGTGTTGCCATCTTGTTTCGGAGCTGAAAAAAAACGAAGCCATGTGCGCATGCAATTTTTTTTTGATGCAGGCTAATGTTTTGTTTTGTCTATTCACCATGGCATCAGTTTCCTGACTCCACCGTCAGCGCGGCGTCAGCTGCATGCGACGTCAACATTCAAACAGCCTTCCCGACGGACGATTCACAGTTCTTTTGAATTCTGCAGTTCTTCGGAATTCTCCTGCCAACCGAGGGGACCGCTCAACTCAGCATTTAAGACGACGCGTGTCAAGGAATCCCTGGATTTTGGAGCTGGCAGGAAAGAGGCCATGTGCTCACGCAAACCTTTTTTTTGTGCAGGTTAATGATTTGCCATCAATCCTTTTTCGTTCCTTTGGTATTTCCCTGCTAGATGCACCCAACACTCTATTCTTGATTGCGAGCACTAGCAATAAGCACTTTCAGACGTAAGCTGCAGTACAGGAAAAAGTGGTGTTTGTGCTCTTGTGGCTGCTGCTGAGTAGCGGCGTAGAAACTAATCCTGGTCCTGCAACTAAGAAACAAATGAAACTCCTACAATCTATGTACACTGAGCTGCAAAACGGACAAAAAATGTCCTCGCGAAGTTAGATATTATTGAAAGCAAACAAATGAAAATTCAAAACAAAATAGAAAAGTTAATTCCAAAGAATGAGCAATTCGAACAACGAATCTCAGATGTTGAAGAAAATAGAAGAAAGAAGAAGCAAGTCTAGACAACCTTGAAAATTGAAGCCGGGGGGACAAACTTCGTGTTTTGTTTTTTGCATACCTTATCTGCACAACCTTATCTCCACCGCCTGGTCACGGGACACGTGTGAAGTGACGCACACAACGGCACCGTACATCGGCGCGAAGGTTGGTCCCAATCCTGGAGCACCGTCGACAGCAGCGCCACAGGAACCCATGTATGACTGGCACGGACTTCTCGGCGCCAGTGTTGGGCACGGCACGCATCGCGACATGTCTTCAAACCCGTTTTCTTTTGCCTGTCTGCAGGTAAGCCATGAAACGGCTTCCGTCCGTAGTGACAAACGTTGCCTTATCGCCGTGTCGTGCCCCCACAAGTGTTTCTTGTTGATGATATATTGTTTTCGTGCTGTTCATGAGTTCATAAGGCAATTGTTAGTTTTGATTGGTGATGTAGAGAAAAATCCGGGACCAAACCAAAGTCCTGACGATAAACTAAATATGATAATGGAAGCTCAAAAAGAACAAGGAAAAGTTCTGAATGATATTAAACGCGATCAATGGTCGATCCAGAAAAGTCTCAGCGAAACTTGCGAACACTTTAAGAAACTGGAAGAAAGATTAAGCTAATTAGAGTCGCAAATAAATGGTGTTATTGCGGTACAGGAAACAGTTGATAACCTAATTCGAACAGTCACTGATCTAAGACAAAAAGTTGATGACTTGGAAAATAGGTCGAGACGGAATAACCTGAATATATTTAGCCTGGAAGAGACTGAAAACGAGAGTGCTAATGAACTTGTTGAAACTGTTAAATCAAACGTGTTCGACAAGATAAGAGTTAACCCTGTAACCATTGAGCGCATGCACCGTCTTGGTTTTAAACGTGACGTATCTCGACCAGTAATCTTTCGTGTCGCGGATTTCAGGGAAAAACTTGAGATACTAAGAAATTGCAACAATTTGAAGGGTAGTAATATTTCTGTTAGTGAAGATTTTTCAAGAGAAGTGCGAAATGTTCGCGGAAAACTCTGGGCATTCTGTGCTGCTGAAAGAGGCCAAGGTGCGAAAGCTCGCCTAGTGTTCAAGAAGTTATCACTTAATGGAAAGCTTTTTTCCTGGAACGAAAGAACTAATACGCGTCAATTAGTCAAACAAATGTCTGAGCGGAGTTCTCCCAACCAGCAAGAATGACCAGAGTCCTCTTCAAAACTTTCTTTTGTTGAATGTAAATGCACGTAGCACTGTGAATAAAGTAACCCATTTTAATCTCTACTTTTAGAGCATGAACCAGATGTTTTTGTCATGACTGAGACATGGTTAACGGCTGAAATAAAAAATGCGGAGTTTATTCCACCAGGTTATATAGCTTTTCGGAAGGACCGAGAGGGAAGCGGAGGGGGCGTTGCCATTATTCTTAAGGATGAATATGCCTGTTTTCAATTGCCTGAGGTTCATGGCATATAATGCGTAGCTGCTAAGCTTTCTATAAGCGAATGTCCTATTAATGTGGTTGCTCTGTACAGACCCCCCGAGCGAAACCCTAAATATTTTTCAGTATTTAATGATTACCTTTTTATGCACGCTAAAGATAAATGTAAGCTAATTCTTGCTGGGGACTTTAATTTACCCGATATCGACTGGAACAATTTACACGAAGGAGGTAATGAAGGTGAGTGTTCTCGCTCGCTTTTAAATATGGCGTTTTCCCACGACCTAACCCAAATTGTCAAAACTAGCACGAGAACACGGGGAAATTCCGAATCGTTACTCGACCTAATTTTTCTAAGTAGATCCCTTGCAGACGCGAAACACTCATGTCAGGTGATAGATGTAATATCTGACCATGACATAGCTCTTTTCACATGCCCTTTGCTAAAGAATAAACCTCCCTCTTGTGTCATTCAAAAGGTCCTTAATCATGGAAAAGCGAACGATGTTGGGATTATAGCCTACCTAGATGAAAGTTTTGATGAATATAGGGAATACTCTCTTTTGCCTGCATCAAGTGTAGATGAGGTCTGGAAAAAGTTAAAAGGGATAATTAGCAACGCTATTTCACGCTTCGTTCCATTTCGCACTAAAAGGATTGCTTAGAAAAATCCGTGGATTACAAGGAATATTATTCGACTAAAACGAAAGGGAAAAAGGCTACGAAATGGTTTTAAAAGAGATAACAGTGCACCATTCAGAGGCTTCCAGATAGCGAACGCATCTCGTCGGCTTCGTCATGCTATCATCGAGTCTAAATATTCTTTTATGAACACCACACTTCAGAATTTTATGATATCAGTACCACAGAAGTTCTGGAGGTATCTTTCACGGCAGTTTGATACTTTAGACCCATGTTACGGATAAAAAAAACAGGACGCGGCATGGCCAAAAAAACATGCTTTTCGTGTAAGGCTCGTCAAATTATAAGGCGCTGGAGAAATGCAGCCTTCTGCGTTAAGTCCTTATTTCGAACTCTTTTTGTCCGCCTTCCGCCCATTGAAAAGCATGCGGGAAGGGCCTTAGAACGCACCTTGTATCGCTGCGCCGCAGCGTTCTTCCACAAAATAAAGTTCGTCTGCGTTCCTCGCCATCACTATGGCAACGAACGCCGAATGAATGGAAGCACGCACGGTACCGCCGCGTGAAATCAGCAACAGCTGACGCCATTTTACGAACGCCGTCTGCTAGCCAAAGCCGAACGCGGTATGTCAGATCAACCGCCTCCGCCGGTGCTCGATCGCCGTTGGCGATCGAGCACCGGTTGTTTATTCATATAAAGGATAAACAATCGCGTCCTTGTAGGGTTGTATCTGGTATACGACAGGGCTCTGTGCTCGGGCCTGTACTTTTTATTCTTTTTATCAGTGACATGGGTAAGGAATTCGAAGAAACTGTACGTATTAAGCATTTTGCGGATGATACGATAATATTTAGCGAAATTTCAAGTAGATCCGACCAGCTAAAATTAAATCTGCATTTGCAAAAAGCTTAAAACATTGTGTGACGAATGGCAGATGTCACTGAACATCAATAAAACCGTTTTTATGACAGTGACTAAAGAGCAAACCCCTCTAGTTTTCGATTACCGTATTGGGGAGAAATCGCTCACAAAGGTGATAGAGTATAAGTATCTAGGCGTATTATTCTGTCCAAATCTCTCATGAAACCTTCATGTTGATCAAACGTGCAAAAAGATCATGCAACGGCTCTGGACTTTGCGAAGAACTCTACGAGACGCTTTTCCCCAAGTTAAAATAACTGCCTTCAAATGCCTGGTCTTACAAGTCATGAATTATGCCAGCCCAGTTTGGGAACCCTACACGCGTCAAAACATAAAAAAGTGCAAAGAGTACAAAATAAAGCGCTTCGCTTTACTTTTAATGATTAGAGATCAACCACATCAGTTACAGAATTGCGAAATAGAGCTGGATTTCACACGATTGAAGCGCATATGAAAATAAATCGCCTTAAAACGTTCTTCTCCATTATTAGCGATTACCAGAAGTTAGACAAACAAAAATATATACAGTTTTCGAATGCGAGATTTGTTAGACATAAGCATAACAGGCATATTGATCCCTATCCGTACATTTCTGATGTACGAGGGTTGTCCGTAAAGTAAGGTTCCCAAGGAGCTGCAGTCGCGATTAACGCGGTTACGCAGAATCCGGCGACACTGGCGTGATGGTTGGTTCCCCCTCTCCCAGTTCCCACCCCGGGGAGCTGTCTGCGACGCTCAGTCTTGGCTTGGCAGCCGCTAGAGATGGAGCTCCCACTCGCTTCTCCCGCCAGGTGTGAATTACGCTTTGTGATTCTTTTTTTTTTTTGTGCAAAAAACACTGCGCCAGTGGACATTCATTCCCAACGGTGTGAAGTTTACGGAAAAAAAGTTTATGAGCATACAACACGTGCGCAAATGGTGCAGAAAATTCAAAGACGGACGTACAGACGTCCATGACGAACAGCGTTCTGGACGGCCATCGGGTTCGGACGAAGCGATTGCGAAAGTGGAAGAAACAATGCTGAAAGATCGAAAGGTGACGGTTCGGGAGCTCTGCGAGATGATTCCTGATGTCAGCAAGACCTGCATTGTCAACATTTTGACAGGCCATTAGGTCATGCCATGGTTTGTGCAAGGTGGGTCCCAAGAATGCTTACGGAAGACCACAAACGGTAACGTGTTGAAGCGGCCCGCGAATTCCTTCAGGCCTGCGAAACCAATGACGAGGAATTCTTGGAATCTATTGTCCCTGGGGAAGAGACCTGGGTCCACTGCATGACACCGGAAACGAAACAACAATCCCGAGAGTGGAAACATCCAGAGTCGCCGAAGCCGCGGAAGTTCAAACAAACACTGTCAGCCGGCAAAGTGATGGCGAGCGTCTTTTGGAACAGGAAGGGGTTATTGTTGTGCGAATTCATGCCTGCCGGTACAACAATCAATGCGGACCGCTGCTATGAGACGTTGAAGAACCTTCGCCGCGCGATTCGAAACAAGAAGAGAGACATGCTTGCGAAGGGAGTGCGTTTCCATCAGGACAACGCTCGTCCGCACATCGCCCGTGTAACAAACGATCTCATCAACAAATTTGGGTGGGATACTTTCACACATCCGCCATACAGCCCAGACATAGCCCCAAGTGACTACCATCTCTTCCTTGAATTAAAAAAAACACCTGGGAGGGGCACATTTCAGAACCGGGGAGGAGCTGAAAGAGGAGGTTTTAAGCTACCTTCACGGCGCGGCGGGAGAGTTCTACGATTCAGGCATAAAGAAGATAGTACACCGAATGCAAAAATGCATTGATCTCGACGGCAAATATGTACAAAAATAGGGGAATGTCTAAGCTTTCCAAAATGTATTATTCAATGCCAATAAACATGTTTTTTATTGTGAACAATTAATGGGAACCTTAATTTTAGGACGACCCTCGTATTTAAATTTTCGTTCTTTGTGAGATCTATAGATGACTGGAATAGTTTGCCTGAAACTATGGTAAATAGTTCAAGCGCATCTGCGTTTGAAAGAAGCATAGCCTCATATTTTCTGATGTAATGTCGTACCGCATATTTTGATTGTGCGCATTCCCCCACTAAGTACCCACTCCTGCCTTGGCCAGTCAATGGCTGGCAGTAATAAAAAAAAAAAAACTGATGGTACAATGCTGGAGTCATGAAAGGAGACGGAAACTCTTGATTGACGCTGAAAGGTAATCTATGTATTGATATCCCCTCAATACAAAGGGTCCACCCTTTAGTTACGTTCAAAGAACATAGCTGCTGGCCGATTATAGCAAGCTTGCAAAACTGGAAAGAACTTTATAACGCCATGCGCAACGCCTTAAAATTAAAAAAAAAACTCTGCATGTAGCGTTCCCGAGGATTTCGGTGCACTGGACAGAGAAAAAAGGCGCAAGCTATGGGACTATTCCAAAGAACAAAGGCAAGATAAGAACAACAAAGCATATGTTACCTACGACTAGCTTGTTATCAACGGAGACACGTACGCCTGGGATTTCAAACAAAGCATGCCTGCACTCGTTCGTAAAAAGGCTGCACAGATTCAGAGGGATTGACGAACTGCGAGAAAACGGGATCCGGCCAATTCGTCGAAACCCAACTCGTCGACGACAAACTCGTCGACGGCCCATTCGTCAAATGGGGCAATTCGTATTAGGGCAATTCGTCAAAGGACAACTTGTCGAAAGGGGAAATCGGTCGAAGGGCGATTTGTCGAATGGGTTGAATGACGGTCTGAGGTAAAAGTTCGTTCTTCCGTTTTTTCTCTACTTTTTCTTTACTTTTTTTACAGGACGGCCAAAATTACAGGAGGGCAAAGTTAGGAGAGAACCTTTAGACAAGTTGAAAAATGGGCCATCTCATGATCGTCCTTTTGTTACGTTTCTTTATTACTTATTTTGTAATGAGCCGCCGCAGATTGTCGCCGCGAAGCGGCGTCAACTGATGGGCCGGGTAATTTAACATGCGTCTCAGTGATACACGAGTGACATAGTTACCGTGCCCCACTGCATCGTGAAAGTGGCGAAAGTGGCAAGTTGTAACCTCTGACAAGAAAGAGCAGACTGGAGGTCAGTTTTTTAAGAAGCGCCTATTGTATGCATTTTTTTACGAAAGACAGAACACGGATTATTGTACGGCTGTATTTGCTTTAAATTTAAAGACAAAATTATATATTTGGCTCTAGAAAGGTGGCGACCAGTCGGCCTCTTCGACGAGTTTTTCTTCGAGTATTTGCCCTATGGCGAATGGGCGTATTCGACGAATGGGCAGCCGACGAGTTGGCCGTCGGCGAGTTGGCTTTCGACGAGTTGGCCTAAACCCGAGAAAACCCTCTCAAAACTCCGCTTTATCAGATGTAGACGCCTCTTTGTTACTCGTGGACTGCCATAGTATAAAAATTAAAGTGGACGAATTCCTATCTCTAGTCGAGACAATCAAACCCAAAGCTTTTCCCCTTGTTTTACCGTATTCCGCAAAGACAGAAATGGACATGGAGGTGGTGTGTGCTTTTTTATTTGATCGGACTGGAGTAGCAGTGAACTAGTTTTCTACGAAATCAATACTGAGCTTGTATGGTTTCGTGAAATTTTACCTAAGTGGACCACTTTAGTTTTTCGTACATTCTATCGCCCCCCAGATAGTGATGCGTACTCGGTAGACAAGCTAGGTGACTTGTTGACGGCAATTCGAGATAGCGTATTCTTGGAAGGAAACTCAATCTGCCAGGATTCAATTGGTTTGATGAAGTTATTGCTACAGATGGGCCCCACGCTCCCTCAATGTTTGCTGACATGATTTGTGTATTTAGATTTGAACAATATGTTAAAAAAACGACGCGAGCGAATGCTGTTTTGGATTTTATTTTATGCGATTTTCCTTCTGTTGTTGCCAATCTCTCTGAGCCAGGAACGCGAAAGCAAGCATATTGTTCACATAAAGTATTTCTGTACGACAAAGGTAATTACGACGCGATCGGTGCAGAACTAGAACCATATATTTATATATTCAGTCGTCTATCAAAAAATAGTGACTTCGGAACAATATGGCGTGCTTTTAGAAACAAAATGCTCGAGCTTTCGGAGGTGTATATTCCATCAAAATAAATGAGTCAGCGAGAAAGAAAAACACCTTGCTTTATTGTAGAAATTTGTAGACATAGTTAAAGCGAGACGTGCTTACAAAAAACTTTCCAAACGTTGGTCAGTCCAAACCGAACAGAAGTACAAAGAGATCAGTAAGCTTCTCAAAATTTAAAATAAACTAAACAAAAAAGGATTTTTTGACAAGTTTAAAGAAACTTTAAAAAGAAACCCTGAAGAATTTTGGAAGTTCGTTAATGCAATCAGAAAGGAAGACACTTCCCTTCCTGCGTTGACAGTTGAAGGTGGTACAGGGGTGTCTGATAACACGAAGGATGAATGTTTTAACTCGTATATTATGTCAATATTTTTGGAAGAGTTTCCGCATCTGGTATCTCCACTGGCTTACCAAACACATCAAAGCGTAATGCCCAGCATTATAATCGACATGAACGGTGTCGTGAAGTTGCTAGGTGGAATTGATGCAATCAAGGCCGTTGGACCTGACGGCATTTCTTTTGCTATTTTCCTTAAGTGCAGTGAATCTGTAGCGCGTTATCTTTTTATTATATGCAGTGAATCTTTAAAGACAGGGATGATTCCAATGAATTAAAAGATGACACATGTCACACCTGTCTTTAAATCCGGGTCAAAATCCAGTGTTGAAAATTATCGCCCTATTTTATTAACATAGATATCGTGTAAGTTATTTGAACACATTTATAGTAACCTTTACTCGTTCCTGTATTCTACGCACTTCGTTTCCCCCTCACAGCATGGTTTTTGAAGCGGTTACTTTCGCAGCACAGAGCTGGTAGAATTTTTTCATCAGATATCCAGATCACTAGACAGCAGAAAATGTGTCGACTGCGTGTTCTTAGACCTTCGCAGGCATTTTACACTGGTCCCACATCAGTCATTATTGTATAAATTTGCTTTACTAAACATAGATCCAAACGTCCTGAACTGAATACTTAATTATTTAGAAGGTCAGGAGCAGCGTGTTGTCCTAAATGGTACTATATCCACATCAACTCGGGTTACGTCGCGTGAGCCACAAGAAGGTGTCTTAGAGTTTTTACTTTTTTCTCATATACATGATGACATCACCGAAAATATAGTCTCATATTAAACATTTGGCGAATGACTGCGTAATATAAAGGAAAATGAACGTCAGGAGACCTTGCCATAGTACAATCCGACAGACATTTTATTTTCTTGGTGCAATCAACAGAAAATGAGTCTAAATCTAAGTAAATGCAAACATATTCGTTTCTCGAGAAGCAAACTGCAGAATTTTTAAAGCTACCCAATAAACAGGACCGTTTTATGTAGTATGTTCGAGTATGTTTACCTAGGAGTGCTATTAGCGGATTTCCTAAAATAGAAGAGCAATATACAAAGTACAATCGGAAAGGCTAGTCAAATGCTTTATTTTATCCGACGAAATTTTAAATCCGCGTCAGGAAACGTTAAATAAACAATTCAATTTTATCTGGTAAGAACGATCCTTCATTACGCGTGCGTTGTGTGGGACCCCCCCCCCCCCCCCCCCTTTCCACCACTCACTTATCAATAAAGTAGAAAAAATTCAAAATAATGCCGGGCGTTTTGTACTGAACAACTTTGACCCTTATGCTTGCGTTAAAGATATGAAAGCTATGTTGTGATGGGAAACATTTAAATGTAGAAGAAAAAACTGAGACTAAAATGTTTCCACCGTGTCTTTCACAACAAAACAGCAATTAATGAAGCCGCCTATCATATGCAGCCATCCTACGTCTATTCCGATCATGATCATTCTAAAAAGTTTGCTCTACCCATTTACAAAACTGACAGATTGCCTAATTCAATCTTTGTCAAAACTGCGAGAGATTGGAAGCGACCTCCCGGAAGATATTGTGCCCATTCATGATAATGACTTTTTTTTCCCCACTTTGTCCTAATGTTTTCTAAAAACCCTACAACAATGCCCACAGGGCAATGTAGGTACAATGTAAGTAAATAAATAAATATCCTAGTGAATATAAATCTGCCCTGTCAACTTTTGTTTTGTACAAATACGCAATTACTGAAAGAATTTTTCTTCTCCCTATATTTTTAAAATTAATATTAGAGAAACCTCGAGTACGTACTACCATACGTTTTTCCACTTTTTCTTCTGAGTAATGTTAATTTTAGAATTGCCTCGAACTGCTCTCATAACAGTCAAAACAACCATATTGTCGATTTAATTAAAACAAACAGCTCTTTCAGGGAAAAATCTAAGGGGCCTATGACCTTCCTTAAGTTTTCACAATGAAACTCCAAAATAATGAACACACTCGTTCTTTCTTGAAGCTCAGGATTGAGCAGAAAATATTGTCCATTGAATGACGAGCGCGTGAATCCTACTCAAATTGAAACGATTGGAACAAGTGCGCATGAACGATTATTTTGATCCTGCACTGTGAAGAAGAATCCATCAATATGGACAAGAGCACTCACCATGCAACAGACGCCAAGGATTGTTACCTCGAGAGGAGTTTCACAAAGACACATTTTGCAGTGATCTCTAGTGCGATGCCTGGTAACGTGTGAAGTAGGACCCGCGCTACCTTTCTGCTTCGTGTCAGCTGAAATAAAAATGTGAAGGCAATTATCTAATAAGACAGTAAAAGAAACCTAATCAAGGTTGTCCCATTTTTCAATGGCGAAATAGATGATTATATCAAAATTCACAGTGTCTCTTATCCGTAAAACGACTTGAAGGCAAAAGACCATGCGTCGATGCATTAAAGACACACCCATGATTTAATTAATTCACTCCGCTTCTTTGGCTAACTCGGATCGTGGCGTCGGCTGTTGTACCGGCGATAGCGAACCTCCGAAGACAGCACGCTTTCTGACGACGCACTTTTGCCGCCATTTTATTGGCATCACGGTGCACCTGCGTAGCTTTTCTTTGTTTTTTTCATTTCTGAGGTGCGTCCGCTTTGACATCGAGCGGCCTCGCCGGCTTCCGTGACTGAAGCATCAAATATGACGCGTCCCAGCCAATGGGAAGTTTAGGTATTTTTTGAGTCGCCGACGTTTTTTGAAGGTCAACTGAATGATGAGACATATAAGGCTTTCGGCCTTAATGACGAGTGCTTAATACCTGCAGTCGATAGCTTGATCTGCGGAGTGAACACAAGACTAAACTGATGCATGGCAAGATATCGGTACAGCTGAATACAAGCCAGTGAGGACAGTAAAAGAATAGCCTGTTTTTTTTTTTGTTATTGTTGCCTCTTGCCTTTGCTGCTGATAACCGGCGTTATGCAGAGTAATCTGTAGGTAACTGCACTGGTCGCCTAAAAAACCACAGTTCACAGAGCGTTCCTTACGAGCAACGAAGTTGAAACTCTGTTTCCTTGGGGACCAACATCCGGACATCGAGTCTGCATATCCGGCACCAAACACCACTATTTCTTTTTTGCTTTGGTTGTATCTATAGCCTGATAAAACTTAAAGGGAAGGCGCTGGTTAAAAAATTGAAAGATTTTGCAAAAAACAAATGTGAATTTGGGTTTTATTGTGATTTATTATCTTTCAATCTTTATATTATGTATAAAAATATTCGTGCCGGTTATGATTGCGAAATTATTGAAATGCGTATTTGAAGACCTCCAGACAACCTAGAAGGGCATGAATTAGAGTAATTTCTTTGCGTGGTTCATCCAGTTATTACGTCACCCGCCATCAGATTTATGTGGATAAGTAGGCCTAGCCGCGTCCTCTTTATTTCAGTTAGTTGTAGCTTGAATTTTATTCAGAAATTTATGAACAAAATAATATTTTTCGCACCGCGAAAGAATATCGCTACACATCTCTTGTAACATAGAAATACTTTTTTTTTGTTGTAATTATGGGGCTTTTTCATTTTTTGTGCACAAAATTTTGTTTTCATTATTGTCATTTGACAACCTAATTTCACATTCATCTACCTTAGAATGGGGAGAATGCAACCATCTAGAACTAGCTCTATGTAGTTTTTATATTTATAAAACAAAATTAAGAAACGTTTGTTTGTTTCTTGAAATTAAATTTTCGCTCTTTTTAAACTGTTTTAAAAAGAAAAAAAGCGCCGCACACTTTATTTCTGCTGTTCGTTGCGCTCTGTAGTTTAAAACGAGCGAATTGATTAATTTTATTAGGCTTTTTTTTAGTTTGCTGCCATGCGTCACGTTAGCACTAGAACGTATTTGTTTCTGCATGTACAGTGGTCACCAAACATATACGGAACAGGCGAACTGCGAACTATTTATTTATTTATTCATAATACCTCGAAGGGCCATTTCTGGACATTGCACAAGGAGGGGGGGGGGGGGGGAGGTTGGTCAACTTACAGTATAGTCAACACTTAAGAGAGAGAGAGAGAGATAAGAAAGAAACAAAGAACAGTATCGACAGGATAGCAATATCACAACTGAAAAACCACTTGAACAAAACTATGTATTTATTTATCTCAGGAATGATTTATCCTGCCACGCTTGATCAAGTTTTATTTCCTGCTCACGACGAGATGAGCTGTTTCAATCTTGTCCTGAGCAGCCACAAAACTTGACCAAGCTCGCCAGGATAGTGCTTTCACGTAATAATACACAGTTTCCAAGCTCCGTACAAGCTGGGTAACAACTCTACATTGCATCGGGAACCCCCCCCCCCCCCCCTCAAAGTTATCGCACCATTCAGGTGCGGTCACATGAGACGCCGCGAGACATGCTCTTCTATAGGACAAGGCGCTGTTTACGAAGCGTAGAGTGGAGCTCCTGCGCATGCGCCCTGCCAATGCGGAGAGCAAGTAGATCTGCTTCTTGCGCAGGAGTTTCTGTGACGTCAGAACGAGGCCGAGCTCCGATCGGCTTTGATTGAGAAGCAGGTATGTAGACCTCAATGCTAGATGCACTGAGGGCTACCCCCTATTCGTTTTCAATCAGCCAGTAAGGCCTCGGCATTCTGGCATCATCGCAACCCCTGTGCGAAAAGCAGACCAACTTGCTCTCCGCATAGCATTGCCACCAAAGCGGCATGGAAATGACGTACCTCTATTTATTCGGCCGTTTCAGACACCAGATGGCGCGCGGCTAGCTATGTGGTTGAACGCGCGACTTCTAGATGGCACCATGTATCAAAGTGTGAAAAGGCCCGCGTTATCCGCTGTGTGAAATAGATCTCCAAACGTGTCGTGTGACGCTTTTCTCGAGCGGAGGAAGTTTCTCCCCCTCTCGCGTGGGTTTGGTCAGTCAGCTGAGCGTGCATTGCATCGGACGTCAGTGATAATACGCGCGGTGGCCGAGTCCGGCCTCTGCGCTGTCTGATGCAGTGGGCGGCGCTCGAATCTGTTTGGAGGTGCGAATAAAAATGTCGGTCCCCGTTTTACGACGCTCGTTTTTATAACTTGGGTTTTTATCTCAAGTGACCTACAGTACAACCTTTTCGAAATCGTACTTTGTGGTGAGCGATTGAGAGTCATGCTAGCATCTTATTTTGGTCAGCACTACACGTTGAATAAAGACCTCCAGCGGCGACGTAAATATCTGTTGCGCCCCAAAGTGTGTCCAAGGTGCGCAGTGACTATTGAAAATGGTATTGAAGGTGCGCCACCGTATGTGGGAAAATGCGTAGGGTAGGTTCGCTTATTCGGTCTTATCATTATTTCCAACGTCCTTTTATCTGTTTCGACAAATGACATGGTCTAGTCTATTGATAACCTTAGGTAGACTGAATCTACGGAGGGTGCGGGATTTAAATAAATTTGTTTCGTTTATGTGGATTAATGGCTGTTTTCTCTTTTCCGTACTTGGTGGTATGCAAACATCGCTTAGATGTTATGGTAGTGTTGTGTGGCGACGTTTTGTACGCTGACTTGCTATTGCATTCGCTGTGCACAGTATGTGTTCAGATGGAACGTGTCTATAATCGTATTTCCGATCTAAATGATAGATTTGCTTTGCTACAGTGTTAATTATATTTTTCTGATTTAAACTGCACCGTCCCTGATCTGAGCCTAAGTTCAAATTCGAGAGTGCAGATGGACTTGGTGTGGTAACAGCCGTAATGCGCAGAAGTCAAATTAGTGCCATAAAAAAAAGGATACGAGGCAGCTCGGTGTTATAGAAGTAATGTGTGTACGAAGGATGCCATCGTACTTTTTTTTTTCTTGTTGAACGTTCCGCATCGCTGTGAAACGCTCAAGGTACCAGCGAAGACAACGAGCTGGCGTGAAATTTCCATCGAGCGGAAAACGACCGTCACTTTCGTCATGCGCTTTCATTTCGATATGGCGCAAAATGTGCGCGAAATATTAGCTGGTAAGGGAGAAAATTTAGTTATGACGGGTCTGGAACACCGTTAGACTCAGCCGTGTTGGGGACATCACTTGCGAATCAATACGTCAAAGGTATTGCGCGTCGAACTGTACGTGTGACTTATCGATTTGAGCGAAAGCTTGAATTCGCAAAACGATTGTGCATTAGAAATATGCATCGTGTTAAACGTGGCTTCCAAGTACTGAGCGCATCGCTCAGTACTTGGAAGCCACGAGCGAGAAATAAATGAAAGTTGATTTTGTAGGAGAATTGCAACGTGGAGACCCACAAAAGAGAGTCCCGAAAAGAAGAGAGCTCCCCCTTCTCTTCAAGTGCTTGGGTTACGCTCTCAATCCTGCACCTTTGGGAACACTGCGCGCACCCGAAATCGCCTTCTTCACGGAAAAACACGATGGCCTTCAGAATGGAAGGGTGCTACGCGAAAGCGAGCAACAAGTTACGGGAACGAGGGCGAGGTGCTCCGGGCTTTGAAAACGCTCCTAATCGCAAAAACAACTTTTTTTTTTTTTTTTGTCGAGGCACAATTTTTGTTTAATGTTTTTTTTTTTATCTTGATATTTATCAGCGCAAAAACTAACATAAAAGAAGTCGGCCTACAGCGACAACGCACCCAGTAGGACCCGAGTCAAGGCAAGAACTAACATTTACTAAAAAAAAAAAGAAATCAGTACGCATATATAGACAGAACGCATCCATCGACAGAAATGAATCGCGCGCTTGTTCTGGCAGCCTCTCGTTGTGCTTCTGCCAAAAGCCCCAAGGGAGGAAGACAATCTGCGCCTACACGCCGTCCACTTTTTTTCTTCCCCCTATAAAAAAGAAGAAAAAAAGAAATGTTTTTGAACGCCCCTGGTCGCCCAAGCGATGACCTTGGACCGGTATGCGATTGTAGCACGTTTGTCCCGCGGCAGTTCCCCTCTCTCAAATGCCACGGTCCGTTTCTCCCAAGTACCAAAGTCCCCGTCTAATCTTCACCTAGTATCAACTCCGCAGTGATTCTAAATCATTCCGATGCTTTCCAACGTCGCAAATCTGTTTGATGAATATTTGCACACGAGTATACACTGTTCGCAGAACTATCTACAGTGCTAAAATTAAAAAGCGCTGTGTTGGATTCGGGAAATCGTGTAGGTTCAGCTCATCGTTGCCGCATTCTTATTCGCTCGATGAGCTCCACAAAACGTGTAAATATTAGAATGGACTTTCCAGAGAACGACATTAGTTGTCGGGGTCCCAGGCGACCGGACAGGACGAAATTACAGGTTGATTAAGGTTTTTATTTCATAATCAAAATGGCATCATTATTGGAACGCAATTTCCTCATCACTCGTACGAACAGTGTTGCTGTATTTGTAGCACACGTAGACGAAAACGGTTGACACTGTAATTAAATAATATCTTCTTTTGGCAGGTACTGCGCAGTGATTTCACACAATGCTTCTAACATTGACATGCTACTGCTCCACATGTGTATTCACAAGATGCAGTACATCGTTCTCCCAACTTCGTTGCAATAAGCATAGGAGCGCGTAACCGTCACTTGGTTGAAGTTCTACTAAGAAGTAAAATGTTTACCGAAAATATTCGTCAGATACTTTTTTTTCGTTACACTAGAAAACGTGGTTCACTTCAAAATCATTTTTCTTTTTTTTTTTTCATATCGCCTCCACAGCGCTTTTACGTCGGTACTTTCACGTTAGAGGACATCACATAATGTGCGAAAAGAAACGGTACGATCGATGCTGCATAGCCTCTTTTTTTTTTGTGAACATTAAAAAAAAAAGTATTTGTCTTCACTTCCCACTGCACGTTTTAGCACGGCGTCAACCAAAAATAAAAACGAATATAAGGAAACAAGCAAAATATCTCGGCTATAAACGACTTACGTCCGTAGAGATCGTAGAACATAGATTAAATGGGAATGCCTTATGCACACGTGCGTTTGTAGAGTTATGATATCTACGCAAATTTGACACCCTCGTTTGGATTGAAAGGTTTCCGAAATGGTGTCCAGACATTGGAAAAGCAAATCTCACAAGACTTGGTTTGTGAAATGGCAATATATTCTCGAGCAAGAAATCACCTGCTCACCACTGGGATGACGAAATCGTCACTATTTATTGCGGCAGGTGCATTTGCGCTCATTAAGAAAAACCTGAACAAATCATTCTCCCGACGGCCTATGTCAAATAACAGGCACTTTTTGAAACATGTATGCAGAAATAACTTATTTATTGTTACACTTGTATATTCACGTGACTTAAACAAAGTCAAACTGCATTTGTGACTAGATCGTACCGACTACATTGATATTTTTTGTGGGTTCACTAAACCTTAACTTCAGCAAAAGTTGATGGAACACGATGACTCGATCTCACCAGAAACCTTAACGTGCGAAGCTTCCACAGGCGGTCGTTTACGAGTATTCTAATTGTGGGACTTCAGAAGCTCTCGCTTGCTACAGGATGCTTGCTTTCGACTACAGCACCGCACGGGCCCGGGCCAGCCCAAAGGCCTTAGCCCTGCCCGGCCCGCGGGCCGGGCTTGGACTGGGTATCACGCATTTTCTCGGGCCCGGGACGGGCTTGAACGAAACATTTTTCGCGCCGTGTGCCGAAACTTCTAAATATTTTATAACAAAATGTGCGCTAATTGATCTTTTAGGTTAAATGAAAACAGACAAGTGAAGTGCAAAGGCACTATGGCGCCGTTCAAAATATATAACAAAAGGACGTGTCTGCACTTTGATATCTTTCAAGAGGATAAAAGAAAACGTATGTACTCTACCAGCACGGTAGGAGTGCGCATGCTTTATGCTTAGACAGTTTTTAGATTGAAGCCTGCAAACTTTTTCGGGCTCATGTTTATAATCCGTCGGGCTCAAGCCGGGCTCAGGCTCACGTTTAAATTTTTATTTGACGTGCTCGGGTTTATGTCTAAAAATTGTGTCAGGCTCGGTCCGTGCCCGGAGAGTGTCTCCCCCGGGCCGGGTCGGGCCGGGCCTAAATATTCCGGCCCGTGCAGTGCTTTCCTTTCGACCCATGACGCCAGAGGCGAACGCAACTCTTCCGAACGGCACAAATTCGAACGCACCAAACGCGAAGCGCAGCTGCGTTGAACTGATCCGTCACCCACTCTAGCTATCGCCCGCGCGGAAGTAAATCGCGTATGAATACAAGACAATTGTGTGCACCAAGCTACATGGCGAAACTGCTTGATCTCTCGTCCTTGCGGACAGAAATCACCCTCAAGCGGGAGGAGAACAAAATACAGAACACATAAAAACAGTTGAAAACTTGCTTTCGGAAATACCACTGTAGTTTCCAAACGGATTAAACTACACTAAATAATTTATACCAATCGATTCCGTATTAAAGTTTCGAGGAATTGGTGCAAACACAATTTTTTTTTTAATTAGTAGATTATGTAAAACGTCGTTGAACCCAAAAGTGTCAAAACAGCAAGGCGGTGAGTTGGGCGAGTTGGTTGAACATCTTCAAACGTGGAAAAAGCGCAAAAAATTCGACAAGGGACAAGTGAAAGAAGTGCACGGACGAAGCGCTGACTATCAACTAAAGTTTAATTTTCAGGCGAACCAGAAAATAAACACAGGGAGCAAAGGAAAGAACCAATAGAAGACACAAAAAATACAACCCAACCGACAAGATTTCTACTAAGTCATCACCCTCACACGTGCCTGCCATTCTCCTTGATAAAAAGTACTTCATCATCCCCCAAGTGCACCGACGGTGCGCTCACACATTCCCCTTCCCCTTTTGATAAAATGAAAAAGGCCTCATCAATCTCTCTGGCGGTCTTACTTTTATTACGCGCCAAGATCGTCAAGTCATTAAAAACAGGTACGCATCCGCACCTACTACAATGTACCGCTAAGTGCCCAGCGGGGGAGGAACGGAGAGAAAGGGAATGCTCCCTCGCCCTCACGTTCACGCACCTCCCCGTTTGTCCAATGTACACCCTACCACATGTGAAGGGGATCTGATACACAACCCCTAGTGCGCATGGTACAAAAGGAGTGCGGTGGTTGACATCACATTGCAAAACACTGGTACTCCCTCGGTTAACAGCAGAGCACAGACGTGACAGCTTCTGGGGTGCTGAAAACACCACTGGCACGTTATACTTGTGTGCCACTCGCTTGACCTGATGGGAGAGGGCGTGGACATAAGGCACCACCACCGGTCTTGTTGTCGGTTTCTGTCTGATCTGAGGACTGGGTCGGCCCCTAAACACCTTTATGAGGGACTCTGCCACACCCACTATCAACGTCAGAGGGTATCCCGCCGATCTCAGCCTAGACACCTGAAACAATAGACTGTCCTCACACCTATGGTGGCATGACTTCAGCAGAGAAGCCCTCATACACGCCGTAGTAACCGCCCTCTTCACAAGCTTTGAGTGCGCTGAACCGAAAGGAAGAACCCCCTTCTTTGAACGTGGCTCATAGGACCAACATGTATGTGATGGCTGCATAGTAAGCTTCAGGTCCAAAAACTGTAGAGCTCCTCCTGTGGGTGTCTCGACCTTAAAGGATAAACCGGGGGAGCACTTCGTAAAGCAGGCCAAGAAATCCAAACACACTCCTTGAGGGCTAGGGCTCGGGTTATCCTTATACAGCACTAGGTAGTCGTCCACGTACCGAAACACACTCAAAACCCGACAACCCAACGACTTTGCTATAGCCCTGTCACATTTCGCCAAATATATATCACTGAGGACCGGAGCCACACTCGATCCGATACAGATCCCACTCTTCTGCAAGTAAATTTCACCTTCAAACGTGACATAGGTGGAGCTCAAGTAAAAACTCAATAATTCCAAAAAGGAATCCACCGCAACACCCGTCGAGTTCATGAAGGCCACTGAACCACTTGCCTCTATGCATTCTCCCACAGCTAGCATCAATTCACCATGAGGGATTGAATAAAACATGTCCTCAACATCGAAGGACACAAATTCACAGCCTCCCGGATTGTCTGTTTTCAGGAAATCCACAAGGGCCTCAGAATTGCGAATAAGAAAACGGTCGTCTAACGTAAGCAGAGACAGGTGACGCTGAAGAAAAGACGACACATGGAGCTGCCAAGAGTCTTTCTGGGTAACAATCGCCCTGAACGGTCTGAGCTCCTTATGGGTCTTTACTGTGAAGAAGACCTCGAGATTGATTGCGGTCAGCTTGGGTTGGACAGCCTTAAGAAGTCTGTGTCGGGCGCAAAAGGCCTCAATCTCGAGGTCTTCTTCACAGTAAAGACTAGGGGTTGTGTATCAGATCCCCTTCACATGTGGTAGGGTGTACATTGGACAAACGGGGAGGTGCGTGAACGTGAGGGCGAGGGAGCATTCCCTTTCTCTCCGTTCCTCCCCCGCTGGGCACTTAGCGGTACATTGTAGTAGGTGCGGATGCGTACCTGTTTTTAATGACTTGACGATCTTGGCGCGTAATAAAAGTAAGACCGCCAGAGAGATTGATGAGGCCTTTTTCATTTTATCAAAAGGGGAAGGGGAATGTGTGAGCGCACCGTCGGTGCACTTGGGGGATGATGAAGTACTTTTTATCAAGGAGAATGGCAGGCACGTGTGAGGGTGATGACTTAGTAGAAATCTTGTCGGTTGGGTTGTATTTTTTGTGTCTTCTATTGGTTCTTTCCTTTGCTCCCTGTGTTTATTTTCTGGTTCGCCTGAAAATTAAACTTTAGTTGATAGTCAGCGCTTCGTCCGTGCACTTCTTTCACTTGTCCCTTGTCGAATTTTTTGCGCTTTTTCCACGTTTGAAGTGTCAAAACAACCATTTTCTGTCGATTTCACGAGTTAAAATATATATATATATATATACTAAATACTGATAGATATGATCTGCACCAATGCACCATTTAAGTATTAATTTATTTATCGGAAACGTTTCAAGCAAATACAAAGAGCTTTTCTGATGCGATGAGGCAGACCGACCACAGTGACGCTATCGATCGCTCACGTTGACAATAGGCCATAAGGCGTCGGATATCACTGGTAGATTGCGGCGCGTTTACGCCACCAAGCGACAAGGCTCGCAACTACAGTACCCTTAGCTGTGCATTATGTATTGATGTTGCGATCACGATACGCAGTGCTCTTGTCACTGGCCGACTTTGAAGTAAGGGGTACAGAGCTCAAGTCATTTCGTGTACGTACTCACTTGTGGCCAAAGTTGTGAGCGCGGACAGCTGAGCGCGTGCTGACGGCGAGCTTCTACATTTCTTCTGCAACGTGTATTCAGCACCATCAAGATTGCCGGTCTTGGCACCCTACTAATTTGAGCTCACTCTGAGCATGCACTCTATAGACCAGTGTCCGCGCCAATTACAGGGCGCCGCCATGTTTATCTACGCTCGCGCCACCACGCGGAAAGAACTGGCAGGCAGGAAGGGGGGGGGGGGGGGGGGGAGGCTGCGTTGGCAGCGTTGCTTTGGGGAGCTGGATGCGGCAGGCTGTCCGAATGCACCGACACATTATGAAAGATGTCTTCACCAGAAGCCTCCGCGGCCGTTCTTCAACAGGGAAGATATCGTGAACATTCGAGAACCCATCTCGATCAAGAAAACAAGGGAAAACCTTTCTTGTCTTAGATGTTCTCGGTGTCTGCTGACCCTTGACATCCGCGTATCAGTCGGGGTTCATTGCGTAGTAAATATTTCGCTAACGCTTTCTTGTAACTTTCAAATGCTTGATTATTGGCTTCTTATATACGACACTACATTCGTGGCACGTTTGAGACCGATTTTCGCGATCTACTTGCCTTTCTGCGGCAGTGCGGCTCTGCCGAGCCTAAACCGAAACCGAAAAGAAGGTACCATTTGTAGCTAGCGTACGTACACGACGTAAACAACCTGCTGACTGATCACGTAGAAGTGACCACCTCTGTTGTATCCATCACGCATGACAAACGTACGCATAGAAAAAAAAATTGTTGCTACACTGGCACTCACTCTTCAGTTCTTGCTCGTAGTGAAGTTTTTTTCTTCTGAGTGCGTCTGTTCATTCTTGCCAAGAAGCTACATGGGACGGAAACTTGTGGAAGCCGTAGACGTCGCCTCCGCACTCGCAAGCGATTGTGTGACGGGCAGTGGGTGTCCAAAAGAACCCTGCGTTTCCTCCGAATTTTTGTACAACCAACAACGGCACAGTGCCGTCCGGACGAATTGCTCTGATACATTACAGGCAGTAAACAAGACCGACGCCGGCAGCGTGCTAGTACTGGGAAAAGTCGCGTTCCATCGCCCCTCCACACACACACACACACGCTGCGAACGTCTGGGTTCAAAACTATTAATTGCCAGTTCTAAAGGATGGTACTTATCTTGAAGTGGGAGCTGGAATTCTACGAGGTACCAGAAGACACTATCGGGCAACGAAGCTGGGTGTCTGTGGGGGCGGAGTCTAGGAACGCTACTGATTAATATTGTGACAGGCGATCAGTTACGATAACAGACAAAACTTCGACTTGCTCGTTCAGAAGTTCGCGATGATATTTTATTAGCCCTCGTTACAGCAAACCAAAGATCTTAGGCAGTGAAATTCACATCACGCAGGCTCGTGCGTCGTAGTCAAATGGGCGCAGTCGACGACGATGTGTAATGAGCTACTAAGCTTTACAAGGAAAATGCGCGTGAGAAAGAGTTTTGAGGCAGTCCAAAACACCGATCCAGCAGACGCACGTACGTACGTTTACTCCGGACTCCATGAACCCGACGGCGTAAGATCAAAGCGATCAAAGAGCACCGCCGCCATCGCCAACCGGTTTTCTCTGCACTTTGCGCGACAACGGCACTACAACGGAGGGCACTCGCCTCGGCGTTAACGATCCGCGAAATAGATTAATTTCCCACTCTTGACGCCATTCCAAATGATAAGTGAAAATACCTCGGCATTGTAGAACATCTGACGACACAACAGTGCCGAGCGCCTGCTCGGCATCGTCGTTGCTCGTGAAGGCCTGCTTATTTGTAGTTGAGACGATGATTCCACATTTTTCGTGCCACTCGTGGTGCTTGCAATAACTTCGAAGGGCAGGGGAATCTTCTCACGAGGACGTTGAAGACACGCAACACCGGAGCCACCAAGCAATTGTACAAACCGTCGCCATGTTTGCTTTTTCTGCGTCACTCGCGGCGCGGTCAACTCGTCGCGAGATGTTTTCTGGCTCGGCTAGATGGAAACCAACAGCGGCAAAGTGGCGTATGGACAAAGGGCTCTCACATTACGGGCACTATACTTACATACCGCGGTAAACAGGACCGATGCCGGCGAAACGGCAGTCGGCACACCAGCAAAGAAGCCCACGGCGGGAAGCAGCGGTGCAGGCCGACGCAGCCCCCCCCCCCCCTCCCCGTGAGCGTCTGGGTTTGAGATTATTGTTCGCTTTTGCTCCTTTCGGTCGAGGTTAAAAAGAGCACTTCCGGACAAAGGTCTATTAGCGGCGAGATGTTTTGGTGGCGCCCTCGTTCGGTTACCTTTGGTGACGTGATTACCTTGTGAACAACAACTTCGGTGGTCTTTGTAACGAGCATGGTGGAAGCCTGAAATCATAGCACTCTCAAAGCAACACTGCCAACACCGCCAAAATTCAAGTTCTTACATTCCTCTTATTCCCGTCGATAAGACCTCCTTTGCTGACGTCATAGTCAGCATTCGGCCAATTGGGATGGGCCGACAACAGCGAGGCTTTCGATCGCTCACGTCGCCAATACTTCAGCCTCAAATATAGCGTCCAGTGAGTACCCTCTAAAATGACCCAATAAATCGGCTTGGTGACGCATCGCGCTGCGATTTAACGCAGAAGTGCTCGAAGGTGGTTGAAGCATTGTATGAAAATTTTAAACAAAACCTATCATATTAGTAAGTAAGCAACAGATGGAGAAAGCGGCACAGGCGCAAGCTTACCGCCCGGACGCGCCTAAGGCAGACATGTAGTTTAAATTACTCTACGAACCATCGGTCATATTTGTGTGTTCATTTAACGAAATTTATTGAGTGAGCGAAGTTTTTCATTAAAAGACATCGTCTGCTTTTGGCGCGACCGGGCGGTAAATTAGCGCCGAGGTCGATGCCGCCATCTGTCGGTTTATTTGCCAGTCAGAGGATGCGTAGAGGTCAGACGGTTGCCGTAAATTAAGAAAATAAGTTATCGCGCTTTTATCTTTATTTTTACTATGTCAAGTTTTTTTCTTCTAATATTGATTCAATGCTTTTACCACTTCAAGAATAGCTGTGATAAATCGTAGCACGATACGCTACTCAGCCTATTTACGTTATAATCTTAAAGGCTTCATCCGGGTTTGTTGGAGCTCTGCATTTGCTTATACCCTTCTGATGCGGAAGTAAGGATCTTCTGATGCTCGTATTTCACAAATTTAAAATTACTTCCCCGTCTGAGAAACAACCTCGTACTGCTGTTTAACGACGTTCATCCAGATGACAGCCATTTCAGCAATAAGATTTTTGAATACGGGTAGACGCGGTGCCACTTCGGGAGACCATTGACTCTGGAGACCCTGCAGTCGGTTCATTTGAAATAGTCTCGCTTACCTCCAATTCGCCTAATGGTAACAAACCTGCTGGGGAGATTAACTCATCAAAGCGATTGAAAATCAGCGCTAAGAACCCCGTTTCGGTTATAAATTATGGCTCACCGTTTTAGATACGGAGCATCTCTTGCTCGGATCTATGTCCCGCGGCGTCGGCGTTGTAGTCGGCACTCAAACTACGCACGCTCAACTCTCCTCCTTAACTCTCTCCAACAGCTGCGCGTTACTCTCTCCGCTCTCTCTCTCTCTACCAGCTGCGTGCACTGCGCGTGCGTTCGCTTCTCCTCACACCGCGCGCGCACGCGCAACTCTCCTCCTCTAGTCTCCTCTCCTTCAAGTGTGAAAAAAAATAAACGGCGAGCGGCGAGCGTTCCAAGTTTCTCTGCCGCGAGCCGCGACGAAGGCTCGCGTAGGGGGTAACGCTAGGGCAGTCGGTGGCGCCATCTCTCGACGTCAGCACTCAACTGACTCTTTCCTCGGAACCAACACGATGCTCCGCATCACCCCATGGTTCCCCTCGGGAAGATGGCGTAATTTTTTTCGTTCGACTTGAACACGATGTGCTGGTTTGGATCGCGCATCTGTGTCTGGTATGCGTGAGCCTCTATAATGCCTGCGTCCCACTAGAGCGACAGACAGAGACAAAAGACAGCGACAAGCCTCAAACCCATGCAGCGTGCTCGCGATGGTACCTTTGGCAGGCGTTTAGTCGTTCGGAGCTCGTGAAGCAAGCACGAGCGATTGCAAGCCTGCCAAAGATACCCTCGTGTGCATGATGCTCGAGTTTGAGCATAGCCTTCTTTATTCTGCAAAGCCTCTCAAATCGCGAAAGACCCTGGTTTGAGGCTTGTCGTTGTCTTTTGTTTCTGTATGTCTCTCTAGTGGGACTGGGGCATAAGGAGTATTCACTGGGCGCCATATTTGGAGTGATGCCAAGAGCGCATGCTCTGAACGAGCCCACATTAATAGGCTGCTAAGACCGGCAATCTTGAGGGTGCGGAATGCACGTTACAAAAGAACTGTGGAAGCTCGCCATCAGAACGCGCTCAGCAGTCGTGCACACAGCTATGGCCGCCAGTGAATACTTCCTATACATCGTTTCACCTAGGGTGCCTTCATGTGCGCTTTGCTTGGGATGATGACATCTGGCCATTTTGTTTCGAACGCTTATTTTTATTTTTTGTTCTCAAGCGCGTGAAAAAGCGTGTCCCTGCACGCGCTCATGGCGCTGACTGTGCTACGGCGACATTTTGTTTCCTGCGATTTCTTTGTATTTTCCCTGTGAGCACGTGCTGTCGGCATCGGGTACTACAAACGATGGCATCACCCTAAACAGAAGAACATTAAGGCACTCTAGTTTCACCTTATTTTGTACCGCAGCCAAGGCTAGAAGCGCGAGCTAATAGCGTTGGCAGCCGCTCTTAAGTCGCGAGAGCTTGTGCCGCAGAGATGTGCCCCAGAGCATGGAGCTCGCGCTTTTTCCTGCGGTACATCATAAGGTGAAACAGAGTATAGAAAGCTGCAAGTCTGTAAAGCCTCGTGTGCGGCAGAAAGACCTTCGTTCTCAGCCACCTAGTTCACACAGACCATGTGGGAGACGAACAAAAATCAAGGCATTACAGCCTGGATGGAGAAAAATAATAAAGAAGGGGCAAAACACGAAAGACTGCATTTGGCGATACAATTTTGTACACGTTCTAGATGTGTGGCGAGGACAAAACGATTTTTGCCCCATACCGGAAGTTCCACGATTAAAGATTGGATTGGATTCGGTTATGTTGGCTCTTTCCTTCATATCCGGTGAAAAGAGAACGAGCTCCCCCATTGCCTGAATTCACTCCTTAGATTTAATTATATTAGTAATTAGTATTATATTTTGGACTTAGGAAAGTCACGATACAGCAGAAAGGCTTGAGACCATTTCAATGTAGGCCTGCTGTGCATTTGAAGCTAGATAATGTTGTAGGATATAGCGCAAAAGTAAACTCCCTCAAGGCCGCTACGCACATTAACGTTTGAGAGTGTTTGAGTGCGTTTGACTGCGTTGCCGCTGCGAGAAACCAGGACATCCCTGCTTCTTATGTCGCGTGCCAATCTATTTGGATTCTACGCTTCATATGAAGCACAGAAGTGCCGATGACTCGCTTTCGTTTCGCGACGCAACGCAGTCAAACGCACTCAAACGCTGTCAAACGCGAATGTGCGTAGGGGCCTTAACGCTCAAAATACACGCACACCAGAAAACCGGTCACTCACGTCGCGCTGACTTTCAACTCTGTTTGTATTTTCGTCTTCTTTTTCTTTTACCCGTATCAAAATTAAAAGCAGTGAGGCTTGTGTTAGTATTCCATGCATGATGTGTTTATGAGAAACGTTTATTGGGCAAAAGTGCAACTGGCAGTTGCGCCAAGGTAGGGCCATGGGGCGCAGGGATGTTGGGCTATTGGGGTAGAATATAATTATATGTCGTCTCCCAGGCCGGTCTTCTCTAGGTCGGTGAGGACACTGCCCAGGATGATTTTTCTTCTCGCAGTCTCCCCAACCGGGTTGAGCCAATTTTGAAGCGTGGGTGGTCGGTCTTGTGGTTTGAGTTGTTCGAGTGTTGTGCGTCTTGCCTCGTCGTGGTGTTTACACATCCACATGAGGTGTTGGATGTCGGCAGGAGTGTGCGCCTTACAGTATTTGCACTGGTACGGCTCCGGAACAAAATCTGGATTTTTGCAAGCTTTCTTCTTGTTTTCACAGATATTGAGGACTGACGGAGTGATCGCTGATCCTGCTTGAAGCCTTGTTAGACGAACCGTTTCATACCTTTTGAATCCTGTTGGCATTCCGTAGTCTGCTTCTTTATTCTTGTGTGCAAGCCTTTTCTTGATCGCATTCTTGGCGTCGTCGATGACCCATATTGGGTCATAGATGCCAGGGCTGTGGGTTTCCTGCTCTCCGGTGTGTTTACCTGGCGAAGGCTGAGAAGTCGTCAGGCCACTGCAGCAGACGTTTGAACGATGAAGGTCTCTGGCTGCAGCGTTGACGATCTCATTTCCCTTAATCCCTTGATGTCGGGGAATTCACCTTATGGAGGTTTTAACGTCCTTCCCCAGGTAGCACGCCAGAGGAACGCCCAACTTGGGCAAAGGTCTGGCAAACATAAGGGCCCAAATTTGGCGCAGTTAGGTTTTTGCACCATGGCATTCATCAGTGCCAAAGTACAGTGCCTAACTATAGCCTTAGTTGGGCGATCCTAGAGCATGCCAAAATTTGGCTCTTCTCTGGTACGCAAGAGGAGTGCCAAAGTTGGTGCCATACTTGAGCCATAACTGCCATAGTAAATCCTAATCTGGGAATTCGGGGCATGCCAAGGTTTGGCGTTTCTCTGGTCCGCCAGAGGAGCGCCAAAGTTGGTGCCATACTTGAGCCATAACTGCCATAGTAAATCCTAATCTGGGAATTCGGGGCATGCCAAGGTTTGGCGTTTCTCTGGTCCGCCAGAGGAGCGCCAAAGTTGGTGCAATACTTGAGCCATAACTGCCAAAGCAACGCCTGATTTGGGTGTTTCGGACATGCCAAATTTGGCCTTTCTCTGCTCCGCCCCAGTTCTGCCAAAGTAAGTGCTAGACTTGAACCCTAACTAACAAAGCAACGCCAAATTCGGATATTTCGGCCACGCCGAGTTTGGCTTTTCTTTGGTCCGCCACAGTTGTGCCAAAGTAAGTGCCAGACATGGGCCATAACTGCCAAAGCAACGCCTAATTTGGGTATTACGGACATGCCAAGTTTGGCTTTTCTCTGGTCCGCCACAGTTCTGCCAAAGTAAGTGCCACACTGGAACCCTAACTGCCAAAGCAACGCCTAAAAAGAAAGCCGAGAGGCCTGCCCAAGTTTGGAATATCTCTAGTGTGTCACAAAAGTGCTCTTTCACGCGCCCCAGAAGAGAATTAAATTAAACAAGCGTCTGAAACACGATGGTCAGATGTCATCACCTCCGTTCCCAAGCAGCACGGGAATACTTTGCAGTATCCTGCTAGCACCGGCCGAAAGTAAGTTCCAATATCGCTCAAATGTCCAGTTTTGCACCACCGTTTGATACCCGGCAGGCATTGCCGTACAGCCGTTTTGCCCCGGCCTACCGTTCGCGCAATCTTGTGCAAATACTCTACGATGCGTCTGCTCCGTATTGGCCGAACGTCGTGCAAGTATGTGTACGTTGCATATCATGTGCTCCATATTCAATCACATATACGGACAAACAGATTTTTTTCGATCGCTCTCAGAAGTTTATTAAACAACTATCATTACACACAGTGTATACTCGACATATTTACAAAGGTCACACACTGTTCTGTAAAACGAAAAGCAAATTATAAAATAGAATTAACACTGTCCTCATGCCAAGCGAAACACATCACAAAAAAACCGCGGAGATTGAGAGGAAAGCAGGACTACTATCAGAAGCAGGCTTGCAGTGTACTTACTAATAAAAGAGAGATATCATATAATCCTTGATAGATGCATAATCCAACTCAGGCACCCCACAAACACACTCGAGAAAGAAGGTTGCGCACATTCAACTGACGTCTCGTCGTCGGCGAAGAGCAGTTGTTGTCGAAGCGTGTCCAACAAACACATCACAAGAATTCCCCGAACTCCGGTGAAACAAATGGCTGTTACAGAAAAATTGGCATGGAGTAC
Source organism: Ixodes persulcatus (assembly GCA_013358835.2). Lineage (NCBI taxonomy): Eukaryota > Metazoa > Arthropoda > Arachnida > Ixodida > Ixodidae > Ixodes > Ixodes persulcatus. The sequence continues at coordinate 104,428 of JABSTQ010010207.1, forward strand.
TCCGGCCGTTTACGACGAAAAAACACGGCCGCGTCTGCAACGCACGAAAGCAACAGAACACTGAAGAGCGCATTTCGAAAACCGGGCCTACGTGGCCCGCCTATTTCTATAGACGTTTTTCGCATAACCTCAAACCAGCCAGGAACTGACGTACCCTCGACCTGGTGAATTTTTAGATTGCCCGCTGACACAGGGTATGCAACCGCCAAGGGTATGGGCGAAAAGGCTTAAAAACGGACGTCGTGCATGAGTTAGTTCCGAGTGCTCCTTTTTACCGTGCTGCAATTTCCGAAAATCTACGGTTGTCTCGCTATCACGGCGTGGTCGACGGATGGATAAATAATTTTAAAACTCATAAGAACAATAGCAGAAAGTGTGCCATGAGCACAAGAAGCTGCAGCGCGAGTGTGGCTGCAGTGTTATCGAGCTTCGCATTTTCCCCAAGAATTCTTATTTATGAAGTCAGTCGATTGCGAGCTTGAATCGCGAGAGATTCGTATCAGAGTCAACGTCACGTTTAAGCTCACGTACCACTTCGTCTACGACAAGATGACAGATTTTAATTCCCGGTGCAGGTGGTTCAATTAGGTTATCACTGCAAGCCCCATGGTATGTGAAAGGTATAAAAAAGTCTACATGCCTCCACTCAAGATGGAGCTATCAAATGCCGAGAGCTTACCTGCATAGACTACATTAAACTGCTCATAAATACTTCGCTGTGGAAACTCAATGAAACCATCCCACCGTCTTCGTCGTCGTTCTCTCAAGGAGGCAAGGTGATGGCATGTGAGTAGCGAGCTGGATTCAACCGGACAAGCTCCAGCCAAGTTATTGCCATAGAGATCATATACGTTATTGCAGCCCACCATAGCCAAGTCTAGCCAAGTTCCCCCCATACCCACACCGTTGCCTGCCCAGATAGCTGTGCTGCCAGAACTAGCCGGTATTTATTTTTCTAAGCCGCTAGACTGCGTCGTCGGCGCCGCAATTCTCAAGATGGCAGCGCCGTAAAAGAAAAGGTCTATACCTAGTCAAACGGCGAAAACAACAGCCCCAGAGATCCCATCAGCGTGACAGAGAAAGTCACGTTACAAATTTTCGTCCAAGCGTTTTTGGCCTACGTGTCCTACACAGAGAGGTCACGCGCTTTTGATTTGCTTAAAGCGGTTGTCGCGCTCGCTGACAGCCGCACGAAGACAAAAAAGCAGGTGGGGAGGATTAGCAAAAGGCGAGGTCGTAGGGGCATCAACAACGCAGACAAGCTCTTCCTGCATTTTCGACGCTTTAGAGTAAAAACAAAAACAAAAAAACAACAAAAACAAACACAAGTTTAAAAAAAAAGACCTGCTGTACAGCCAAAGCTACATGGGAGAGAGAGTATCCCGACCTGTTCAACAGTAGGGAAATAAGGGACGGGGGAATCCCAGCCCTTCTCTGGAATGAAATGAAAGGAAAAACCGCTTCTGCCGGTGACCTTGTCGCCTCGCCCAGTCTGTCAGCGTTCGGCTTCCATTGTGGGCCTCAGAAAGATAATCTCCTTTCTTGAGAGCGAAATGGAAGGGGTGCTTATGTTTTGCGGGTTTGTCGCCACCCGACGGGCCTCAATTATTTCTCTCCCGACTCGCTCGCAGTGGCCTCCCATGGCCGTCGTGCCGCGAAATTAGGAGCGCAGCCGGGACATTTTCTCCCGTGAATGACGATCGGGTGCTGAGAATCTGAAGCAGCTCTTTCGGCGTCCATTTGATGTTCTCGGAGTCGGTCGTTGAGGCATCGCCCCGTTTGCCCGATGTACCTGGCCCCGCAGGACGGGGGGATCGCGTACACTTCCCCCGCTTCTTCTCCTTCCCCCAAGATTTCCCTTTCCCGTAGTACAACGGAGCGGGCGGGCTTTGAGCTTGGAGCCGAAAATAAATGTTGTTGAAGTTGAAAGATTGTCCTGTATGTATTGTCCCTTATGTGTCTCCACTTTCTAAATGTTTAAAAAGTACCAACACGCTAAAATAGTACAAGTTCCGGGATTTCATTTTAATTCCCGAAGTGTGATGCGGGAGCGGCGCCACGGAGCCCCGGTCGTTTCCGCTTTTTGTTATAGCTAGCATTTGACAGTGCTCAATCACAATGCAGGACGCGCACAGAGCCACGCTCGCTTTTGCAATGCGCCGCCTTATAATGATATCTGTTGGGGAGACGTGCGCACAACCATCTCGCACAGTGCTGGCTCGATGGCAGCACTTTCTGTAAAGGCGCATTCACACCGGGGATGTAAGCAGTAATAAAAATAATTAGATGGTCACTCTGGCGTGCCGGATGAGCGAGTCACACGCCTTCGTTGGAGGGTCGCTTCTCGAAAACGCTCGCTCCGAACGCCGTTCAATGGCTCAGCCTCTCCGCGACTAGATCGTATTAAAATAGCGCAAAAAAGACGGGACAAAAAGACGAAGACGCACACAGGACAAGCGCTGTGTGCGTCTTCGTCTTTTTGTCCCGTCTTTTTTGCGCTATTTTAATATGAATGTCCATTACCAACTTGCCCAGCAGACCAAGCGACTAGATCGCATCAAAGAAAGGCGGGTCAGCAAGCGACTGCTCCAATCGCGTCGCCTTTTGCCCGCGATGGTCGCTTTTGCGATGAAAGTTATCGCGCGACTAGATGGCATCGCCGGTGTGAACGCGCCTTAATGTCGAACCAGTCTCACGGCGCGTCCCGATATTGGCGTTTGTACCTACGCGCGAGTACAACATCCGGCACAATTTCCGTTTGCAAAGCCTGCTTCAGCCGCATAAAAACATTCAGCCAACCTTTGGACTAGAGAAATCAAGAGACACTCAAAATAAAATAAATTGGCCACCTGAATAAAACTTGATTTCTATTTAATTAAGGTGAAGACCACCCGCGTACATCAAACACCTCATCAGCCGAACTCCAAGGCAGTAAGCCTAGTTCCGGCACTTGTTTGGTTACTTTGGCCCGTAGCTGCCAGATGACAGCCGAACTATCGGGAAGCGAAGCCTAACTTTGGCACTTGTTTGGTGACTTTGGCCCGTAGCTGCCAGATGACAGCCGAACTATTGGGAAGCAAAGCCTAACTTTGGCACTTGTTTGGTGACTTTGGCCCGTAGCTGCCAGACGACAGCCGAACTATCGGGAAGCGAAGCCTAACTTTGGCTCTTGTTTGGCGACTTGGGCCCAAAGATGCCAGATGTCGACCGAACTACAAGTTAGTAAGCCTAACTCTGGCACAAATGTGGCGATTTTGGCCCAAAGGTGCCAGTTGACAGCCGAACTATCAAAAAGTGAAGCCTAACTTTGGCATTAGTTTGGCGATTTTGGCCCAAAAATGCCAAATATTTGCCGAACTACGGGGCAGTAAGCCTAACTCTGGCATTTGTTAGGTGATTTAGGCCCAAAGATGCCAGATGATAGCCGAACTACCAGGCAATGAAGCCTACGTTTGGCACTTGTTTGGCGAATTAGAGCCAAAATACCCAGACTGTTGCCAAAGGAGGTCAGGTTTGGCTCTACTTTGGCTTCTTCGGGCTTTTCAATTCCCTAAACTCCCAGACAAAAGCCAAGTTTCGGCCCTGAACTCGGTGCTACGTGGGTCATCTCTAGTTCAATGGCGGTTACTAGGACGTCTTTAATCGCAGTGCTTGTTTCAAGATGCGTTTTGCATGCTCCGTTGACGTCCTGCGACTTTGCGAAGACTATTATCTTTGAGTTGGTCGGAATCGATTCTCCTATGTTTTGTAGCGCAGATGCAATGGCCCTGGCTTCTGCTTCTTTTGCTGTGCCGCAGGTAACGGTTTCCTTTTTCGTAATTTACTTTCTAGGGACATGCCATGCGATTGCTGTTCCTTGATCCGAGTCGAGTGGGCCGCAACGGTATAGCATACTCTAATGTTGGGATCGTCTAGAAGTACTTCCACTTCTGCTTCGTGTTGTTCAGCTTTTCTTGTCTTCTTTCCTTGTTACCTTTACCCATTTTTTGAGGTATGGGCATGGGCTCGGTGGCAACAATTCTTTCCCAGGGTGGGAGGTGTTCCGGGATCCTTCCTTCACCTTTGTGGTCTTTATCTAGTAGCTCGCAAATGCAGCGTCCTTGTTTTGTTTGCTTAAGGGGGATTCAACCGAGATTTATTTGTATCCTTTTCCTCATAGATGGCGCAGAATTTTTCCGGAACAAACGAGTTGCATGCTCGCAGGCGCTCCAGGTAACCTCGGGCCACGGGCTTTTCGCCGCCGATCTCGAGCTAGATCTTCTTCGCACTGCGTCCGCCGCTGCCGGAAGCGGCCGACGGGCGGTGCGAGATACGAGCCAGTATAGACGTAGATTATAGTGGCTTACATAACGTAGAATAAGCTCTGATTTCCGAATGAACCCGAAGTTCCAACCACCTTCGAAATTATTGAAAGTTCAGGGTGCGGCGGTGCGGCCGTTTCGACCAGCACTTTTGGCACGCCTCATGAAATTCGAATTCCAAACGTATACATATCTGAAACTGGGCACGCGAATGTTAGTTTGCAAATTTGTCTATTTCTTAGGGCTAAAATGAAAGCTAGATAAATAAATAAAAAAATAAAGTGGCAGTTTTGCATTTTTTTTATGTCCTAAATTAGTCTGCTCATCATCTGAATACTAGTTTGCGAACTCACCCCCAGGAGGTGTGGCGAACGCAAAAACGCCCAGACAGGGGCTGGCGGCGAGCAGGATAACCGTGATAAATAATCATTTTAGTGAAATATATGAACAATATTGCAGTTGTAGTTCGCATATAAAAACAAACAAACTTATCTATTCGATAAAAATAAATTTTAATGTAGACGAATGTTTGTTTTATTTTGTCGTCTGCTATTCGTTCGCGTATCTTTGCTGGGCGCGGAAGACGCGTAGGGAGATCTCTAGGACACGTTTTGGTTTTTGTGAAAAGAGAACCGTGTTTTTTCGGCCCCCCGGTAAGTAAACTATGCATCACAGAAAGCTCAAACGCCGTGAGAACGTGATAGCGGTTGGGAAAGGAGGACGAAGTTTGAGAAATATTCTCTGAGCCGATGTCCACCTAAGCCTAACATCGCCAAAACAGGTAACACTGTGGGCTCCTGTAGCACCTATTTAAGAAAAAAAAAGAAAAAATAACTTGTGAGCAAAAACAAAACAATATTCTCTTTCTTGCTGACAAGTGTTTTTCACTGATATGAATACCACAAGCGTCACACAAAGTCAGTTCCTGTTTTGACGATGGTGTCAGTTCCTGTTTTGCCATGGCGCCACGAGTTCTGACCCTTGCTACCTACCATCAGATGCCACAAGTAAGATGGTGTTTTTAAAAAGTATAGTAGAAGCTAGGAGCCATCTCGTTTTGAAACAAGTACCGTCGATGTTGACATTCTGGCAATGATCTCATGCCTGTGATTTGTTCAATCGTGGAAAGCCGGACACAGCGACCTTTTTTGGCGCGGACGTCGCTAATACACCATTCCAATATTTACGAAATCATAGATTTGGCTGCAATATTCACACCTCAGAACGCGCAAGTTTGTGGCTTCAGGAAACGTACATTGCGCGCGTCGTATCCACTATACTCGCGGACAGCTTTCTGTGGCATTTCAGAAGTTAAGAGTGCGCGTGCACAGCTTTGATGGGTACTCAAGGACTCACGGTGCGCAAACGCACCCGCGCCCATAGCTTTGACTGCGTTACTATGAAAATTTATTCACAACAATAACAGGCAAAATGGCATTGGTTTGAATCCCTATTAATAAATGGTCAAGAGAGAGAGAGAGAGAGAGAAAGAAGAAAAGAAATCTGTTTTGGGAACTTCCAGTTTGAAATTCTATATATTTGTTTCCAACGTCCACTTTGGCTACCGAATGAAAAAGAAACATGAAGATATAAGATCTGCTCCTAGAACAAGGGCGCTGTCTTTCAAGTATTCCTCACAATGAGAGACAGAAGGACGTACAAACCAACATCAGCTATCATAAGAAGCTTCCGGTGGGGTTTCTACATACCCTGCAGGAGGCCAGCGCTGGACACAGATTGGAGACCTGAGCAACGTGCCGCTGGGACTCCTCACAGATTGAAGATACCCGAACACTGTGCTGGCCCGCGCTATGGTCACTACGACCTTGATATTTCTTAGGTCTTGTAGAATCCTTGTTCTTTTCAAAGCATTTCTTTTGTTTTTAATCTTTGTCATGTTTAGTTTTTGCAAACCTCGCCGTGAAGCATCAATATTTTGTTCAAATAAAATTTCCTCAATGTTTTTTTTGTTTTTTTTTCTCTTTAAGTGGGATGTTACTTTATACAGCGTTCTTAGATCCATGAGTTGAAAAGTTCCACAGAAGAGCCTCGTTCGAAAACGGCTCTTCCCTGTCGCCTGCAGGCGAAAAAGTACAAGCGGATAACGATCCTATCGAAACCGCTCGCACGGAAATCGAGAAGCATCGTTATTGAACGACGCTCTTTTTCTGCATCCGATGCGCCAATGCACGAGGCCCGTGCAGCCATTGGGAGCAAATCTCGGCAGCACTGAAATGAGCGGCTTTTGGAAGTGAATGACAGCGGAGCACTCGCTCGTGGCGACTGTCTTGCACGATTGAGCACCATTGATTTGCGGTGCTTGTAAGGAACGCCAAGCGTGAAGTTTGTCAAGGGGCTTGAGACTATAGAGAGCGCAACCGAGCACACCTGTCACGAAAATGCGCCAAGCGTTTCTATCACTAGGCTTGTTCTCTGAATTTGATCTATACTCTATAGTCTGTGACAGGCTGTTGGTAAATTGCGCTGATAGATTTGGAGCGATCCAAAACCGCTACATGCTCGCGCGTTTACAGCAGCGAAAGCTAGCTCGCGTTTTCACGTGCCTAAAGATAAAAAAGCGCTCCGTAACCGCTTCAAATCTACTATACTTCGTTTCACCTTATCTGCGAGCGAAGCCAAAGCTAGAAGCGCGAGACCAGCGCTTTTTGCGTTTCTCCCCAGCTCGCGCGCTCGTGCAAAGCCTGAACGCACGGAGCTTTCGTGCTCGCGCTTCCAGCTTTGCTATACGCTCGCACATAAGCTGAAACGAAGTATAGCGGAATTTGTTGCATATGACTTTAATGCGCGCTCCGCCTCAATCTCGAGCTTTCTGCCTTCGGTAACACATCGTCGTACGCGCGAGCCGAAGCCCAGGGAAAGGCAACAAACGCGTGCTGGAGGCGGAGCTTCCACTCAATTATTTGCCTGTCACCGACTTCTGGGGAGGAAATTGAACAGTCACGCCTCTAGCGGTACGCTTCGGCTGTAAAAACAACAAACCGATTTTCTTTTTTTTTTTTTCTGATCAGAGACATCGAAGATTCGAAGGCCGCTCCTCTTGCGACCAATAGCACTGGTCCAAGCGACGCGCTCGTGTCCAGATCGTGCTAGGCGAGGTTCAATTTCTTTGTTGCTCTGCTGGTAAACACCGGGCTGAGGGGACAGCATGCTCGACAAAGCGCCCCTTACAGTTCCATCTCCTGCCCAATACACAATTCCAATATTTACAAGTCGTCAGCCCAGCGTGAGATCTCCTCAGCACAGCATGAGCTTGTTCGTCACTTCGCAAAGCGACGAACAAGCGACGAACGCTCCATACGCACGAACACTGAAAATTTAGCCGGCCAGGAGCCATTACACAAGCATCAAGGAGAATGCAGGGACTGGTGTTCCACACGCCGCACGTGCTGGCCTCATCAGTAGTAACTTTTCTAAAGCAAATGCCTAAAACAAAATGCATCCTGCACACGCGTTCGTCAACGCTTTATTTTGGTTATCTACTTCGAATCTTTTATACAGGGTATGCGTGCGCGTGTGGCGCGTGGAACACCAATCACAGCATTCTCCTTGATGCTTGGGTAATTTAGCAGTCGGTCTATTGCAAGCATGGAGCCCCGACTGGTGCCCCATGCATGAGCACGTGCAGCGTGCGCGTCAAAGTAGCTTTAACAAGCTTGCTATTGCACGGGCGTACCCGCACGAACAGAAGCATGGCGGTGTCTATAGTTACGTTATTGCCGACAACACGCGCTCACAAGAAAAAAATAAAAAAGTAAACAAACTGCCGTCATAGAAGAGTCAATGCTAAGAGCTCATGCAGGGACGCGCTTTTTCACGCGTTCCTGCGTGAAGATTAGAGTAAAAACAAAACAGGTTTCATGTATCTGCCCGGCCACGATCTCGAGAAAATAGCCCGTACAGCCCTCACTCGTTTGTGAACCAATTTGGGGCAGTAATCTTCACGACATCAACGGGCTAAAAAAATATAAAAAGCGACACTGTCATTCAAAGGAAGTGTCCCTCTAGAAACTGAATTATTGTTATTAATTCTTCTTCGTATTATTATTTATTATTATATTATTATTTTTCATTATTAGTATTATTATTATTATTATTATTATTATTATTATTATTATTATTATTATTATTTAGACATGCGAGTAAAGTGAAAACGTATAGAATTTTTTTAAAGATTTGTCTTATTAACAATTCAAATCAAAGACTCAATGCCACTCAATAATAAGACATATTATAAAAAACACCTCGTTAAAGAAGCTACATGGCGGTGATATGCCTCCATAAAACAAATAAAAACCTTGACGATTATATAAAAATACACTGGTCATCGATCACCGGTAGAGAGAGCATTGTATTATGCACATTCGACAAATCTCATGCGTTATATTGCACTATACATCCCTAATTAAAAAGGTTACGTACATACGTACACGGGCTCAAATTATTTTAATCTTTTTTTTTTGCGGCAATTTATAGGTGGGTCGATTTGTCAATATTCTTGATATATTCCCCTTGAAACCGAATGTGCTTGCACTACAGGTTTGGAAGCTTTCTAGTGTCCTGCTGGTGGCACTTTTAAGTTGTGCGTCACACCCACGCCTGGGCAGCTTCTTCCGACTCATCAATGGCAGCGAAATGGCGTGCTTGCAGGGTTTTCTTATGATCTCGAAAAGGTGGTAATCACTGGGGGCCAAGTCGGGTCGTACCCAAGCAGGACTAAACGTCCGGCGGGTTGCACGATACGCCGGAAAAATGGTATCACCTCATCGGGCCCCGGTAAATCACGACTTCACGTGAACGCACGCGACACCGTAATGAGCCGATGCCTGATTGAATTCGACCATCTTTCTGACGTGCCATTTTGCAGTCATTGATAAGTTGGAAGCAGCTGCATGCCTAGGCGTGGGTATGACACACTACTAAAAGGTGGTACCGGCAGGACAATAAAAAGCTGCTACACCGATGGTGCAAGTAAATTCGGCTACAGGGGAATATACCGAGAAGTGGACATATCTACCTACCACTAAGTTGCCGGTATCGGCAGCGAAAAAACAAGATCATTATGAAACACCCCTCGCGACAAAATAATAATGCAGTTTGAAATATGTATACAATGAATATTACGTACATTCGGTTGCATTGAAACTACACAGACACGCGGAAAGAAGGGTCAACTACAGGCCGTGTTGATTGTATACCCTTTTTGTTCACTCGTATGTTTTTTTTTTCTTGCGTGTGAACGTTACTCAAGTTGCACAATATACTAAACAAACACTTCACACTACAGTAGAATACGCGACAGGATATGTTCTACATCTGCGTTATCAACAAAGTGACAAAAATCCGCATAACTATTTTACAGCAGTTGTATATTTTAAACTCTACATTGAGGCGGAAGACGTGCTGACCTCGCTTAAACTGACAGACGCTGAAAAGTGAACTGCGATACCGTGACGCGAGCGTTCGCGAAAACCTTCATGCTGCGTACGAACGTTATCTACGAACGGACCAAGTTAAAACAGTAAACAAGAGGCAAACGAAACTGCCGACGAATTTGTCGAGGACTTGAACAAGATGGTAGAAACGTGCGACTACATGAACTTGAAAGAACAGCTAATAAGAGATCAACTTGTTATGGGACTCAACAATGTCATGCTGAGTGAAAAACTCCAGCTCAACGCAGAAGGGACAAAGATTCCTCCCAGTGGAAGAGAGAAAAACGACACAAATTGTTGTTGTTTATTATGAATTAGTTCCCAAGAGCGACAAAACGAAACAATCGACACCAATAAGCTTCGAGCAAATGAAGCAATCAATCCCCGCCCCCGCCCGTTTCGATCTGGATGAGCATTGTACCGGCGTGCGGTTGTGTATCCCTACTGCGTGGTGCACGTTAAAAACCACAGGCTAGCGATTGTACTGCACTGGCTAAATTGCTCATCTACAGCTGAGAGACAAGTCACCATTATAAATACTGAAGCGCAAAGGACGAGCCACAAGAACGAGAAGGACACAGGACAAGTCACTGCACAAGTCACAGCACAAGACAGGAAAGGACAAGTCACAGCAGAAGCCAGCAAGGGACGAGACACAAGACCGAGAAGGACACAGCACAAGTCACCAGTTGAGGCAGACTAACTCCAGGCTGTATAAACATAATTATCAAAGGAACTGCGCCGACTTTACATAACAAGATAAACAATTTAATCAAACGTTTCGTCTCCCATGCGGGAAACATCATCAGTGAAACCTTCAAGAAGGAATGAGCGAAAAAACTTCAACAGTCTATTTAACCAACTCCGCGTAAACATCGGGGAGGGGGCCGCGGTTGGAGTTGCAGGTCGATGAGTCACTCTGGACGAACCATGATTCCACGGACCTGCATTGAAGTTTTTTCACTCATTGCTGCTTGAAGGTTTCACTGATGATGTTTCCCGCATGGGAAACGAAACGTTTAATTAACTTGTTTATCTCGTTATGTAAAGTCGGAGCAGTTTCTTTGAAAATCGTGAGTTCCGGCTTTTGGGATATTTTTGCATGTATACACATACTCACAAACACAAATGAAGCACGCACGCAAAGGTATCTTTGACAGGCTTCTTGTCTCTCGGTGCTTTTGAAGTAAGCACCAGCAATAGACCAATCTCATTAGCCAGTTTGACTACACCACCGCTGCTGCAATGCATCGAGGGAACTTTAGTCTTTCCGCAAGTGCCCGAACTTCGCTGGAGCTCTGCGCGAGTGGAGCACGAGGCAGCACGAGCCCTTTCGTGCACTGCCGTTTGCCTTGTATGAACTAAAGTTATGGCGGCGTCAAGCATGTTCCGAACGCTTGGTGAGATCGGTCAATTGCAAGCCTGCCAAAGATACATTCACGCGCGTGAGTCATTTGCTTGAGGCTTGTCGGTGTTGGTTCTTTCTATTGGCCACTCTCGTTTGACTTGTGCATGAGCATAGCGATCCCTCAACCGCCCAGAGCGGCAGTGCAACCGTTAGCTTGCGCTATTATACTTCGAAGCATGCTCTGCAACGCGCACCAGGACCAGAACACCGTGGCCGCGGTAGCAAGCGGTAACGCTCTCCTAAAGTCCCGTAAACACAGGGGCGTTTCAGTGGGTTTGGGTGTGTTTGACAGCGTTGCGGCTGCGAAAAACCAGGATATACCTGCTTCGTATTTCGCGTGCCAAGCTTCGTGCAAAGCATAGATGTGCTTTCCGTTTCCGCTCCGAGAAACGGAAGCGAATCGCTTCCGTTTCTCGGAGCAGCGCAGTCAAACACTCTAAAACGCAACTATGTGAATGGGCATTTAAACACCCTATTATGCAGGCCATTTATTCTTACTGTTCATCGAAAATCTGGTTTCGGCAACACTTGCAAGCATCGATCTTTTCCCCGTGTCATCAAGGAACACGACCGCTCTCACTGATGTAACGCATACAACCAAAAGATTCGTTTGTAGGTAGATATCTATTTATTTTTTCTCGTAAGCGCACGCGCCACAGAGAGGCATGCAGCCCGTACAATGAATGCCTGTGAGGCCCATCTAGGGGGTGAAAAGGATAACGCAGTGCGATATAATGTGCGGCAGTGATAATGTATATTGAGGCATCACAAAGGAGGGGTCTAAGTTGATCGCAGGTATGTGACAGCTTCGCGACAATGTTGCGGAACCTCGAATCAGTCACTAATGGGCACGTTAGTTTTTTTTTTTTTTTTTTTGCAACGTTTAATAAGTGCAGACTGACGGAGCCATCAATTGTAATTCTGTTCTGTGTTTGTTTAGACAGCGGGAAGTTAGTCAGCACCGAGGGAGTCCGGTGTCTTCGTTGGGGATGAAAGCCAGTGCAGTATTAGCGGCGAGAAGATTTGGTGGCGCCCTCCTGTGGTTCCCCCTTGTGACGTCATTACCTTGCAAACAACAAGTTCGATGGTGTTTGTTATTAGCATGGTGGAAGCTTGAAATCATTGCGCTCTCAAAGAAACACTGCCAACACCGTCAAAATTAAAGTTCTTTCATTCCTCTTATTTCCGTCGATGATAAATCCCCTTTCCGACGTCATAGTCAGCGTTCGGCCAATCGTGTTAGGCCGACCACAGCGACGCTTTCGGTCGCGCACGGGGCTAATAGCGCTGCTATACTTCGTCTCACCTTAGCATGGACTAACCGCGAATGCTGTGCTAGCGCGAGCGGCTAACCTTGATTGCCTTGACTGGAGCACTCGCTGCACGAGCGCTCGTGCAGCCGTCAAGGCTTCGTTCGAAGCAACTAGCTCGCGCTTTTAGCACGCGCGGCTAACAATAGTCCATACTAAGGTGAGACGAAGTATAGTCTGACGTCTTTAGCCCGCATCACGCAACAGTGATACATGACCGCACGCCAGTACGATGCTCATCCAGATTGAAACGGGCAGGGGCGCGAGCTTTCGCTACACGTGCTACCCATCCCCGAGCACGGCCGGACTGGAAGCGCGTGCTCTCTTTCTCTTCTTACGGCCTTTGCAATCGCTCGGGAGTCAATGACATTTTTTCTCCGTATGTAGTTCACTTGATTGCCGCCTGAGGCGCAACCACCTCACCCCACTTAGAGTTCCTGTATAGACGCTTTCAGCGCGCGCCAAATTGAGCCGCCAGAGCCGACCTTCTCTTGTCTTACCGAGATGCCGAGCCACTGAAGCGGGCGTTGACGAGTCTCCACAAGGGCCTATGCTGGGGAGAAGGACGCGGTAGAATCTAAAATGGCAATGACCTGACCTACTGTGGTAATGATGAAGTGGAGCGAACGCAATAAAAGGGAACAAAAACTGAAGGTCGGTTATGGCGGCGCCCATGCACAGCTGCCTGAAAGCGTCTATAGGCTCCCTACGGGAGCCAGAGTTGCGCGTTTGATTCCACATGCCGCGTGCCGCCCTCGCCGCTATTCGCCGAGATCCGATCACGTGAGGAGCCGTATCAAGTGTCGTGCAGCAAAGTAGACGTTGCACGCGCCCCGGGCTTTTGAGCCCGCCGCGCGCCTCGAACGCGCGGCGCTGCTATTCGCCGAATTCAGTCACGTGAGGAGCTGGATCCACATGCCATGCGTGAACGCGCAACTCTGGCTCCCGTAGGGAGCCTATACAGGAACTCTAACCCCACTTAATCCCACTCGGAGAGTGCCTTCGAGCTGCTTTGCGCTGGTGTTCGTGCTTCGTAGGTTGTTGTTTTGGAAACGGTATGTTTCACTTCGCTCCGCTTTAAGTCACTCTACCGACAGGCAGTGTCGTCAGCAAACTGCGTTCTCCTGTGACATGGACGGGACCTCTGTACTGACCTGAAAAAAAACTGAAAGAGCCTTGCGCTCCATCTCCATTCGTGACATACTCTGGTCTGGTGTACGTCGGTGGCAATCTGGTGAAACTCATTAGTGAGTATGGGTGCGACGCCTGTGTTATGCTGTTGACTACGAGTAACAGAGGTGATCCTCTGTTCGTCTTATTGCAAGGCCATGATAAAAGCGGATTTCATTATCCAAATCCTAGGTTCCTCGCACTTCTGGACAACATTGTTGCTTTTTTTTTAAAGACTGTTAAGCATCTTCCGCGTACAAATGTGCACGAAGTTCTGCAACTATTCATTGCACCCTGTCTTGAAGACGCGTCAATCTTAAGTTGCCCAGAGGGCATTGACAACAGTCACTCAAAGCGCTTGGCTGGTTTAATTTGCAACAAGTTTCTCAGAACACCTCTGATTAACCATGCAAAGACGGTCACGGACAGAAACGAAAAATCAGCTGGATATGTGCACAAGCCCTCGAGGAAGCACTTTAGGCTGTAATATGCACTGTGCAAAAATTGTACAGACTACTACACCCTCGTCTAGAGCATCTGACCGACTTCATGTGCGGCCTATGAAATGATGATGCAGACCACGGCAATAGATAGATTGGGCCTGCTTACATTTCACGAGAGTGTACGAATTATTTATCATTTAAAGTTCCTCCACGTAGAAGGGGTCCGTCTCCTCCTGTTCTTGAGTTGCAACAGAAGTCCAGGAGGTAAAGACGAGTATAGTTTTTCCGGTATTGCATTCGCTGTCTCTACTTACTACTTTTTACTCCCGAATCTCTCGGAGATGTGCGTCAAATATTCACCGTTTTGGGCTCATCAGAAGCACATTAGATAGTGGCTGAAGGTCTAAACGTAAGGATCAGGTGTCAAAGGCTATAAAAATCTCGGCCGCAAGTTGCGACAGCGCTGAGATACACTGTCAGACACGCTCTGTGCAAACGGCAAAGGGTAGCCTAGTGCCACTAAATAAGCTACGCTTAAGAGTAACGACACTTCGCCATATTGTGGCTTAAAATCATGGTTGCCAGTTATCTGAACTTTATCTGAAATCACAGGAAACGCTTTTCCGTCCTCCACAAATGTTTAAACAGTCCGCGACAGAGCGAAGCAATATCACATGAGCTTCCTAACACTGAATCGAATGCTGAGGAAGTCGCACTTTTGAATCATGACGATCGGCCGTTGCGTCTGCTCTGCACAAGCCCCAATATGGCGGCGCCCACAACAATGCCGGGGAACGGAGTGCCGATACTCTAAGCGCAGCTCATTTAGTGGCTCTAGGGTAGCCCAGGGGTGAGGTGACAGCGCCCCCCGCGAATTGCGGCGGGAGGTGGCGATTGCCCCAATTGCAAAGGCCGTAAGAAGAGAAAGAGAGCGCGTGCTTCCAGTCCGGCCGTGCCCCGAGCCACCAGCCATCGCGGTAGCATTCGAGCTCGAGAGAAAAATATCAAGAAAATCTCCGTTTTGAGGCATCTAGTACTAGTGTCGCCATCTGGTTTAACAGGTTGGAAATAACATTAACAGGGTGATTTCATTTACACAAATACGCAAATACAACAATATTTTGCTTTCTCATAATGGTCTTAAAATTAGGATTAGAGGCACCCCTAGTACGTACGGCCAAGCGTTTTGTCACGTTTGTCTCCTAAATAAATTTATTTTCAAAAATGTCTCAAAATGCGCTCAAAACAGCCAAAACGGTAATATTTCTGGATTTTATTAAAAATCTCCAGCGCTCTCAAGGAAAAATTCAAGGGCCGTACAACCTTCATAACGTCTTCATAATTAACCTCCAAAAGAATGAATACTCTGGTGCATTCCTGAAACTCAGGTTTGTGTAACGCAATTTGCCCATTGAGTGACGAGTGGTTGAATCCCCCTTAAGCTTGAGGATTTGTAGCTCTTTCTGTTGTTCCGCCATTCCCGCAAAACTTGGGAAGGGGAACATACTCGTGCAGCTTCTCTAGCTTGGTGTTCCTCGGGAGGACGGAAATGCACCATCGTGCCTCGTTGAGGAGGATTTCCTATTTTTCCATGAGTTTCTTCTGTAGCCTGTAGAAACGCAGCCCAAGCAGCACCTAGGATATGAGTGCCGCTTGTACGATGGTTCGAGCAAAACGCTCTCCGATTCCTCCGAGCTCGCTTGCTACTCTTATAATTATCCATAGCCCTCGTTTCCACGTGCTCGTATTCTTCCTGACCCACGTTGTGGGGTTAAGGCTGGAGTTCAGGTGAATTCCGAGAATTGTGTGTTCTTCGGTTTTGTTAATCTTGTCTCCATCGAAGGTGAGGTCTGGTGTGACATCTTCCCAGCCGTGGCCGAACACCATGAATTTGGTCTTCTCCGCAGAGGGTTTCATGCCGGCTTCTTTGAGGAATTCCTCGCTGTGGCTAGTCCTCGCTGCAATGTTTTCATTTGTTCTACATTCGTTCCTGCGAGGGTTCTTCCATTCACAGGAACGAGTTCTACTCCGTTCTTCCAAATAATATTGATTTCCTCTAGAAGGATTTCTTTAGTTTGATCAGGCAGATTCTTGAGCAAGCTATTGCTAATGGCATCTGGCCCAGCGGCACTTCGAGTCTTGCTCTTTTCAATCGCCGCCTCGATTTCCCACATTGTGAAGTTCGCGTCGTAATGTTCCTCATCGTTGACCATCCGCACTTCACAGATGGTTTTGCTTGGAACTTGTGCCGGTTGCGGAAAGAAAACGTCGCCTGTCTCTTCCAGCACCTCTTCTATTGTTTTGTCGCTGTTGAGTGCGATGTTTGGTACTGTGCTTCCTTCTTTTCTTTTGCCCAGCATAGAGTTGCATATCGACCACATTTTGGCGAGCGGCGTGTGTTCGTTAAAGGATTCGCAAAGGTCCAGCCAGTTGGTTCGTTTCAGGTTGCTACCATATATCTGTGCCTCTTTTGAAACCTGATTGGCTGCCTGGAGATTTTTCTGCTTTCTCTCTGCTCTATACATGTTCATGTGTTTCACTCTTTTTTGCCACAATGACAACGGTCTCGTGTCCGGAGTGGGACCCTTTACAACGATGAGTTTCCTTACTGTAGCTTTTTGAGGTGCCTTCCCGGAGCGCGTGCATGAATTTGTTGAAATCTTGAATTTGGTACTCAGTGCATAGCGCCAATCTGAACGTGTTCCAGATGGCTGTTTTCGATTTTCTCTTGCGTTTGTTCGCTCCATTTTTTTACGCTTACTGTAATGGGGTAATCTTCACTGCCCAATGTGCCCCCTTCCCTTATCCATTCTGCTGCGGTGAAGTTTGTGGTGATGGTGAGATCTGGCATAGAAAATTGTTGCCGCTCGCTATGTCCGACTCGTGTGCGCTCTCGTGGATTGTTGAGTAGCGTGAGCCCTGCGCTGCTGTACTCCTCGTAAATGTCTTGTCCCTTTTTGTTTTTCATCATCATGTGGGCTTACGCTGCATGCTGAGTTGGTAGTTCCATGTTCTGCGCGTTGCGTTGTGCTTGTGCTTGAACGTGCCCGAGGGCTGATTCATATTGCTGGCGTAATTAATGTATGGCCATCTGCATTTGCTATTGGTGCTGTTGGTGAGCCTCTCTCAGGGCTTGTATTTCTTACCATACGCCGCTCTTCATCTGTTGCGGTACTCGTTCTTGCTGCTGTGCCGAGAGGACAGGAATCGCCAGCCTTTGTTCCTGTCGTCGTTGCGCTGCATGTTTACGCTGCTGTTCGGCTTGTCGTTTCTCTTCTAGTTCCGCCTGTTGTTGCTGACGAAGCATTTCTTCCTCTTGTTTTCTCTTTTCAATTCGCACCCGCATCGGCTCGCTGCGCCTCTCCTTCTAGATAAAACGTTTTGTCATTTCATTCAATTCTATGCCCATTTCGTTAAGCTGTTCTACTTCTCTCAAGTTTGAAGAGTTTCCTTCGTGGCTTTTGTGGGGCCGCGTCAGTTCGCCTTTCGTTTGAAGGGATGGTCTGTGCGTCTGCTTACCCGGCGTGCCCTGCGACAACTGCTCCAGCGGAGGGACGTCCTCGAAGTTGTGAAGCGATAAGAATCGGTTTCAGTTGGTTATCTCTTGTTTTGTCTCACTGGTGCGTGGTGGTGTTGCGAACTTCTTGGTTTGCGTCAGCGGCGCTTTTGCCCTCTTTTGAAGACGCGTATCTGCATTTTCCTTGGCCAGGCGGCTGCCGTCTAGCACTGTGTGGCCTGACACCTGGCAGTTTGCGCAGTATGCGTCTCCACACTGCTCCTCCTCCGGGTGGGTTTACCACACACTTCTTGCGCCTTTGTTGCCCTCTACCCATTGCTGCCTTGTGCCCGAACCCGAGGCATTTGAAGCAAATGACTGCAGTCGGTCTGTACGTGTACACGTTGATCAGCCTAATGTGGTAGCTTATCTTCCTTGGGATTCTCTCACCGTTAAAGGTAAGCAAGAATGTGCCCTTCTTGCCAATAGGTCTGGCATGAATTATGTTATGGTATTTGGAGTCGGAGTTCTCGACAATGTCTTGGGCCGTCATTTCAGGCTTCATTCCGTGAATTACACATCGAGGCATGGTGCTCCGTAACTGAGCGGTTGGCGCAGACCTCCACAATCCGGCCGTCGTCGGTCACAAGGGCCTTGAGTTGCATTATGTCCCTCGCATGTCTCTCGTCGTGGACTGTTACGGCAATCGTGTTGTTCCTTGAATTGACGACGTTCGAGAACCTCTCTCGTTTACATGGTACGATGAGTACCGCTCTGACCTGATCAAGTAGCAGCTTGGGTGAAATGTCGGCAATCCTGAATTGTTCTCTGGGCTTGAGGACAATCGCCGTTTCTGGTTGGCCAAACCCCCTATTCTCGTACCTTTAGACGGCTTGGGCTTCTTGTAGCGGACAGTTGACCACGGTGCAGTCCCGTCAGCTTCGTGATCCTGTCGTTCATCATCGTTGCTAGGCTCCCCCGCCTTGTCTGTGTCCAATTCGTCCGCACTGTCGCTGCAGGCATCGCTGTGAATGCGCTTCTTGGGGTGCATTGTCCGTCTTTCTTCTTGCGGGTCTACATCCATCCCGTTCTTTTCGACAGAGGGCCGGTCAGCCCTCTGCCTATCCTCCATTGATGCCAAGCGTTCGATTGGTAACACTTAGGCCCAGCATCGGCGGCTTGAGAAGCGAGCTCAAAGTCGTCAGTCTTGAGTATTCTACTCACCGCCTCTTCCTGGTGCTTCCCGCTGATTTCGGATGACTTCTGTTCCTTAGTTCAACATTTGGTCGCACTAAATCTACAAAATAGTACGTCAGACCTAGCGCACTAACGGAACTAAAAAAAAAACGCCTTTTGCTCACGCAGTCTTCTCCTTTCCCTTCGTCCATTCCTGCGAGGCCCCGTTACAGAATAATCAACAGAAAACAAAATAATGTAAATTCGTTAAGCTATTAAGTTGTTTCATTATTTTTCGTCGCCAATAGGTTCAGTAGTTGCTCAGGATTATCACAAAAAGTTCTCATAGAAAAGTAATGTGCTTATATCCACTTAAAGGTATGCTGAACCAATTGGGGAGGAGCTCGAACAGTCACGCCTCTAGCGGTACGCTTCGGCTGTGAGGGCAACAAACCGCATTTTCTTATTTGCTTTTGATCCCAGAAATGGAAGATGGCTATTCGAAGGGCGTTCCTCGCGCGACTAAAGCACAGGTCAGAGGGAAGCGCTCGTGTCCAGAGCGTGCTAGGCGAAGTTCAATTTCTTTGTTATGCTGCGTTAGTAAACACCGGGCTGTGGGGACAACAAGCTCGATAAAGCACCCGCTATAGTTCGATCTGCCGCCTAATAATAAGTGGCGCACTGTCTTTCCACTAGCCAGCAGCCGCCGGTGCGCTCGAGCACACGCAGCGACATTGACGTCATCATATCCCATGAATAGATGATTGGGCGTGAATAGGCGTGAATGGGATATATAATGACGTCAATGTCGTTGCGTGTGCTCGCGCACACCGGCGGCTGCTGGCTCGTGGACAGATCGTGCGCCACTTATTATAGACTCTGAAATGTTTGGTTCAGCGTCCCTTTAATGACACGCGTCTTGCCACCAGCATGAAAGGCAGACTGACGCCCAGTGCAAGCCATTTCTGTACTCCGTTCACCCCCCAAGCTTAAACTAGAAGCTCCGCCTTCAGTCCAAGCTTTCTGCCCTTGCTAGCACAAGTGTGAACGCGCAGGACCGCGCAACCAAAGCTCTGCGAAAGCCAGCGGGCTCGCGCTGAAGGCGGAGCTTCTAGTCTCAGCTTAAAGGGGCGAGGCAATGATTTTTGTACTTTGACCAAATACCGCTTGGAACGGATTGTTGACGTTTATTACCTGTGAATCACCCGTTCGTTTTTGACCACACGCAATCGAAGTCGCAAAAAACAATTAAGAAAAATGAGCAGCATTCAACCCCTCAACTCGCAGCCGGAACAACCGGCCACGCGGTATTGAGCCTATTATATGCCGCCAATGTTGATTATAGCCACGCGCTGGGGTTGGCGAGGCACGAGGCACGCGCTGAGTTCTAGACATTGTTATGGTTCGGTTATTGCCGTCATTACAGCGATGGGACACGGGCCACTACCCGGAAGCCCCTTGAGCTATCGATTATTACGAGCCCAAATCGAATCTATGAGCCGCATTCAAGTATTGTCACTGGGCGGTACTGCGATTGCCCTGCTGCGGCGTCAAGTTTTGCGAAAGAGAGAAAAAGAGAGAGAGAGAGAGACGTCTTTATTGTGCCAACTCCCGATTTAAGGGGTGAAGGGCTCTGTAGGGGCGTCTGCGGTGAGGTCTTTAGACACTCTGGACATATGCTCGGGGAGGTGACGCTTGGAGAGCTAACAGTGTGCGGGGTGAGTGAGCAATTCCTTCCGGGTTGGGGGGGGGGGGGGGGTAGGCAGTGGTGTTTGGGAGCGTGGACAGTTCCAGACGACATATATAAGACATATATAGGATGGGTGTCCTGGGAAGTCGAGTATACGGTGCATAATGTATGGGATTGGGAGAGCTGTCGGTTTTGGCCTGTTGTAGAATGCCATACTTTGCTCGAGAGAGGGAGCGGGACGGGGCAGGCAGGTGTGACTTAGAGAGGAGGAGGCGATGCATGCTTTGTTTTGAGTTGCAACGGAGGGCACGAATTTTTTTCTCAGGCAAGTACTGGTTCGGCGAGGAGATTGCAGGCCCCGGAGTTACACGATTAACTCGGGCGAGCGCGTTTGCTCGAACGTTACGTGCGATAGTTAAATGGCCGGGTGTCCAGATGATGCGGAGGGACATTTGTGGCTTCAGGTCGAGGGCGGTAGTTATGGTGGATAGGGACGATGGGTGGATAGCGGGTGTGTGGGTTTCGGATGCTTTGCTGAGTCGGTTACGATGATGTGTTGGAGGCGGGAAGGGTATATTGTGGAGAGGAGCTTGATGGCATCAGCAATTGCTTGGGTTTGAGCATGGGGGGGGGGGGGGGGGCAGAGGGGGCGTCAGTATAGTTTTGTGTAGGGGAGATAGGTATTTTGGGGAGCAGAGGGTGGTGCGTGTGGAGAGGTCGAGGGGGTTGTAGTGGGCGTCGGTGTAGATTACGACAGGGCAGTCTTTTGAGAGGGCTTGAAGCCGTTTTTTGATGCGCTATGTTCTGAGCTCACGTCGCTTTCTTTGGGATTTCGAGTCCATGTGGTCGAGAAGGGGATTAAGGATGATCTCTGGGAGGTAGGACTAGGGGAGGGGGGAAGGGAGGTGGAGGGGAGGAGACCGGAAGTGTCGAAGTGACCAAGTGGAGGAGGGATTTTGCGAAGGAGAGATTTAATTAAAACGCTCGCTTTTGTCTTTGAAATTACACCTCCACAAGGGAGTTTCTTGGCCAGTGGCGTTACGTACGAGTGTCCTCGAGTTCCACTAGTGCCGTAAGCTCGTGCAAAGTGAAAGGCATTTCAAT
This sequence comes from Ixodes persulcatus, assembly GCA_013358835.2. NCBI lineage: Eukaryota > Metazoa > Arthropoda > Arachnida > Ixodida > Ixodidae > Ixodes > Ixodes persulcatus. The sequence continues at coordinate 125,979 of JABSTQ010010207.1, forward strand.
TGAATATCATTGCGCCATATCTTTAAGGAACAACGGAGTGTAGGAATGCCTCAGTTTCGGCAAAGGATGAATCAGGCTAACACAGCACAGCGCACAAAACCAGCACTCTATATAAAAAGCATACACACAAAGAAATACCTCTCACGCAGCGCTGACTGCCAATTAACTCTGGGATATATTACGCATCATCGACATTATCGTTTAATCTTACGCACTAAGAAGACATTTTAAATTTCTTCTTTTCTTAGTGCATTTGGTTTTCTTCTTTTAAATATTTTTCTTCGTCTTAGTGCCTAAGAGTAAAAGATAATGAGGATAATGTTTATTATATCTCACAGTTGACAGTCTTCGTGAGTTATTTCTTAGTGTGTACGAATTGTTTATAGTGTGTTGTTTTTGCGCGCTGTGAAATGTTGGCAGGAGTGTAGGAAGTTTCCACTGTGCGCCCTGTTTCAATGCACTTGTCACTTGGCATCCTGAGAACGAGCTCACACTTGGGGGTTGCTAAGACTGGCACACTGGATGGTGTGGAATGCACGGCGCAAAATCATAGTGGAAGCTCTCCATCACCACGCGCCATCAGCTATGCACAAAGCTATGGCCGTCAGTGAATACCGCCTATTCGCAACTTTCAGCGATGCTGGTGTGACAACTGCACTCCTCAGCTTCTGCAAGGAAGGTACAGCGTGTTCGCGAATCCGGTGGAAGCCCTCAAAGGGGTACGAAAACGAAATAGGTGCAAACGCTTGCACCCATTTCTTTGTTTATATGTGGTCCACACCGTGATAGGGTTTAGGATGTGCCGGTAACCCCGAAACAGGATCCTAGACATTGTTTCTGGACTAACGGCAGAGAAGTCAAGAAAACTAATTTTAAGACGGACCAACATATCTCAAAATTGCGTCTGGTGATGGTCTGTGCAACTTCAATGGGATGCCGCCACATCATGAGGTCCAAGGAAGCACCGCCAGTTCGCAGCAGTATGGCTCGCTCGTGTAGACACTTAGTCCTGTACGTGACTCGGCGGAGAACGCTAACGCGGATACTACGCTGTATATTTTAAAATTTCCACAGGACATTAGCAACGTGCGTTCCACATCATCAAGATCGCCGTTCTTCTTAGGCGTTGGGTAAGAGCTTCATCTGAGAATGCGGCAAGCTCTGCCAATTGAACCATATATGCCCCCCCCCCCCCCCCCCCCCCCCGCAACCCGGATGCGCTTTGAATAGTGCGATAAAATATGGCAACTAGTGAATACTTTATATACATACCTGTTAGGTGTCGCCATTGCAGGGTATTGACGGTTATTTCTACTTACTGATTCCCTCTAGTTCATACTTCTGCAGTGTGACACTAATACGGTGACCCGAACGCTTGCGGCGCATAAAATACCGGCATGGCCACGAATCACGTTACGAGCAATCTATGTATTATACTTCGTCTCACCTTAGTATGGACTATTGTTAGCCGTGCGTGCTAAAAGCGCGAGCTAGTCACTTTGAATGAAGCCGCGGCGGCTGCACGAGCGCTCGTGCAGCAAGTGCTCTAGTCAAGGCAGTCAAGGCTGGCCGCTCGCGCTAGCACAGCCTTCGCGGTTAGTCCATGCTAGGGTGAGACGAAGTATAGTGGCGAGATGTTCTGGTGGCGCCCTCCTATGGTTTTCTTTCCTAACGTCATTACCTTGCAAACAAGAAGTTCGATGGTGTTTATTTTTAGCATGGTGGAAGCTTGAAATTATCGCGTTCTGAAAGAAACGCTTCGAACACCATCAAAATAAAAGTTTTTCTGATTATCCCTTTTTTTGCCAACGCGAAATCCTTTGCTGACGTCATACTCAGCGTTCGGCCAGTTTCGGCAGACCGACCACAGCAACGCTATCAATTGCTCACGCTGCCAATAGGCCATAAGGCGTACAGTCTTCTAATATTACTATACTCCGTTTCACCGTATGCTATACCGGAGACAAGGCTAGAAGCGCGAGCTCATAGCGATGACAGCTGCCCTTAATGCACGGGAGCTTGTGCCACCGAGACGTGCCCTAGAGCGAGGAGCTCGCGGTTGCAGCCTTTCCTGCGGTACATCATAAGGTGAAGCAGAGTATAGTGGGTGAGATTGTCGCGCGTTTACGCCACCAAGCGGCAAGGCTCGCAACTAGAGTAGCCTTGGCCGTGCATGATGTATCGACGTCGCGATCGCGATACGCATTGCTCTTGTCGCTGGCCGACTTTGAAGCGAGGGGTAGAGAGCTCGCTCTAAAGTCTTTTTGTTTCCGTTCTTCTTTATAGGAAGTATTCCCCGGCGGCCATAGTTGTGAGCGCGACTGCTGAGCGCGTGCTGACGGCAAGCTTCCACAGTTCTTCTGCAAGTGTATTCCGCACCATCTCGATTGTCGGTCTTAGCAGTCTATTATTGTGAGCTTGTTCTGAGCATGCTCTCTATTAGCCCCGAGAGCGAACACAAGCGTCGCTGTGGTCTGAATTCCACGATTGGTCGAACGCTGACTATGACGTAAGAAAGGGGTTTATCATTGACGGAAATAAGAGGAATGAAAGAACTTTAATTTTGACGGTGTTGGCAGTGTTCCTTTGAGAGCGCAATACTTTCAACCTTCCACCATGCTATTTACAAACACCATCAAACTTGTTGTTTGCAAGGTAATGACGTCACAAGGGGGAACCATAGGAGGGCGCCACCAAAACATCTCGCCGCTAATACATCACCCTCAAATACATCACCTTCACTTCACGCCATATACGGCGTCCTGGGCATATCCCCTATAATGACCCAATAAATCGGCTAGGTAATGTATCGCGCTACGATTTAAAACAGAGGTGCTTGGAGGTGGTTGAAGTATCGCATGAAAAAAAAATAATAAATAAAACCTACCGTGGTAATAAGTAAACAAAAAGTAATGGATTTTTTTTTCTACTCATGACAACGGTCTGCTATCGACGCACCCTCTGACTGGCGCAACAACCAATATATGACGGCAGCGGCACCGACGGAAGCTTACCGCCCGGACGCGCCAAAAGCAGACAGGTAGTTGAAATTACTCGACGAACCATCGGTTATATTTTGTGGGTTCATTTAACGCAATTTATTCAGCGAGCGCAGTTTTTCATTAAAAAACGTCGTCTGCAGAGTATAGTGGGTGAGATTGTCGCGCGTTTACGCCACCAAGCGGCAAGGCTCGCAACTAGAGTAGCCTTGGCCGTGCATGATGTATCGACTTTATTTGACGGTGACAGCGCAGGGAAACCACTCTCACACCAGACACTCAGGAAGACAAGCACACGCGCTGAACTTACAACTCTTGTGTATTCGAGTACTTCGTTTTTCTCTTCAACGTCCGGGTTGACTTTTCGAACGTGATAAGTAGAAGAAGTAGCACGACATACAAGGAAAATTCTAAATACACAGCAAAAGAACAGTAAAAGAGAAGAAAAAAAACAATATTAAAGAAACGAAAATATATATATATATATATAACCTAAAAGCTTTTACACATCGTCCCTCTCCCTCATCGCTATCATTTAGAAAGAAATTGAAGCTCCTTGGTAGACAGCGCTATAGAAGGACTACTGACACACTTGTCCTTCAGCTGTGCTATCCTTTCCGCTTCCATTATCTCTCTTGTCAATGCGTTTCGACTTCTACCGATCACAGAACAATTTTCAAAATGGGCTACACAGCCACAATCGCGACAATGGACTCCCAGGTGTCCAGCCACGACTCGGTGGGTGTTATAAAATTGCTCTCTTAAACGATCATTTAAACACCTTCCAGTCTGGCCTACATACTCTCTACCACATGAGAGTGGGATCGAATATACGACTCCTTCAGTACAACTTACAAAGCTCTTTTGGTGCTTTTTTGAACAGCCAACTTCCCGGTGTGCCGATCCGTTTACCTTCCTGCACAGGCTGAGAAGCTTATTTGGTGCTGAAAAAGCGACATTAATGTTAATGCGGTGACCTATCTTTTTAAGACCGTGCGAAACTTTATGTATATAGGGAACAACGGCCGTCCTTTTCTTTTCTGTATTGCGTTTAGGTCGCTCACCCCATCTTATTTTCTTTAATAAATCCTCTGCCACGGCTGTAAGTAATGTACTAGGATATCCTGTTGACTTTAACCTGGCAATTTGAACATCAAAGCTACCCTTAACTGAATGAATACAAGACTTATTAAGCGCATTGGTGAGACATAATTTAACAATGCCTCGCTTAACAAGCTTGGAGTGTGCTGACTGAAAATTAAGAAGAGGCTTCTTCCCTCTCGGTTCGTATGACCAGCATACATGATGCTCCGAAAAAATTAATCTGAGGTCCAAGAACCGCAAGGATCCTTCTGTGGGGAGCTCATGAGTTATTCTAGTGGATCTACACAGGATTTAAAACAGGAAAGAACGTTAGAGACCAATATTTGAAAGTCATTAGCTGCACAATCTAGCACAATCAAAAAATCATCAACAAAGCGAAACACCTTCACAACAGTAGAAGCATCTAGGCTACGTGAAAGGATACGGTCCCGATGCGCGAGGTAAAGGTTACTCAAAACTGGCGCTATGCATGAACCAATGCAGACCCCTGCTTTTTGGAGAAAGGTGTTACCCTCCCAACACGCAAACGTAGATCGTAAATATACAGTAAGCAATTCAAGGAAACCACCTTGGGAAATTCTTGACGCGGTCTGAAAACCGGCAAGAAATTAAATCTCTTGCCGGTTGAGGATCCTTTCATGCTAAAAGACTCTAGCGAGGTGATAACGTTTTTAACAAACTCTAATGATTGGCATCTCAAGGCCTTCTCAGTGGACATAAAGGACCTCTACTACTCTCTTCCGCAGGATGAGCTGTTGAAGTGTGTTGAGGACTGCATTGACTCTTTTGGTATTATTGCTTTTCAGACCGCGTCAGGAATTTCCCAAGGTGGTTTCCTTGAATTGCTTACTGTATATTTACGATCTACGTTTGCGTGTTGGGAGGGTAACACCTTTCTCCAAAAAGCAGGGGTCTGCATTGGTTCATGCATAGCGCCAGTTTTGAGTAACCTTTACCTCGCGCATCGGGACCGTATCCTTTCACGTAGCCTAGATGCTTCTACTGTTGTGAAGGTGTTTCGCTTTGTTGATGATTTTTTGATTGTGCTAGATTGTGCAGCTAATGACTTTCAAATATTGGTCTCTAACGTTCTTTCCTGTTTTAAATCCTGTGTAGATCCACTAGAAATAACTCATGAGCTCCCCACAGAAGGATCCTTGCGGTTCTTGGACCTCAGATTAATTTTTTCGGAGCATCATGTATGCTGGTCATACGAACCGAGAGGGAAGAAGCCTCTTCTTAATTTTCAGTCAGCACACTCCAAGCTTGTTAAGCGAGGCATTGTTAAATTATGTCTCACCAATCCGCTTAATAAGTCTTGTATTCATTCAGTTAAGGGTAGCTTTGATGTTCAAATTGCCAGGTTAAAGTCAACAGGATATCCTAGTACATTACTTACAGCCGTGGCAGAGGATTTATTAAAGAAAATAAGATGGGGTGAGCGACCTAAACGCAATACAGAAAAGAAAAGGACGGCCGTTGTTCCCTATATACATAAAGTTTCGCACGGTCTTAAAAAGATAGGTCACCGCATTAACATTAATGTCGCTTTTTCAGCACCAAATAAGCTTCTCAGCCTGTGCAGGAAGGTAAACGGATCGGCACACCGGGAAGTTGGCTGTTCAAAAAAGCATCAAAAGAGCTTTGTAAGTTGTACTGAAGGAGTCGTATATTCGATCCCACTCTCATGTGGTAGAGAGTATGTAGGCCAGACTGGAAGGTGTTTAAATGATCGTTTAAGAGAGCATTTTTATAACACCCACCGAGTCGTGGCTGGACACCTGGGAGTCCATTGTCGCGATTGTGGCTGTGTAGCCCATTTTAAAAAATTGTTCTGTGATCGGTAGAAGTCGAAACGCATTGACAAGAGAGATAATGGAAGCGGAAAGGATAGCACAGCTGAAGGACAAGTGTGTCAGTAGTCCTTCTATAGCGCTGTCTACCAAGGAGCTTCAATTTCTTTCTAAATGATAGCGATGAGGGAGAGGGACGATGTGTAAAAGCTTTTAGGTTATATATATATATATATTTTTCGTTTCTTTAATATTGTTTTTTTTTTTCTTCTCTTTTACTGTTCTTTTGCTGTGTATTTAGAATTTTCCTTGTATGTCGTGCTACTTCTTCTACTTATCACGTTCGAAAAGTCAACCCGGACGTTGAAGAGAAAAATGAAGTACTCGAATACACAAGAGTTGTAAGTTCAGCGCGTGTGCTTGTCTTCCTGAGTGTCTGGTGTGAGAGTGGTTTCCCTGCGCTGTCACCGTCAAATATGGTTCACCAACTCGCCCAGGCATCCATCCTATCGATGTATCGACGTCGCGATCGCGATACGCATTGCTCTTGTCGCTGGCCGACTTTGAAGCGAGGGGTAGAGAGCTCGCTCTAAAGTCTTTTTGTTTCCGTTCTTCTTTATAGGAAGTATTCCCCGGCGGCCATAGTTGTGAGCGCGACTGCTGAGCGCGTGCTGACGGCAAGCTTCCACAGTTCTTCTGCAATGTGTATTCCGCACCATCTCGATTGTCGGTCTTAGCAGTCTATTATTGTGAGCTTGTTCTGAGCATGCTCTCTATAGACCATATGCAAAAAGAAGCGCCATCTAGTGTATTCATGATCAATGATCAGATTTCCTCCATATTGGGGGGTTCCCGTACCGACGATTTCGCCCGAAAAACAATAGTCCCGGCAAAGTGTAAGTCGTAGAACTAAAATATGATCACCTACTGCAAGTCCAGTACGAACCCTTCACAGGACGTCTTCGAGAAATACCGTTTATTGACCTGGAAGGCCCAGTTCACTGCTTGAGTAACGAGTCTTGCGACCTCGTTGCTGACAATTCCTTTTCCTGAATTTGGCGGCCGTCTTTCTTTTCTTCTTTGATCCGAAACTAACCAGCAACCCATTGAGTGTACAAATAAACTGCCCTAATATCATGAAAACTGAGTTAAATGCAGATGCGCCTCGTCCACAACTGGAAGATGTGATAAACCCCCCAATATGGCGGCTCCTAATGGCATGATGATGATAGCTGGCAAGGATTTCGCATATGGCCTATTAGCCCCGAGAGCGAACACAAGCGTCGCTGTGGTCGGAATTCCACGATTGGTCGAACGCTGACTATGACGTAAGAAAGGGGTTTATCATTGACGGAAATAAGAGGAATGAAAGAACTTTAATTTTGACGGTGTTGGCAGTGTTCCTTTGAGAGCGCAATACTTTCAACCTTCCACCATGCTTTTTACAAACACCATCAAACTTGTTGTTTGCAAGGTAATGACGTCACAAGGGGGAACCATAGGAGGGCGCCACGAAAACATCTCGCCGCTAATACATCACCCTCAAATACATCACCTTCACTTCACGCCATATACGGCGTCCTGGGCATATCCCCTATAATGACCCAATAAATCGGCTAGGTAATGTATCGCGCTACGATTTAAAACAGAGGTGCTTGGAGGTGGTTGAAGTATCGCATGAAAAAAAAAATAATAAATAAAACCTACCGTGGTAATAAGTAAACAAAAAGTAATGGATTTTTTTTTCTACTCATGACAACCATCTGCTATCGACGCACCCTCTGACTGGCGCAACAACCAATATATGACGGCAGCGGCACCGGCGGAAGCTTACCGCCCGGACGCGCCAAAAGCAGACAGGTAGTTGAAATTACTCGACGATCCATCGGTTATATTTGTGCGTTCATTTAACGCAATTTATTCAGCGAGCGCAGTTTTTCATTAAAAAACGTCGTCTGCTTCTGGCGTGACTGGGCGGTAAATTAGCGCCGAGGTCGAAGCCGGCATCTGTTGGTTTATGCGCCAGTTGGAAGATGGGTAGAGAGCAGACGGGCGCCGTAAATTAAGAAAATAAGTTATCGCGCTTTTATTTTTATTTTTACAAAGGAAAGTTTTTTTATTGCGATATTGATGCAATTCTTTCAGCACTTTGGGAATTTCTTTGATAAATCGTAGCGTGATAAGCTACTAAGCCTATTTACGTTATAATTTTAAAGACTCTAGATTTGCTTACACCCTCTTCATGCGGAAGTAAGGCTCTTATATCCCTCGTAGTTCACAAAATTAAAATTACTTCCTCGTCTTAGAAACAACCTCGTACTGCTGTTTAACGACATTCATCCAGATGGCAGCCATTTCGGCAATAAGAATTTTGAATACGGGTAGACGCGGTGCCACTTCGGGAGACTATTGGCACTGGAGGCCCTGCAGTCAGTTCATTTGAGTATATGGAGTAGCCGGCCATGCCTTCATGGCAGCCAATATCTCCAATTCTTTTGTTGGTCATTTAATAAAGAAAGAAGAAGAAAGAAATATCATCGGTAACCTCCAATTCTTCTAATGCCAACAGAACTGCTGATAAGATTAACAAATCAAAGCGAGTGAAACTCAGCGCTACGAACCCCGTTTTGGTTATAAATGATGGCTCACCGTTCTTCGTTCGACTTGAACACGATGTGCTGGCTTGGATCGCGCGTGTGTGTCTGGTATGCGTGAGCCTCGCGCAGACGGTTTGCGCCTGGTCGCTCGAGCCGACCCTCTATACTTCGTTTCACCTTATGTGCGAGCGAAGGCAAAACTGGAAGCGCGAGCACGGAAGCTCCGTGCGTTCCGGCTTTGCTCGAGCGCGCGAGCTGGGGAGAAATGCAAAAGGCGCTGGTCTCGCGCTTCTAGCTTTGGCTTCGCTCGCAGATAAAGTGAAACGAAGTATAGCCACCGACGAAAAGAAGCTTCGGATCCTGATGCGAGGCGTAAAAGATGACATCTTCGGTGGCCTTGTCCGCAACCCCCCAGCCACCGTCGAAGATTTCGTCAAGGAAGCCACAAACATCGAACGTGCGCTTCACGCATGGGCCTCCCATTACCACCCTATTGAAAATAAGTCTGAAGGGCCCTTCAAAACTTTTTAAAAGGTTTGAGGGGGCCTTCAAGAATTTTGTAACGGGTTTGACGTACCCCTCAAGGGAGTCTAAAGGGCCCATCAAAACGTTTTGATGGGTTTGACGTACCCTTTAAGAATAACAGGCTGAAGTTGAGCTAGTTGGTACATAATTTTAGGTAAATTGTCAGCTAGAACGATAGGGACAAAACACTGACAGGGAGAAAGAGAGACATACACACCGCTGACTATCAACTAAGACTTTATATCTCTTCTTCACTTTGACCGAAAGATTCAAACCTTAAAGTAATGCCAATGAATCACCCTACATTCTTACATTACACTACTAAATTAAAGTACTAAATAAAGTTAATTAATTAATTACATTAAATTTCTAAATTTGGTCACTAACACCTCCCTGATCCAACCCACATACCACCGCCGACACATATTCCTCTTATTCCCTTTCACGGGGCCGTGCCACACTGCAAAAACTGTCTTTCTTTCTTGCTGACCGTGATGGAGGGCATGCTCACGCAGTCATCGCCGGTTTGCTCAATGGCCAGGGCCTCGAGAATCTCGCGCGTGCCTTAGCGCGCGAGATTTTCGAGGCCCTGGCCAGTTTAATGTTCCGGTGAATTCGAGAACATTGTTGTTTATTCTAGGCCCAAATGTTCTACGCGTCGAACCTTCCACGCCGAATATTCCAGAAGCCCACGCGTTTACATAGGGGCTTCGCGTGGCGAGCCAAAGTCAGTTTCGCCTCAGTGTTCGATCTTGCTACTTCGCCGCCTTCGACGCCCGCGATGCTCCGTTGTTACCATTTGTTTCCTTTTTATTTTTGTGCACACGTTCGCCCCATTAAAAGTTTAGTTTATTCAGTTATTCGCCGCCTTATCACTTGTCCTTCGTGACAATATTTGCGATGCTGAGATACGATTCTGGAAATCGTTTTTCTAGAACTACGCTAGATATTTCCAGTTCATCAACTTCTTCGCAAAGCATGCGAGAGAGCCAAACCTTGTAATGTACGGAGGGAACACACCGAATGACGCGACTGAGTTAGAAACAGTCGGCACTGTAACAGTAATATTGACATGCCACTTGCTTATGAAATGCTCATTGTCGCAGATCAAACTGCTACTTTCGTCTACATTCACTTTCGGTAGAATCATTCACCGAACTGCAGCGTTTGGTTCCCCGAAGTAAGTTGGATGAATATAAATGCGAAAAAATTTCTTTGAGTGTGCGTCTAACACATATTCTTCCTATTGAATGTGGTAGCTGTATTCATGACCATATCCGTAATTGTATCCGCATACTACCTAATAATTTTTATTTTGACATTTGAGGTTTCGGCAGTACTTTTCTTCACGTCTTTGCTTCGTCGAGCCGTACTCAAGCCCATACATCTTGTCTTTCACTTTTCATCAATGTGTTGATGTCGAGTGAGAATTCAGGTTACCGAATCTGTCATGTGAGTTAAGAACCAAGAAAGAGCTCTATAGACGAAATTTTGTGAAAGAGAGCTGAATGGGTATCAGAATAGCACATGCCATGCTAAAAAAATGCAAACGTTTGTTAGGTATGCGAGGATGGCAGTGCTGCGCCATTTCTGATATGTCACAAAAAAATCAGTGGAATTCCGTGTTCCTTATGGATGTTTAAACCGTCAAATGTAAAGCCCAAAAGGTTTATTCAACAGCTTTCGTCGCTACAAATGTTTTTAGAGATCTGAGCCACCGACTCATGCAAGACTGTGTGGCAAACATTAGTTTTAATGTGCATTACGGTTTACAAGGTCTAGTCTGGAAAGATATTTAGCACTCGTGCTGAAACTGGGGGGGGGGGGGGTTCCTCTGGGAATGAATAAAGAGATAAACATTTCTTGAAATCAAAAAATTTAAGAACTAACAAAAGGCATGATATTAAAGCGGTATCTTAGACTCTCTTTTCTTTGTCTTATCTCTAATTATCACTTTATTTCGTGTGAGGCATTTGGTTTTTTAGAGCGTAGCTCTTAGGTGCCCGTTTCGCGGCGTCGCCGTCGGCATAACTGCTCGCTAAACTTGGCAGGAAATTGAGTTAATGTAGAGGTCATTTGAAATTAATGTTTCAGATAAATCTAGTGGAGAAACGGTGTTTGTTTCTGGCTGACGTGGCACAAAGTCTTGTAACGTCATTTTCCCCGCTACTTTTAGTGGGAAAACTGAATTGGTGTTGAGGTCACATGACATCAATTTCCCTGCTAAATTTAGTGAGAAAAGTTTCCTGTTAAATTTAGGGAAATTTCCCGCTAAATGGAAGGGAGCAGAAGAGGAGGAGGGGAGGGGGGAGTGGCATATCCTCTCATCCACCTCCTCAAGATCTGTACTCTAATTTCGCATTACAGAGAATTGTAAACGTCTTTTATTTTTCATCTCATGTTTATTGAATTTTTATATCGCAGGTGCGCTCGCAGCACAAATCTGGGCTGTGCTGATCCTCTACGCACAATTTAGGAACTCCTGAGTGGCAAGAGTGGGAGTTTGGCCTGACAGCTCAAGGAACACCTTTGTTCAGTATTGAATTTATGATTATCATCTTTTGAGAAAAGTTAAGCTTTGCTGCATGCAATTCTTCTAGAAATAAATACTTGCTACCAAATTTACCACGTCGCTACATTTCGCCACTGCTATTAGTGCTCCTCGAGGACCTCGTACAAGAGCTATTTGTGTGCAAACATCATGCTTGTTTCAAACCAATCGCTGATGAAGAGACTCGCTGAGATCCAGCATTCCAATGGAACGCTGGATGTCTGCGAGTCTCTCCCGAAAGATGCAAGTGGGGAAGGAACCATACAGTCGTATCGTATTAGGGGACATGCTATAGGGTATTCTTTGTATGCTTTACAGATTTGTTGAAAAAAAAGCCGTAAAAGCTACACTTACGCGGTCTGTGCACGTGAGTTATATGGCCAGGGGGGCATGGTGTAAAGGGCTAATTGTAATAATGAGTCGGCTTATTAAAGGGAAGTGCAAGACTTCTTTCAGAAAACTAGAAGGCGGTTGATTCTAGTGTAGTTTTATCCCGTGAATCTGAATATCACGTTCGTTTTCTCGAAAGATATAGCTAAACTTGAGGAAACACAAAAAACGTCCAACCAGTAGTGACGTCTAAAGGATATTTTTCAGCTACCAATCATGTGTCGCTTGAGGGCCGCGCGTCCAATCGCAAGCTTTCTAGGTGTATTCTCCCGCACTGGCACCAGTCGTGACGTCTTTTTTTTTTTCCTCCTTTTTAAAAATAGTGTTTGCGTGCATAGCTTTGATTGGCGCTCAAGCTGCGTGAGCAGAGATTTTGAAAGGTCCTTTTGTGACGTCACTCTCCGGGAGAGAGTGCCTCCAGTGATACTTGAAAAGTGATTCTATGCAGGCTCGATTCACCAAATTACCAAATAATTTTGATATTTGAGATTCTGGAGGTCAAATGATGAAGGTTTAAATCTGTTTCCTCAAATACAAAACCACTCTACCTTTCCCTAAAGCATAATATGTTCCATAAATTTTTAATTAGTGAAAATAGACCCACAATTCAAATTACGAAGTTGCTAAGCATCTTGGAAAAACACTAAATCAACCCTTTTCGTGAATATATAAGAAGGAAGCAGCATTTTATGGCGTTCTAAAAAAAAGGCTTAATTTGGACGCGTTTCTAGAGTTCGGTTTCTTATCAGAGCGCATCTTCGTACCTGCGATTCTGCTGACCAGTGGCTGCAGTGCGAAGCCACCTCCTCGCCTCCCTCGTAGAATGGAGGCAAGCAGGGCGCACGCGTGTTGGGCGACTAAACCCCTGGGGAACAGGACAGTAGGTGCAGTTATGCGCTCCGATAAGAAACCAACTTAGAAACGTCACCAAATAAAGCGTTTTTACAGAACGGGTAAAATGCTACCCCTGCGTTATATCCTTCTAAAAAGAGTTGATTCAGTGGTTTTCGATGACTCTCATCAAGTTTGTAATTGAAAGCATGTGTTCATTTTCAGTAATTAAAAAGCTAATTAACAAATTGTATTTAATTATCCGACTGATCGTTACGATTAGGTCTCTATACTGCGTACCCCTGGCCGTATAAATAACCTGCACAAACCACAGAAGTGTAGCTTTTACGACCTTTTTAAACAAATATGTAAAAGTTAAACAAATCGCCCTGTATAACAGTGAAAAGGCGATACCAGCTTGGTGAAGCCATATGGCTCCACCATGTTGGTATCGCATTTTTGTTGGTATAGGATGTCCCATATTACGTTATGCTTGTATTGTTCTTACTGCCTGCATGGTTCCATGCAACTTAATTGGTTCCGCCATATTCCACTCCGCTGGTATAGGATGTCCCATAATACGACACGCTTGTATAGTTCCGAACCGTTCCGCTTAATCCACTATGGAGGAGCCGCCTTTTCGCTGGTATACGATGTCCCACATTACGTTTACGCTTGTATGAGGTTTTTCCAACATCTTTCCGACATCAAGATTTTCCAGTAGGGTAGGCATGAAGTGAACTCAGGTGTATTCTTTACCTTTTCGTCTTTATGGTTTATTGATTTCAATCATATCGAATAATGAACGCATTATATCACGCTACGCTTGTGTAATTATTTGTCTTAGATTTATTAACCTGACACAGTAGTGAAATCATTCATTTGTCGATAGTAAATCCTCCAATGTATTTTTTTAAATGTGAAGGTAAAAGACACTGAGATTGATGATGATACAGACGCCAACGCCGCCCTTGTAAATGTTTCGAACATTAGAAATCAGCAGTTTTGTCTGCCATCCGCCAGGTAGCGCAACAAAACACCCAAACAGTTTTTGATGGCTTTTAAAATTAGCTAAGCACTACACCTATCAAGAAACCAAAGCAAGATCATTGTGAAAATTAATTACATCGCAATGTATATCTATTCCAAAAAATAAATGTTATCAGATGCCAATAAATCTGTTTGATGTCCAAAATAGATATGCGTCAAAAACAGGTAAGTTTGAAGGGCTCCTGGAGCGTTATGATTTTAGAAATGAAAAAAAAAGCCATCGTCACCTCTTCGGCAACCATTGTAGTTCTAAGGGCCGGTTGCACCAACGTCGCTTACCTTAACCCAAAGCGGCTCTTTCCTATGTCGGCTTAGCGCCCTTAACCGAGCTCGGATAAGCACGGGTTTAAATTCCGGTTGCTCCAACGTTAACCCGGCTTTACAGACGCGCCCCTAGCTAAACGCTGGATTTGCCTATGGAATGTAGAGACAAACAGAGCGAACTAGGAAATGCTCGAAGCGACGAATACGATTGGCGGAGAGGAATCTCGAGATGTAAACAAAAATCTGCGTTAGTAGCCGTCGTCGGCGTCTGCTTTTCGCTGTATTTATTCGGTGAGTAACAAATTAAAGGTCTTCAAATTCAATCATTTTTTTCGCTTAACTTTCAAAAACAGGACTCAACGCTCTAAATAAACGCGAATTCTCTTTACATCTGTTATTGTGTGTTTAATATCGGTTGATAACAAAATATTTTGACAGTGACAGTAGTTTTCGTGCTCACATTTTGAGATAAAGGAGCCATCGGGAGCCCCAAATCTCACCGAACGCGAGAAGGACGCTCTACTCGCTACATCGCTGAAGACAAAACATCATCGAGAATAAGTAGGCAGGTAAGATGACTACAAAAATCAAGTCATGCCTGAGACCGATGAAGTTCGAAACAGTGACGAACTTGCCACGGCAGCTGCGAAAATGCCCAGAAATCGTCGAATAGAAGTCGTCGAGTTGTCGTTGCCACAAATAAAAGTTGTCGTCGCCACGAATGAAAGATATAAAGCAAAATATTCCTAAAAAGCGTGATGACCAGAAAAGTTACCGTTATGGAACGATACAGTTTTCTGAAGCCAAGATTCTACTCGCGAGACAAGGAAAATTTACAGAAGATTGTCTCGAAACTCAGAAAACGAAAGAAATTGACTTTTCGCTGCTTTATAATTTAAAGCACCAGAATCTGATGCAAACGGCAGAAGTGTCGACAATCATTTGATTGCCGAGATTATGTACTGCCACTATTCAACGCGCTGATCGGATTGAAGGATATGCGTTGCAAGGAGAAATAAACAAGCAACAATACCTTACAGTTATGCGAAAATCATTACGGTATACATACGAATAAGCTCGTTGACAGAATAACCA
This sequence comes from Ixodes persulcatus, assembly GCA_013358835.2. Taxonomy (NCBI): domain Eukaryota; kingdom Metazoa; phylum Arthropoda; class Arachnida; order Ixodida; family Ixodidae; genus Ixodes; species Ixodes persulcatus. The sequence continues at coordinate 141,178 of JABSTQ010010207.1, forward strand.
ACGGGAAGACAGACGTGAGCCCCTCAGCTCCGTACGTATCTCGGTTAGGGCTAACACGCACAGAGAGTGGAGAGCCAGCTTGAAAACAGGGGTCGATAAACACTTCACGCGACAATATTTTGCACCCTTGTCACAATCGAAGGTAATTCTGTCGAGACTCTCACGCTGTTCTAGCCTAAAACACGTTGTACAACCAATTTCGTCCACCGCGTCGACCACCACAAACCAGCCACCTTGTTTTAAATCCAGGATTAAGAAAGAACCAAAGGCAAAGCGCCCAATGTTGAGCGCTTACGATAAGCGTAGTTTAGTGCTAGGTTTAGCGATAAGCGATTTCGGTGCAACGGAACGAAACCGAAACTTAGCTTAGGTGCCCGGCTAAACTCCGCTTTGCGCTAAGCGGCGTTGGTGCAACCGGCCCTTAATGGTATAAAAGATTTTATCATAGCTTAATTATTTCCTTAGCGGCATTTAAAGTACCATGACTCGAATCACAAAAAAGTAATAGGTTTGACATAAAATATCTAAACAAACACATTTTACACAACAATATTTTTTTTTCTGCGTATTACCAATTATTAGCAATACATCTGTAGCTAAGTTCATTGCCCTAGGGCTTGTCATTAAAAAAATATTTGTTCTGAAAATTGTCAATTTTAGGGCAATATTTGGAAATGAAAAAAACAAAATAGTGCAAACACCAAAAAGTATATCATTACATTCTGCTCCAACATCATCTTAACAAAACCGCTCTATTGGAACCGTGTTATCTTTAATGGATCGTTCATAAAACATGAACCAGCGGAGCAAGTGAGGGTCCGCGCCATCATATTCGCAACGCTACAAATGTGCATGAACAGTATAAACCAATACATACTTAATATAAAAAAGAGGATTGCATTGCCTTTCAAATGACATCAATCCCACAAAAACAGTATTTAAAAGGAGATAAGAAATAACCTGCCAAAAAGTACCTAAACTGCCACAATCAGTGGGACCATGGCCTTAAAGGGGTGCTCCGCCGATTTTTGAGGTGCCTAGGCTATGGGTGCTTCCTGAGAGGGGATAACTTCCTCTTTCTGAAAGTAACGTTGGTATTTTAAAACTCGGTGTAGTTAATTAGAAAACTGCAAATTAAGACGATGCTAAAACTTTGTTCCCAACTTCCGGTCTGTAGGTTTCGGTTTCTCGGGCGGCGACGCGAGACGTCAGTGGAAGTGCGGAAGATAAGCACGAAACACATGTACGACGAAACCGTCCGATCCGACGTGCGGACTGCCGGAATGGCCTTGGGGGGCGAGGGTTTTCGTAGCACCGGAGAGCGTTGAAAACCCTCGCCTCCAACCTTCGTATTGCGCGATCGGACGTCGTATCGGACGGTTTCGTCGTACATGTGTTTCGCACTTTAGGCGGTACGCCTCGGGATCTGCACCGCTGCACCGGCTGTAGTCGCCGCACCTGCACGCGTAGTGGAAAAGATGTCACGGGAGTATCATAACTCTGACAGCAGGAGCTGCTAGAATTAGATATAGAAAAATTCAATTTTGACCTCGAGGACAGCTCCTTTGCTTTCGACCTGCCGTCGTTGCCTCAAGATGTCAACAATGTAAACGGGAACGGTCGCCGTGGTTCGGCTCAGCGGCCGGCCGACAGGGGCGAAGATCGGTAAGACCGTGTTTTGAAATTCCACTTGAGTTCAAAAGTCTCGTTGCTAATCACGTATTCGTGCCACAGGTGTTGTGGCGAAGAATGCCGTCCCAAGCTGCAGGACGAGGACGTTTGCTGCGGGGAAATCTCCGTGATGGGCACTCTTCGCGGCAACAGCTGTGTCACGCGGCACGCGACGTACCCGCTTCGGTGCCCTCATAAATATATATAAAGACCTGATAGAAGTGCACTCCCGCTACGTGCGGTACTACACGCTAACCTACTTGGAAAGAAGCGACGACAACCGGTAAGACTCGCCGACGGCCAGCGCACGATCGTCCAAGTCCGGTTTTTGAAGCTCTTGGCGCGTGCCCGTAACCTTCACCGCACGAGTGTGCGATGTAGGTACGAGCACACTTCGCATAGCACGAACCAATCGCAAAGGCTGAAAGCGCGAGCCCCTTGCTTTAGACCCGGCCTCGGCTGCACGAGCGCTCGTAAACGGGCAAGCCGTCAGAGCTACCACCTTCCGCTTGTAACCTTTGCTTTTACTTTGTGCAACCGTGGTCTGTGCGAAGGAAAGAGCAGCTTTATCTTACAGAAAATTGATGAAGGAAACAGGACAGAACATTTGTTTTGTCCCGTTTCCTTCATCAATTTTCAGTACAGCAGTTTTGAGAAGTGGCTGAAACAGGACAAAACAGGTGGCAGAAAATGTATGAAAGAGACAATGAAACAACTGTTTTGTCCCGTTTCCTACATAAATTTTCTGTACAGCTGTTTTGTCCTGTTACTTCAATTATTTGGAAGTTTAAACTGATCTTCCATGAGTATGTATTAACCAGCTCAACTACAACCTGTAACCAAATCTGTGCTAAGGCAGCACATTACACGCTATCGCACTAGATGATGCCGTGCAGTTTAACACGACAGCCATGCACAATGCACCGACAATCCTATTTATGTGATAGTAGTGCCGTGTGTGCATGATGTGACAGACATGCTGCAAACATCAGGTGCAATGAATAATACTAACAAATAAACAAGTTGAACAAAAAGTCTTGGTCAATATCCTTCCTGCCTTTTTCAGGCGACTTGGGTACATTGCGTATAGACTGTTTGTCGGGTGGGTATGGGGCTACCTTGGCCAAGGAAACCGACAGTGATTGCCAGCCTGTGTGCTTTGACAGATTAGGGAGGCATTTCCTTCTCCCGAATATATCATGTTTAGGCGGGCATAAGTAAGTAGAACACAAAACCCTTTTGAATCTATCCAACCATACAAAAGACAGGTCTTCATTCTTGAAGCACTAGAGTTCAAAATATGCAACATAAATAATCAACGAATAGTTGAAGAGGAAATCCCAGCAGTTGCCCTGCACAACTTGGTTGCCTGTGTCATGGCTGCAAAACAATATATATATAGAAACCAGTACATTCATTTCCTCTTAACCTCCAAAATGGGCACTTACAAGAATAAGCCCACAAATATTTTTATTTGCAGCAGAGCTACTTCTAATGTGCTTACAGCCAACAACGGCATAGGACTGACAAAGCATCAGTCCTGGTTGCCCCTTCCCACAGTATATGCAAGATGGTGTCAATGGGGTCATGTCTCATCAGTAATGCTGGCGCTCATGTCCAGCTGCCAGCTAAAAAAATACTGTGAACAATTCTTTCTACGAGCTATAGTCCGTTGCAACTCAAGAGGGTAGGGTGAGGGTAAGACTGGCTGGGGAGGAGAAAGCAGATGGAACGCTAAGGAGAGAAAGAGGTTTCCCCCTCTCTCCTCCAGCGTTCAGTCTGCTTCCTCCTCCCCGGCTCGTATTACCCTCGCCCTACCTTCTTGAGTTGCAACGGACTACGGTTATTTTGCGAAGTCCTCACCATGTCGTTTTCGATTTGAGAAACCTTTTTTTCCCTCTTCTAGATCGCGAGATTCATGGAAATTGGGTTCACATTTGTGGTGCTTGGTATGTTCACATGAGAAACAAGTCCAGCAAAGAGGACACTGATGTTTCTACTACCAGCTAGAGGAACCGCAACTGCTGCCTTGCTACTGAAATCATTTTCCAATGATGAAAACCCATCTTGTAGAATGCAAAACAAAAGTAACATCAAGAATACCACAATAAGTTCATTGAATTAACTTCTTCAACACTGCACGAGTTGTAGTGCTTTTAGGGGGATAGAGAGGTACTGTACTGGCCAGGACTAGACCAAGACATTGAGGCAACAGTGTAAAGAGTGCAAGCAGTATCAGCATCAACAATCTCTGGAGCCTACCCAACCCCAGCGGGACATCGGCAGAGCATAGCCATGGAACTGTTCCAACATCAAGGCTAGCACACTCTATCAAAGTGGACCACTATTGCTTTTTGTACGAATTAAACCAAATAAATAAGATGACTGCACAAACAATTTGACAGCCTTCCTCCGTTTAACAGTGACCTCTTTGCCAGCTATAGTAAACGCACTTCATCACCCACACGACACCAGGCCATTGCTGCCAAAGATCAAAGGGGACGGCAGAGAGAGGAGTGCAAGAGGCAAAAAGCTGAATAAACAACCGTTCAGAACACAAGATTTCTGTGACACACTGCTGAAGTTGTGCAACACGCCGAGGGATGGAATTCTCTCGTCCCCTGTGCAGCGCCTCCTGCACTGCAACGTGCTCAAAATCCCACACATTCAAGCGTCTTGCAGAAGAGCTCCCCGGATCCAAAAGCAGTGGCAGAAAAACTCCTCCTCCAGTAGAAGCAAGAGGCTAAGTACTACAAGAGGGGTCCTGTATCACTGCCTATCCTCAAATCAGGAGAACGAGTGTACATGAGAAATTAAGCAAGTCACCTGTGGGTACCAGCCATCATCCAAACAAAGAAACACCTTGCTCGTACATTGTTCAAGACGAGAATGAACTAATTCAGAGGAATCGGGTTCAAACTAACAGGGTGCCAACTTTGTGACTTGTAGGAAAAAAAAGTGATATGTCGCCTTTAGGGGGCACTCCCACATTCCCATGGGTAGGTGAGCGACAGAATACTAGCAGTAAACTGTAGATATGTAATATTCGCGGTTTATTGCTAAAATTCCATGTGGTGCCTACGCCTACTCCAGTAGGCCTCGTGCCTGTAGCATTCTTCTCGCAGGTTACTGCCTGCCCTCGGAAGTGAGGTGGTGCCCTCTAAAGTAATATTTGCTGTTTATTACAGATTCCACGTGGAAAACATGTCCAAGGGGCAACTTGCCACAAAATCTGAAAATGGATGTTGAGCACGAGTGAAGAATAAGTTAAACATGAACACTGCTAGGGGCGGAAGCTAGCACCACCTGGGGGAGAAAAGAACATTCCGACAAGAGGCCGAGAGTAAGGACTTTCGACAAGGGGCTTTGGCCATAATGACGGCGTCGCGCAATGTCAGCATATTTGTACCCATTTTGTAATTCAGCGTCATTTGTCAAATTAAACCTTTGTTTTGTGCAATCCACCACGAACATGGCGACGAGGGAATAGAAGAGCCCCAGCGACACACAAGTTGGACAGTCCGACGGCGAAAACAACACTGCCAACGACAACAACGCACGACAAAGGAAGGGCCGGCACATGGAGGCCTTAGCCAAGGCGATGGAAGCCATCACGCTGCTACTGGAGCGACAAGCAACGACAAGTGCGACTACGAATGCACATGACGTGTCGTCACGGCCAGTAACAGATAACGACCATGCTCGACCTCACAAGCACGCTACCCATGTATTCCGGCCTCGACACCGAGAAGTTCAAAGACTGGAGAACCAGCTTGGAATCGGCGCAAATTCGATGTTCATGGAGCAACGCGGCAGTCCTCAGCGCTGCGATCTCAAGGCTTCGCAGACGCGCAGCGTCGTGGCATGGGAACCTAAGGAACAAAGATCCAAGCCTGGCAAGCCTGGATCACTGCTTTGCAAGATGAGTTCGACCAACAACTTCTTTTTTGCCAGTGGGTGGACTCCGTAAACGCACGACCTCAACGCGGGGACGAAACGATAACCAACTACATGTACGCGCGACTACAACAGATTTGTCGCGGATCGTACACGTTAACCGACGACTACATCGACGACTGGCTCGTGCAAGGGGTGCGTACAGACGCTACGAAGCCGATGCTAGTGGCATTCCACGACCTGCGCCGAGGAAGTATAAACGAATTTCTTCAGTATGTACGGCAGCTCGATCGAGGAAAAACAAGGCCAAACCCCGGCACAAACAACCACGCGAAGCCGATCAACGCGGCAATGCAGACAAAGAAGATGAAGTCCGAGAACGCCTCAAGCACATACCCGAAGTACGGAAGACTCACGGCTGACACCTGTGCACGATGCAAAGTGCATGGGCACCGAGCAAAAGACTGTGCTCAACCCGACACCCGCATGGAAGAGGAGAAAGCCGCAGCCGCACAACGACGTGCAGCAAAACAGTCATCACCGGAGTGCGTCAACAACACATTGCACGACAGTCCAAGGGGAACGTCATCATTCTGCCAACGAAAATTAACGGAATCGAGATATTGGCTCTGTGGGACACAGGCTCGACTACATCCCTAATGTCTCTCGCGTTTGCGGAAGAGCGCAACTTGGACGTTACGTCAGATGTGGACTGCTTACTCAAGAGACATTTCGGTGACTCCACAGCACCAGTCAGCGCGACACAAGTACGCAATAACATTGGAACTGTAACTGCCACCATTGAGTTTAAGGTTGTGAAGGCCTTACCATACACAGCTATAATTGGCACGGACTGGCGGGAAAGCATAAGGTATGACTACATCGAGCGATGCGCGAACGGGATTCACACACTGGAATGAATCACAAAGAAGTAATCATAAGAGACGCCACACAAGGAAGTCCTCAGCACGCAAGGCGACCATTCAAGGCATGCAGGCCGCAATGAGCAAGACGGAGAGGCCATGGCCAGCTGCGGGACGGTCATTGGAGACGCCCAACCAGACGAACGAGGGAGCCCAAAGCTTGACGGCAACTTAGACTGAGAGTCGATTTCAGAAGTGCACTTTTGCAGCACCCTCCATCAGCTTCCTGGGACTTACGGTTTCCAGAGATGGAGCAGCTATCGACCCACAACGAACTGCCGCCGTGTCGCAGTACGGCGCTCCACGATCAAAGACAGTGGTGCGATCCTTTCTCGGATTGACATCGCACTACCGAAAATACATCAAGGACTATGCAAAGCTCTGCACAGCCACTGACCGAACTTACAAAGAAAGATGCATTGCTTATCTTGACATTTGAATGCCAAGCAGCCATGGACCCATTGAAACGACGACTAACAGGGGCACCAATACTAGCCAACTTTGACCCCTCGCTTCCAACACACGTCCCTGTTGACGCTTCGTACACGGCATTTGGAGCAGTCCTTTCGCAGCGACATTGGACCTAGACCCGCACCATCGAGTACGCCAGCAAGAAGGTTCCAGAAGCTGAAAGGCACAGGCATTCGACAGACCTAGAAGCAGTTGCTGTGCACAGGGCTGTTATATAGATGTTTCACCCCTACCTCCAGGGCCTGCAACATTTTGACCTTTTCACCGACAACTGGGCAGTTTCACACATTATGTCCAAGAAGAACCCGCACAAACGCTTCGCTCGCATCGTTCTTGACTTGATGTCATACAAGTTCACAATAAATCACACTGCAGGGAAGACAAATGTTGTGGCAGATGCGCTCTTTTGACTGCCGGCAACAACACAAATGGTTTTCGCCCTCAAATCTGACGACAGCCAACTGAACCATGCACAAAGAAACGATCCTGCAATCGCCTCGATTATCTGGAGGACGCAGGAAGAACGACCCAACACGAGCATGCCATATCGACTCATTGACGACAGGCTTGTGCATGTGACTCAGGCCGGCGAGCAAGAAAGGCACCGCATCGTTGTACCGGAAAGCCTGAAGCAGACCGTCCTCGAGTCGTATCACGACGACGGTCATAGGGATCGCATGAGAACACTGTCAAAAATCCAACGACGCTATTTTTGGGAGATTATGAACCATGATGTTGAGAACTATGTACGAAGTTGTGACAAGTGTCAAAGGTTCAACGCAAACACGGGAGGGCAAACTGGTTCACTCAATCCACGTATGCCGTCATAGACACCATTGCAATAGACCATGTCGGGCCGATCAACTCGCAGGACGCAAACAAGTACTTCATCACAGCTGTTGACGTGACCAGACGTTTCATCGTCACACATTCTGTGCCAGACAAGTCGACTGAACATGTGCTGCACTTTCTGGATGATGACATTGCATTTACCTTTGGCACGCTGAACGTTGTTATTACAGACAACGACAGAGCCTTCACGTCACAAGCTGCAACACGGTACTTCACTGAGAAGAGCATTAAACACCGGCTGACTGTACCCTATGCGCCAGAAACCAATGGCCTTGTGGAGCGTGCAAAAGGGCAAGGTTCTGTCAGCACTTAGGAAGAACCTCGATGGCAACCTTGACCACTGGAGCGAATACATCAGGGAAACGACGTTCCAGGTGAACAGCCAGCCACACATTGGGCTGCTGACATCACCTTATGAACTGCTTTACAACTCTGTGCTACGGAGACCAGTAGACAACGTCCTTGCAACACTGACAGAGCCACAGGATAGTTCAGCAGCAAAAGGAGATCAGGCTCATGGCACGCTATCCGGCTACTTGCATAACGTGGAGCGCAAGTATGACGCCAAATATAAACCATCATCTTTCAACGTAGGAGACGAAGTGTGGTACCACAAGGAACTAAGAGAGACGAAGTTGGGACCACTGTGTGAAGGACCATACGCAATCATTTGAGCGGATAGAGAAGCATTCATCATCTCGAAGGATCGGTCCGGGACACCAGAGACGAGACGCGCAAATGGACGGCAGCTAAAACACGTCCGCGAGCAACCGCATTTCTCCAAGGAGCAGACTCAAGCCCGCTCGTTTTCCGACGAATCTACGGACACAGAAGAAGCAGGCGAGGCGGAAGAAATTCCTTCAACCACTCAAGTTCGCCAGACGCATCAGAAAGTGCATCCAACCTGGCTGAGGCACTACGAAACAGAATGAAAAATCACCTCGACATTGCGAGGACGCAATGTTTGTGGTCCGGTTGTGTTAGGGGCAAAGGCTAGTGCCACCTGGGGGGAGAAAAAAACATTCCGACGGGAGGACGAGAGTAAGGACTCTCGACAAGGGGCTTTAGCTGAATGGCGGCGTCGCGCAATGTCCGCATATTCGTACCCATTTTGTAATCCAATGTCATCTGTCAAATTAATTCTTTGTTTTGTGTAATCCACCGACTAACAACACGCACACACGCGGCTGCTAAAGGCTCAAGTTGAAAAGCGGGACCGGCGCATCGGAACAGCGTCCTCCATCGGTGGTTTCACGCCACACTTGCTGCTGAGAGTGTCGTGCGACACCCGGTATGCAGCCTCACTGGCAATGGCGTATGTAGGCCACCTGATGACACACTCCAGCAGTGCATCAGTCAGCTTCCGCACATTGTCTGCAAAGCACAAATGCAGTAATGTATCAATACGGACCATACTTTCATTGTCTACATAAAGTCGCAGCTGAAATGTTTTAGACTTTCTCTTCTGCAAGCAAGGGCAATTTTTATGTGCAATAATCGTGATCATGATCCCAGCTTTCTGAATGTTGTTATGTTCTAAAAATGTGATACTCACCAAATGTCACATTTTCTTTGGCAGGTGCAAGAGTCCACCGCTTCTCTGCCTTCGAGGACTGCTGGAAGAATTTTGGCATCCCATCTGCATCTAGCAGGCTGGCCCTGTCTGCGTTGTGATTGAAGTGAAGGGACGCGATGTAGGTGCTGTAATAATAATGTGCAATACATAAATGGATAGCTCTGGCTGCTTTAAGAATTAATAACAAAGTCTTTTCCCTGCACTTCCAGCTACACTGTTAGTTCAATTTTTCTCACCGGGCCAGCATTCCGTCGTACTCGAACTTGCTGGACTTAGGCGCGAAGTGGATTAGCACCGCATGGAAGGACTCCAGTGAAAACGTCTGCTGTTTTGGAGACAGGAGTGGAATGTCCCTTAGGAGGGGGGGGTCCCATCAAGATTGCCTCCAGTTTCTTGAAGGTCTCTGTACCTCGGTAAGTTTAAAAGTAGGATTTGATTATGGCTCCTGTCGTAAAGCTCCCAAAGCCCGGCCCACCATTATAGATACCATTACATTCCTTCAGCACGTAATGGTATCTGCTTCACTCTGCAGCATGCCAGGGTCCTGTCATAGCAGTCTGCGGGCGGCATGGGCGGTTTCTCGGGTAGGGGTGCATGTGACGGCATTGGCAAGTCGCAGTGGCGCGGAGAGCCCTGAGCTCTGGACCATGCGACAGACTGTGCGCTTTGCATGGCGGATCCATTTCGAGGAATCCTTCGCATTACCGCAAGCTTGAACGCTTTCTAGCTAGATCGTCTCCTAGCAGAAGCCGATGCGTCGCCGTTTTGTGCAGATGCACAGCTGCCATAAAATGGCTTCCTCACAGGGCTTTTAGTATATGGAGGGAATCATCCTCATTGACTGACTGGAACTAGGAGCCACCGTAAACAGCGCTACATATATGGAGACTCCTAAAAGATTGCATCGGGCCATTGAAAAGCAGCACCAGGGCAATGGGTGATCGGTGTGCTCTTACGACATGAAAATGGCCACACCCATACGAGCTACAATACAACTCATTCTGTCCCAATGTTGGGGTTCCAGGTGCTGACACATGCAGTGCTTGACCCACCTGGCCAATTATCAACTCTCCAGGGTCATAAAAAAAGCTCGGCGACGACATCATTTCAGTCTGTGATGACCTGGAGTGGTCTCAAGGGGTAGGTGTGACGAACTTGCAAACAGTGACTCTGGCAGAGCATAGAAAGTCAATACCATCTAGACCATAAGGCCTGCGCCTTTGCTCCTCTAATTGTCATCCTCGATAGTTCTCTGCAACGCCTCCTATCTTGCGTTGCGTTGCTGCGAGCGTGTCCCCGATGCCTTGCCGGCATATTACAATGAGTGCAATTCTGAAGCGCGGTGACGCCAAGACGCTGGCGTCTGGTATCGTGCCACAGGCATCTGCTGCGGAGCCGCATACTCTCGTTGAGCTTTAGCATGCTTGCTTGGTGCGGATGGGGTGTCTACTAATGATGACATAATACACAAGCCTTGAGTTCTAGGTGGTGCTGCACAAGTGCACTTGCCTCGAGAAGGAACATGCAGAGATGATGGAGGCATTCACCAACACCTAGGTGTCAGTATCTGGAGCAAACTCTAAAGTGTGAATACCGGAATCAATATGGCATGACCCTCATACAAGGCATTGTACTTTCATATTTACAAGGTGAAAATTACCTTCTTCAAGCCAGAGACGATCTGGCACGTCGCCGTGCTGACAGCTTGGGTGAAGGGGGTCAAGGTGCTGGTGAACATCAATGATGTGCCGGATCAGGGAGGTCCACTTAGCCATGACCAGCTTGCCATCACCATTGCTTGTGCGGGCGCCAGTGGAGATGCCGGACGATGTTCTTCATCCACTTCAGGAGCACGCTGTGTTGCTTCGTCCTTGCCACCGCGACGATTTTCTTCTTGATACCTAAAAAGCAGACCATATAATCTATGAAGAAACATAGAGCGGATGATGACAAAACCAGGGTCTTTGGATGGTTCTATTTTAGGAAGGAAATGAACCACCACAGTTGCACTAGGAGTCAATACATGATTTCTAGTCTAAAGTGGCTACATTAATCAATATTAGTATTAATTAGTGATGGACCGAATCTGCCGCACTTCAGATTCGGCAAAGTTCGGCAAATGCCGAACTTATGAAGGAAAGGTCGGCAAAGATTCGGCAAATGTCTGCGCACTCGCGAGAACGCGACGGAGACAACGGAGCCTTGGATTACAAATGGACGCCGTGCAGTCGTGCGGTTACCATCGTGCAGTGTAGTACAACCAGCGGTTACGGCGCGGTGTGGGGTAGCGAACACGGTAACTGTGCGTTTATGAGCGAGTGTGGTTCTCTTCAATATTTTCTGCCTCAATAACAGAAGATCGACCAGTAATTTACGCAGCTCACTGCACAAGCCACAAATGATGCAGTGCGTTCTGAAACATTGAGACATTGGCCGACAATTACTTTAGAACACTCCTCGCAATTATAACAATTCTGTTTTCGGCTCAGAAGTATTGTTTGTGCGAAAACAAAATAATACTGCTTTTTCAATTAGTGTTTTTTCGCGATTTTCATGTATCTGCATAAAACTAAACACAGAACTATCATACTCGACGTTGCACATCCGACATTCGCTCTCCCTATCTTCCGAAACGTTTCTGTGTGTCCTAACACCAGAAACGGGCATTTTAAAGGTTAAAAACGAGACGTTGCGAATATGGGACGCACACTTTCATGCAAAGCTGACGCCAAGTGACTCAAATCGGAGAATATGCATATTTAGAATATCATTACTCTCTCTTCTGGTGAAGGCTGAGCAACGGTTGCATTTGTTTTCGCGCACAAAACGGTGACTCCCAGAGAAAGCAAAGAACGCAGCGTTATTGCCTTCATTTTAGCAATGTACACACACATGCAGGCTTGTGCTGATGATGCCTTAGAACCGAAACTCTCGTAGCGTGATTTGTGACTGCTTCACGCTCGCTTCTACCCAACCTCGTTGTCACGCCACTTTTGCTAGGAGTCACTAAAATTGCCAGTAAACACATAAAAACGACACCAATACAATTATCATGCAGGATATCACCTTATGCACTAAACATGTTGCATTCAAGTTAAGAAAAAAGAAACATAAAACCTTTTTTCGCCAGAAAAAAACGAAATATCAACGAGTCTGGTAACAATGTATTTTTGCCGAATCTTTGCCGAATCTTTAGAAAAGTTCGGCAAAAGTTCGGCTTTGCCGAATCCCAAGATTCGGTACCGAACTTTCGATTCGGCAAAAGTTCGGCCCATCACTAGTATTAAGTCATTTGCCATTGTCTGCTACTTTTAGTCCACGCTCGTGTTCGATCAGGTAGGGTTGTGAAGCTCTCATTGTATTATATGTCCACGTACAAACAGAGATATCACCATGCGTGTCGGCGAGTGAGCGTATGCGTGGCCGAGTGGTTACCATGCTTGACTATCGTGCGGAAGCCCAGGGCTCAATTCCTGGGAGTGACGAGTCTTTTATTTATTCTTTCAATTTAGGTTTCTGATAAATTCGAGAACCGTGTTGCTGATTCGAGGTCCGAATGTTCTACGCGCCAGAAGTTCTACGCCCCACGCATGTTCCAGACACTCACGAGGGTACATAAGGGACTCCCCACATGGCGAGCAGAGTCAGTGTCTCCCCAGCGTTCTATTATGCTGTTTCGCCGACTTCGACGCCCCCACGCTCTGTTGTTATGCTCCGTTACCTTTTTGGTTTTGGACACAAGTTCGCCCATTAAACGTTTCAGTTTCGTCACCTCATCATTCGTGACAATATGAGCCGAGACATTGTGAACGCCAACCACCTGCTTCGCTGCCGCAGGTTCAAATGCCTCAGACTAGTCCCACTTGGATAACCTGCATGCACCGAAACCCATTGATGGCTTCATCTGTCGACGGAAAGTAGCGAATTTGAAAATTGTCGAAGAAAGTGGTGGCGGGAAATTCATAGAAGCCAATATGTCATCGTTGTTGCGCGTGGTGTTGGATCTGCAATTCGCCAAGTTTGGACCACTGCACAGAAAAGAATTTGTCATGTGAATAGGCCTCAAATCAGAAAGTGCAGGTAGCATGACGAGCTATGTTATGAGCAGTTGACAATCACTGCGCACAGACACATGCAGTACCTTTGGCAACATGCCAGACGTCGAACTGGTGCTTTATCTCCGGGTGGTTCCTCCTCATGGAGGCCTTGCCCTCAGAGTGTCGGTCGGTCACCAAGCTGTCGACCGACACGTCTTGGGCACACAAGTAGGTGAGGCATCGCTCCATTCCCTCCGTCTCCATTCGGTTGCTTGAAGAAACCTCGGTGGACTGGAAGATATTTCCAACATGTCAAGGATCAAGTCTGAGAGTACAAACTCCATGGCACAAAAGAAGTAGGCAAGTGTATTGGTTGCCCAAGTACAAATCACTGACAAAGGTAGTTGTTTGGCCTGCTTGTGCAAGAATGTTATTGTGCTGAGGAGCTTTCAAGTTTGTCAAGTTAATCTTTAGTCCTTCCAGGGACATTTAATACCCTTAGCTTAGCTGCTCTGTGACTACAGGACTAAAAACCTTTCATTAGTTCAGCAAGTGGGACGAACAGTGCCAAGTTTAGAAAAAATGTTACAGAACTCGTGGTATGATGCCCCACCTTTACAAGCTCGGTGTGTATAACCTGCCCAGTAGTGGTCTCGAGCAAAGTATACCTCCCAAAGTCTGCACAGTGCCCTGGCGTGTCGGCTCTGCCGTCACCAGCAAGGCAGAGCGTCGTGCCTCGAAGCCGATCGAGGAGTGCTGCCTGCTCGAAGAGCCAGACCTAGGAAAAGAAAAATTTGCAGGTCTAGCCCTAATAACTTGAGAAAAAATTAAAAATACCACAAACCTCAGTGACTGCAGGCAGCAGGTAGCAGCTCTGAAACTTGAAGTACTGTGACTTCTTGACACATTGAATTCCCATGAGAGAGAAGAGTCTCAACACCTTGGTGGGACTACTTCCTGTGAACAGGATAGCAGAGCAAACCGAAATGTTGCCCATCGGTTTTCTGCACAGAACAGGCTGGCTGCGCCACACCCTGACGTGGAACTCTGGGCATGTGAGCTGAGCTAGCACCATTGTCCCCACAAAGCTCAGTTCCACCTCGCAGTGTGTTGAACCGCAGACCAGGCATCTGTCCAGCAGCTCCCTCAGGTTGGACTCGAACACAAGGAATTTGGCCTCGTGTATCCGGTTAGGATTTGGTTGCTCACTCGATGCAAGGATCCTGGAGTAATAAAAGGCAAACATATTATCTTACCAAGTTGCCCAGCAAAGCTGGTGGGTAATGTTAGAAAGCTTGTTTCATCAAAGCCTTTCCACACAAGCAAAACACATATTATGGTAAATGTCAAAAAAAGAATCCTAGTTCCATCAGTTCCTTAGAACTCACTGATAGGGGCTGCCCAGTTGCATCTGTAGATTTTAAGTGCATGCTTCCACCACCTCAGGTCAAAACCTGCTAAAGTGAAGAAATAATGCATGAGCCATAAGTCCTTTACATATAAACAGCTTTTCCCTGAGAGGCCAGCTTGGTATGATGCTGTTCTGCCTGATTATTGTAATTTTTATCCTGTAAATTGCTAGATATTTTTCGCGGGAGAACGTACGGAGGATTTCAGGTAAATCTAGTTCAACTTAATCAGCAAGGTATGCTACCAAGAATGAACCTAGGTATTGATAACATTGAAATTCTACAACAAATTAGTAATGCAAGGTATGAAGCTCATTTTGTGATATTGTTGTGCCACATGCTTCCAGTTTCTTGTGCAAGCTATTACAGTTATTTGGAAGAACCGTGTAGCTGCTATGGAGATTCACCTTAGGTTAAACAATGCACTGCATTAGGTGCCTCTTGCCTTATGAGAAACAGCCAGCTGTTTGTCATAATGGATAGCTGTCACATAATGATCTGATAGTGTGCAGAATGACAGGTTCTGTACTTCCTGTTCCATGAACTAATTCCAGTTCGTGCATCACGTCGGTACCTTGTTTAGATTTGAGACATAAAAGGATGCATTACTCCTTATCGGAATCATGCATGTCCCTCTCCTCGGGGCAGAATGGCGGGTCTTTGCTGTCCTGCCTGCATGAATAGGAAACATGTCAAGTAAATGATCATGCAATTGCAAACTCCTTAAATCAAAAAGCATTTCATAAGAACAAGACTAACCAAAATAATTTTTGTCTTCGTAATCTTTATTCAATACATATTTAATGGGTATTTAAAAATATATTTAAATAAATATTATAAGAAATTTACATGTGAAATTTACATGTGACATTATGGGGAGTCAACAGCTTAGTCCAAATGGTGTCTTCTTTCAGCTAACAATATTTTAGAAACATATTACAGTGTGGCACTATTTCAGGTGAGTAGCACCCATAAGCTTGGTTAATGCTGATGTCTTCCCACAACAGCTTTATGATGCAAGCTTCTAAATATAATATAATTTGGACAATAGACCCTTTCCAGAATTCAGTCTGGCCACTTTGATGACTATCATCATCTGAAAAAAGGAAAATGGGCTATACTAATGACAGCCTTCTGTTTACTGATGAAAGAAGTTGAGGATGCTGCTAAGCAGATGATTCGAGGCCCATACATTCTAGACGTTAGCGCGACGTGAAGTAATAATTGGATGCAAGAGCTGCGCAAGTTTTCATTTCTAACTCGGTCCCAGTCAGTCTGTTAGTAGCACACACTCGGCTTCAAAGCCCCTTGATGTATAGAAATTTATCAAGGTTGGTATGTGGATTGGCGCTTCGTTCTGACTGGTCGCATTTCTTTCACCATCGATTCTGAAAAAGATTGAAAAATAACTGCACAGTGAAGCGCACATTCTCGCTTACCGTTGCGAAAGCGAGGGTGCCCCATAAGATACTGCAGATCGCAGGTTCACTGCCGCCATCAGTACAGTTGAAAAACTGCCAGTCGAGTCACCAGATGGCACTGAATTCCGGAAAGGGTCTATTGGAGTGAAATACAGCAAGCACCACGTGAATGTGGGCATCTCATTTTGTAACTCCCCTGCAGAGCATCAACCGATGCTGATCCTGGTGTGTGAACAGACATGTTGCTGCTTTTGTCCCCTTTAATCCTCGTGGCATCTACCAAATTACATCTTTCAAATTCCCTGATTTGTCCAGGCGCTAAAAAGATATTTCAAAATTCCAGGTTTTCCCTGGTGGTAGGCACCTGAATCTTTACGATGCTTTCTGCATATCACCTTTCCAAACTTTTATGTCACCATTCATAAAAACGATGTCACGCTTCGCTTGCTAACTTAGAGGCTAGTGAGAGTAACCACCAAGATAAGAGACAGAAGAAGGAATGGTCGTGGCACCTCATAGTATATGTATACTCACATGTCCGAAACCCAAATGACTGCAGTGTCTGCTTCATCCACGTCATCTCTGAAAATATCATAAAAGCATCTTATAAAACGAAATGTACAGGGTGGTAGTTTTTAATCAAGACGGATTTTTTTATATATAAAAGAGACTCACTGCCACATGAATGCCGTCTGCACAGTGTGTTTGAGCGACTCGGCGGACGTTAGATGGGTGGATAACCATAGTAACATTTTCACTAATTAACCAAACTATGTTAATTAACTTTTAAAATTAGTGGTCTAGTGGGACGTGTTAGAATTAGTTTTAAAGGCAGTCATTATTAGAGCCTAACCCAATTCAAAGAATGTGCAAAACAGCAAAGGACTTTGGGATAATTATTGATCAAGTTTTGCGTTTTCTTTGCCCAATTAAAGAGGAGTACAAGGTAAGTATGCAGGAAGTGGACCGTGAGGTAACTTTTTGGGGAACTCATCATTATATTGGAGGTGAGACATCGGCCCGTCCACCGGGGACACACTGTCGAGATAGTGGCGAGTAGGGATGCCGCAACCTTTCTTTTAAACAAAGTTTTGATGATTGGTTTGAAAATTCTCGAACTTAAGAGCTTTTTACATTACAAAATTCAAAAGCAGTCGATTTTTAATACACCTCGCTAATTTCTTCTGCGTGACGGGTACCGCGGGTAATACAACTTGTTTAGTTTCGCCAGCTTGCCTCATGCCTTTTTGTCTGCTCAACATCTGTTCGTTTCTGGTTGTTTCGATTTGGACGAGCATGGCGCTGCAACATGTTTGTGTAATCACTACTGCATGATGCACGTTAGACACCAGGCTAGCGGTTCCACTGCACTGACGAAAATTGCTACAAGGCGGCAAGGTTGGTCGCTTCAATTGATGTGCTAACTTCACGCTGCCAAAACATGACGCCCAAGTTCTTTTTAAATATAAATCTATGAAAACGTTTTTTTGAAATTGAAGCTGTGGAACTCGTACCTTAGCGAGAACCAGACTGTTCATATTTCGAAATTTCGGAGTTTGCGATTTCGCGATTTCGAAAAATTGAGAAATGTTCAAATTTGTTTTAACCCTACGTTTAAATGCAAATATGTTTCAAAAGCAGAAGTAGTCACAATGAAAAAGTTTACTCTGGTCTAACACAACAAAAAAACATATTTTTTAAATTTCTAGTGGGGAAGTATTCTATACCTTTGAATTTTTTACCTTAAAGTCCATATAAATTCAAATCGTTGAACTGAAACTTCTAGAAATCTCAAAAGCTTCGAACTTTGCGAATTTGAAACTCGACAATATATTATCTGGTCTATTCACCATGTCAAGGTTATGCTTAGTAACCTGTATAAAGCCATAAGTATCCAACTTAGCAGGCTTCACAACATCTAGCACCGTAAATACTTTTAATGTACAACACATACTCATCAGAAAGCTCATGTTGTTCGTCATCAGTGAGAAGCGGAGGCGACACTTGCAGGGGTGGCCTCTCTGTGCTCCAGGTGCTGTCTGTCTGGCAGCCCAGATTACGAATCGAGGGTTCTGTTTGAATACCTAAAAAGCAGTTTAACAATGCTTGAAGCATATGTCTGGCTGTCATCACAATCAGGACGCAAGATTTGCCGTGAATAGTAATGAACATGCGATACTAAACCGATCAATGCCTAATAAAGTATGCACGAGTATAAATAAGGCAAACAAGTTTGGAGGTGTGTCTCTTTAGGACAAGCACTCCTTCCTATACCCCTGACACAGTGGCATAGCCTGGGCGGGTGTCCTGATGTCAAAACAGCCCCCAAAAGTTTCGCAACAAACCCCCCCTCCCCTCTCCGGAACACTCTTCCCATCTTTTGGGCTCGCAGCCTCATAAAGAGCAGTAGATAGCACATGCATTTAGACACTTTGGCTTCGACACAAACGATAAACATAATGCAATCCCTGCCAGAAACCTAAGTTGGGCTCGCACCTCGCTCAAATCGTGTCTCCGAACAAAGTCGGAGTAGCACCCGAAGCCCCTCCGGAAGCATGCAGAGGGCAGCTGGCCCGGTCGGCAGTATTATATACACGAGGACAAAAACTTGAAAGCCTTTGTCCTCTTGATAGGAATGAAGTGCACTGAATGTAAACAGAAGCAAAGGTAAATGAATAAGTTGATAACATACCAATGTTTCTGCCCTGGGTGGATGTCTGGGTCTTCTTTCTGGTTGCCAGATTGATATTGGCTTGGCAGGCAACGTCAGCACTCGCTGATTCTGAGGTTTGCTCAAAGAAGCACTCGCTGTCGTCGTCCGTGGCTGGATCAGGAGCAGCTTCTTGCTGAGATGGCCCAGGTGCTGCAGCATTCAGCGCATCCTGCACCAGCTGTGCTCAATAATATTTCTATTGAGATGAAAAAATATGTTTATTCCTAGACCACAATCTAACGTAATATGAGACGCTTGTTTACCCACCTCAAAGTAATCAATAAGTTTTATCTTCTCTCTCTCTCCTGTTCAGATCTTCTTTAACCTCGCTGACAATGAACTACTACAGTGTTCTAGACTGACTGAAAATTGCAACTCTAACTAAAGTTTGATAAAAACAAAATACCTCGACGTTTTGGGACCAGCTCGGTTCCTTGGTCACCCGTGACCAAGGGACCGAGCAAGTCTAGAAACGTTGGGGTATTTTGTTTTTATTAAACTTTGGTTAGAGTTGCAATTTTCAGTCAGTCTATTAATTTCCTAAACAGACAGACTTCTGTCGAACATCTTTACATTCCCTAGTGTTATGCAGCAGGGGATTCTGGTATTTTACCAAGAATGACCAAATAAACACTTGGATTCATTATAATAATGACCCTACATTACAATACGTATTATGGGTACACACTCGCACAATTTATTTTCTCGTTTCCTACGCACATCACGACTGGCACGTGATGCGAGAAATAGTGCGGTGCGGCCGTAAGAACTTTGACATTTTAAATGCCTAGAAATATTCGAATTCCAAAAAACTCACTTGAAACTGGGCACACAAACATTGTTTCACCCAAAGTTTGATACCTATTTTTTTAGACATCTACTTGGAGGTAGTGAATTAAAAAAAAAATAGAACAGGAACAACAGCAATGCATTTCCTATGGCCTACATTGGTTGTTTTACGTCTGCAAACTGGTCTGCAACCTTGATCTCAGGTGGCCTATAGGCCTGCTGCGCTGAAGCTTTGAACATCTTTTTCTGAGTAGTACAAACCCTCTGGACGGCACGAATATAAAAGAGACGTCGCATAACTATTTGTACTTGGCTATTTCATGAGCAACTTTCAAATTCCGGAATTTTTGCCACCCACTTCGGACAGAAATGAATGTTTCAAAACGTTTACTGACCGCATACCAGAGAGGCGTCGCATAGTTATTGCAACAATACTTAGCGTCCCACGTCAACATGGACTGCAGCGAATAGTAAGCGTGAACTGGTTGCCTCTAAACGCACCTTAGATGCATGGGCGCTTGTGTGGCGGGACGCTCGGCGTTCGCGTCTGCAGGCTCTTTTGCAGTTTATGACAAGGTTGCATCGAAGTATACTTGGTAGTGATAGTCGATTTGAGACATGCTGGTTTGTCTAACCTGGTTGTGCCCATTACCGATAGAAAAATTGAATCTCATTTTGTGCAGCATCCCCTTGGCAACGCAGGAGACCTAGGCAACGCAGGAAAACCCTGAGAACATCTTTAGAAAGGCTGGCGGCGATCGAAATAATTGTGAGAAATGGGGAAAAAACAATGTTTTTGTATTGGGTATACTATATTGGTAGAGCCTTGCATATTCGCGGATATCCGCAGATATCCGCAGTAAACTGGCGGATGCGGATAAAAATTAGACGGATTTCGGCGGATTGTGGATAGGATGTCAGGGGCTGCGGATGCGGACATCCGCGGATCGGGATATAAATTTTTGCCCGGTAAAGTTTGTTACGCAAATGGCAGGGTTGTGTGCGACGAAACGCCTCAGGTTTTTTGATGAAACGAACATGGGAAGCCTTTCGATCAGACGTCGCATGTCGACAAAACGATCTGTAGATGGAACGTCAGTCGACGGACTAAATGCCACCGGGCAGAAATTTAGATCCGGATACGCGAATATCCGCATCCGCAGCCCTTGACATCCGCCTCCGATCCGTAATCCGCCAAAATTTTTATCCGCATCCGCCAGTTTACTTCGGATATCCGCAGAATATCCGCGGATATGCAGGGCTATACATATTGGGTATACCATATGGGAGCGTGATCGCAAACAAGTTTGCAAACGAAGAACTACCCTATCGGCCAGTGATTCTCAACCCTTGATGTTTTGCGGACCCCTTCTGGATCGGAGGAGATGATGGAGGACTCTGCTCGCGGTGCGGGGAAAGGAAATATATAGGTTAATTATGATAGCGATTTATTGAATAGATATATCTAGGGCTAGTGTCAAGTAGACTTCTGTTATTGACATGTACGCAATCAGACCCACCCGAAAATTGGAACGTTTCTTCTCAATCCGAAAAAAAGATAATTTTATTGCCGGGCTTGGCTGATGAGTCCGAGCTTCGCGGACCCCTAGAATGCCTTCGCGGACCCCCATTTGAGAACCACTGCTATAGGCCATAGAAAATGCACGGCGGCCGATTTTGTTGTATTTTTAGCAAGTCACTACTCCCAAGTTGACGTCTGAAAAAAATAGACATAAAACTATGGGCGAAACAACATTAGTGTGCCCAATTTCATGTGTGTACGTTCAAAATCCTATTTTTGCTAAACGTTTCGAATCTAGAAGTGTTTTACGGCCGCACATTGTACACAGGTGTAGTTCTCATCTTCAAGAGATGGCGACTCGAGCAGCGAGACGTATCAAGCACCGCCGCGGTGAGTGCTCGCTTCGAGCAGCAATAAAATCTTCTGGTTCAATCGCTCGCACTTTACTCGGCAAGCACAGCCTTGCTAGCTCCCATACACAAATGCATTACGTCTTTAAATCTCGTGGAAAATCCGCGCCACAGCGAACGCGGCTTTACTCGGCGGACACAGCCTAGCTAGCTCACACACACAAATGCATTACGCGTTTAAATCTCGTCGACAATCCGCGCCACAGCGAGCGCGCTTCTCGAGCGCGCATGTGAACGAGACATAAACACCAACCTCTGATCTTTTCCTTTTTGCAAGGGCTCCTCTTTCGATGGGGGGTCGTCGGGGCTCCGTGTGCTTAAAAAGCGTAGGCACGGCATCGGGCTTGAGCTTCCGGATGCCGTGGCCAAGGCCGAACTCCAACTTGAGAAGACTCGAGGTCTCGTAACTAGTCGACGTGAAAGTGTTCCGAGCACATTCGAGTTGTACTCGTCGGGGACCACTCATCGCGCCGAACACCTGGAATCCATTGCTCGAGCAAGGTACAGTCAACAGGAAAGCGATGAAACGGCACACTGCGGTTGTTACTGGCGCTGTTTTGCAGCCGACAGCACAGCACCAGTTTCCGAAACCCATTGTATGGGTACGGAAACTTAGAAATATCGAAATTGTAGCGATACACGTCCTTTGAAAGCACACTTCCCAAGAGGTCGCCGAAACGAGCACTTCCAATTGCGTCACCGGACGAGCAACTCCAATGATGTCGGCAGCAAATCGCCTGTTGAAATCGGCTCTGAACCCGTAACTTGAAAAATCAATAACTTCGCGAAAAAAAATATTTCTATGAAATAATTTGGTTACGAGTTCAGCTTTGTCCACCGGCGTGTTGAGCCAATTTTGAGGCAAATCGGAAACCACCGAAAAGTCGGCGGAGTACCCCTTTAAACGCAAACATAAATTTTGTTAAATTTTCCTTCCATAAGTACATGCATATTTTCTTCAGGAGTGCTTTTTTGAGTTACAAAGCATGTGACAATCTGTTATGAATTTAGTTTTTTTTTTTTACAAGTTACGCAGCGTGTTTCGTCAGAAGTTTGTGTGTCATGCAATGGTTCTTTCTGGCGTAGAAATGTGATCGTACGATGATAATGCTTTGGTGGTGGTTTAATACAGTCAACAAATCTTGGGGAATGTGTGTGAATTTAGAGGCCCAGGAAGCTTTCACGAATTCGACATCAAACTGGGGGCTGCCGGGCACACATCTCCGCCTTTTCTAAAGGTTTAATTGCGGAATAGTTGGCGGCAAGGAAACTCAACGCAGTAGAGGGTACCGATATCACAAGGATGGACCTTCTGTGCAACTATTCACGTAGTACGCGGGGACATCGTGGTGGCAGAACGTCGACCCTGTCTAATTACCCGTCTCACCTCATGTGAAGCTCTGCCGTCGCTCCAAGCCGATTGCACTATCGCTTCAAACCACTTCAGCCTTGGTGAACAATGCAGCCTGCAAGCTCTCGTGTTAGCTGCTGGTAAGCGCGAAATCAGGCTAATGTTCCTTATTCTTGCCCTCTGACGGCCGCTTTTAGGAGGGTCACGCTAATCTGGCCTGACGCGTCCCGTCAATAGCACTCCGTTTATTGTCAACGTTTTACGTTACAATAAGTAGCAGCTAGTATGTTCCAGAACGTATGAAGCCGGCCATGTCGCGTAGGCGCAAGCGGTTCCTCGTGTCTGCCCGTATTACTGCGGAGGGTCATTTTTCTGCCTTGCCAACGGCTGGAACGCGTACTTTTTTACATAGACGGTCCTCTGGACACATTCCCCTTCCGAATCCATCGAAAGATTTCAAAATATCGCAAGCCGACCCAGGTTTACAAGAACAGAAACCTCGGCGCCCAGCTACTTCCGCAAGCGACGGAGCGAGCAAGATTCGAGATGGGACCCTTTATGACGTAGTGGTGCGTCACGCGTGACTAGCCAATGGCGTGTGACTGCGGCAGTCGCTTCTGTTTTCTTTGCTTTTTTTTCTCAAGTTTATTGACTATTGGGGGTCAAACGGTCGAGATACTTGGACTCAGTAGGCACAAACACGTCAGAATCAACCATTAACTCATTTTTTTTTTCGAAAAGCTCTTCAGCTTCTTTTTAAGAGGGCGCGTGCACGGCTTCAATGGGCGCTGAAGATGCGCAAGCGAACGCGAGCCAATAAATTTGACTGCGTGACTACAAAACTTTTTTCACAAGTAGAACATACTAAAAGGAAACGGGTAGAAGCCGCTTTATAAAATGGTAAGTAAACAGAGAGAGAGAGAGAGAGAGAGAAGAAAAATAAATATGTTTTGGAGAGACTTCCAGCAATTGAAATTCTCTTTACGTATCTGTTTCAAACATCAATTTTGGCCACCAAATGAAAAAAGAAATACGACAAAATAAGATCTCCTAGAACAATGACGCTGTCTCAAAAGCATTGCTCACAGCGAGATAGAGGAGGACGTATAAACCAACGCCAATTACAATAACAAGCCTCGGCTGTGTTTCTGTTGCAGGAGGCCAGTGCTGAGCAGAGATTGCCGGAGGCCAGTGCTGAGCAGAGAGCAGAGAGCACCAGAACAGCGAATCCGCTCGGACCCCTCACAGATTGAGGACATCCGAACGCTAACGCAGCACTCGTGTCATTGCCCTGCCCTCATACGCTGGCCCGCGCTAGGCAAGGGCACTACGACCTTGATAATTCTTAGGTCTTGTATAATTCTTGTTCTTTCTAATGCATGCTTTATTTTTTATCTACCTTTTACTGTTCGTCAAGTTTGGTTTATGCAACCTCGCCTTGAAGCGTCAATATTTTGTTCAAGTAAAAATGCCTCGATGTATTCTATTTGTTTTCTGTTTTAGGCGATCCCACTTTATACCGCGTCTTTAGATCTATCACTTGGCAAGCTCCCCATAAGAGCGTGGTTCGAAGACGGCTCTTCCCTGTCGCCTGCACGCGAGCAAGTACAAGCGAATAACGACCCTAGCGAAAC
Source organism: Ixodes persulcatus (assembly GCA_013358835.2). Classification (NCBI taxonomy): domain Eukaryota; kingdom Metazoa; phylum Arthropoda; class Arachnida; order Ixodida; family Ixodidae; genus Ixodes; species Ixodes persulcatus. Next base: position 165,854 of record JABSTQ010010207.1, read on the forward strand.
TGCTCGCAAGGCAACGGAAATGCATCGTTTATGAACTACGCTTTTTTTTGTGCATCCGAAGCGCCAATGCACAAGGCCAGTGCTCCGTGCAGGTGTTGGAAGCAAATCTCGGCAGCACTGAAATGAGCGCCTTTAGGGAGTAAATGATAGTGGAGTACTCGCCCGTGTCAACTGTCTTAAACAATTTAGCACCATCGGTTTGCAGGGCTTGATAAAGTCACCAAATAACCCTTCGCGAAAACTAATACGTTTGAAACATATCACATTCTAATTTGAGTGTTTTTGAAGTACAGTTCATAATTGTAAGTACAAGAAAAATAGTCTGAAAATGTACGCTTTTTTTTTACTTAGTTCTAAAATGTACTTCTGAAAATCTTTTTTTTTTTAAATACCTTCATTTAAACTTCATTTGAAGTTCCCTTCATGCGTTCTGAAACACGTAAATACTAAATTAGTGGGTACGAAATAACTTTCAAATAGATTTAGTAGTATTAGTTGATACACGATTGAACAGAAAGTAAACATGGGGGCGGGGCCAGCCCCCCTTGTTTACTTCCACATGGGGGCGGCGCCAGCCCCCCTTGTTTACTTCCAGCTCAATCGGGTATCAACCATTCACAGGGAAGCAGGGCGGGGCCTCTTCCCTCTCTCGCCATCTCAGGGACCAATGACAGTGCATGGGCGTTGGCCAGTGACCAATCGGATCTCGCCCGGGTCCTCACATGACCTCACGTTTGAGGTACGTGAGGTCACGTACCTCAAACCGCAGACCGCAAACCACAAACCTCAGACCACAGACCTCAGACCGCAAACCACAAGTGTGGTTGACCAGGTGTTGACAGCTGCTGTCATCATCTGATAACAACCACCTGATGTCACACAGGGTCCGAGCTTCGTTTGACAGAGGACGCTCACGTGATGTCACACAGCGTCCGAGCTTCGTTCGACAGAGGACGCTCACGTGATGTCGCACAGGGTTTGTGCCGCATCCGAAAAAGGGCACTCACATGATGTCACACAGGGTTCGTGCTGCATCCCACAGAGGGCACTGCGTTCCGGTCACATGACGGTCACGTGTTTTGAATTTTAATCGCTGCGCGGTAAATGCCCCTTTTATTCGATAAAAAAGGCTTCGCGGGCGACGGGGACTCGACCTCGCTACCTTCTGATCAGAAGCCCAACACTCTGCCGTCTGAGCTATGAGCACAATGCTTCTTGGATGGCTTCATTCGTCCTAGTATTTCGTACGTCGAGCGCGCAATTCATATCACGTGTTAGAGCTATCGCAACGCTTGGATTCTGTAACGGAATTGCTGAGTCATTCACCGGAGGACGCTACAGGGATGACGGAAGAGTTCAGGATTATTGAGTCATCTGTCAGACGAGAAAATGCACTGTCACGATGACGACACAGATATGTCGTCGTGAGATTAGTGCCGAGAAATGCATTGTCACGTGTTTTCCCGGTGGGTCATGTGACCAACGTCACCTGATATTTGAATCGCTGCGCAGTTGACACCTCGGTTCACAGATGGAGCGTCTTTTGTTGCTAAGAGTCTTTGTTGTTAGGGCATGAGTGACATCTTGCGTCGTGGAAATCTCACCTTGCGCCATCTGTTGCTGGAAAGTTGAATTGCGCGTCTTCCTAAGGTGTGCCCATCCGTATTTTCGCGTGCGCGCAATGCGTGTGAGTTGCCGAATCTGCTTGTAGATGGCGCGCACCTGAATCCTTTTTGCTGGAGTGAACTTTTACCATTATCACACGACATTTTCTCGATAATGTTAGCGGCAGCTTAGTAGATGGTGTCAACTCTATCGCGCTCATATCATCTCTCGATAATTTTATCGTAATCTGTCTGCTGAACGGAGCATTGTGGGAAATGGACCGGAGCGTTGTCGCATCCATACACGCTAAAGACGAGTCAGATATGATGTTTCATGTTTTTTATTACCATTCGCTCTTAGAACACGCACACTTATAAATACAGATACGGCTTTTAAAAACACTCTACGCGACGAAGAAACGACTGGAAACACTTTACACAAAAATGTACTACACAAGCAATATCAAAACACATCCGAGGAAAAAAAAATGTGGAAGAAAAGAGCAACGCGCACGATACAATAAAAAAAAATATTTACAAGGTCAGGGCGTGAGATGAGAAGAGAGATAGGATCCCGCTTTCGTACACTAGCGGACTATACAAAAATGTACACAAGAAGTTTCAAGACACACCGGTGGGAAACGCGAGCAATTGCGATAGAGTCCGAAATATTTACAAGGCGTGTGATGAGGAGGCAGGTCGCTCGCTTCCTAAAACGCTCCTGTGGCCAAAAGGAAACGTCGTAATCCCGTCGCTGCAATTGTATCGCTTGTTATCGAACGGATTCAGAGCAATCTTTTCGACCGCGATGCTTTTGTTCTCGTTAAGTTTTCGAGCAATCAAATGTTGCGTCACTCTGTGCAAAGTTTTCGTCTCTAGAGCGAGCTTGTACAGCTCGTAGGTGAACTTGCGAGAGTCGCATTTCTTTACTCCCTTGGCTTTTACGCAACACGTGTTGCTGCTTGTTTTGAAGCTGTATAGCTTTGGTTCTAAGCAACAAAAAGCCACTAAGTGAGTAGTGGGATATTCATTTTTTAACACAACGAGCCTCATTTTGTTTTCGGATGAAAAGAGCTTGTGACTCTCTGGATATCCAGATGTATCCAAGCATGCGTCTCGGAGTTGGAGCAGTTTGTCGTCTACGTCTGATCCGTGAAGGTGTAGGAAGAAGGAATCCGTGTCGCAGTAAAGAGCCCTCGCTGAGGGGATCGCACGACGAAGTTGCTTATAAAAGAAGTCGTACATTAATATTTTTGATATCTCAAGAATCGAGAACCCTGCGTAGAGTGGTTGCTTGAGTTTGATCACTTTCGGAACGAACTGGAAAATTACGACCTCTGAACTAAGTGCTCGAAACTGCGTCAGGTTCGGCTTCTGAAGCATTTACAGTAGGTCGCCCTCCTTAACGCACAGTTTATTGTGTCCATGTTTACGTGCATTCTAGATCGTCCTGCCATATATGCTGTTCATGAACAGTTTGGAAAGATCGATTTCGTACGTCTCCAGCGTCCAGCGTCTAAAGTTTTGGAAAACATCGGCCAGTAGGAGGCAGTCCGTCTTTAGGTAAAGGTCGCAGTATTCTCCAAGGTTCTTTGAACCAAAGGTATCGAAAACGGTCTGTGCATGTTCGTAGTCCTCTTCACACACACAAACCCCGATCCCAGTCAACTTGTTAAAAAAAAGGCCTCTCGTGGCGGGAGGCTTTGACCCTCGTAACTCTCGAGGCTTGTAATAAAATTATAACAAAACACTCTTTTGCGGGCAAGGAGGTCGACGTGTTCGGGAAAGGACTGCCGAAGCCAACAAAAATGCTCTGTGCCCTTAGAGTGGAGATTTTGCGCGAGCGTCTCCAGGCTTGCATTAAGAAATGCGAGGCTGTCAATAAAGCGAAGGTTGCCTATCTCTAACAATTTAAAATTCTGGCACGAGCTTCCGAGTACTCGAACAAAATAAGCTTGCCTAGAAAGAAACTGAGGTCGTAGGAATGGTTATGCGTTATGAGTGGAACGGTATGTTTGTTGATTCAATGGTTTAGGTTACACTGGGAGGAAAGCGACCGCCTAGACTCTCCCGTAATGTGGTCGTGGTCGCGAGTTTTCATTTTATTGCTAAAGCTTTCGTGGCAAATGACACAGGGGGAAGAGTCCGCGTGGGAAGCCTCGTTTTCTTGTGTAATTTCAAAAGGCACTTCACTCGACCTGATCAATCGGGGTATTTCCTTCGCTAGAAAGTGGAGAATCAAAATGAATCTTTCTACGCAATCGGGTCCGCGATAGAGGTATTCCTCAACAATGGACGAATCTTTTGAGCGCATGACGAGAAGACAGAAAGAGCTGGGGACGTGATTCTCGTAAACATTGCCCGTCGACTGAGTCGGTTCCAGAATCGCGCTTCAAAGTCGTAAGCGCAATAAAAGGGGAACTCTTCCATGACATGCGTGCTCCGACGAAAGTATAGTTCGTCACCCTTGTTTGGGGAAGATGGTTTTGCCCGGCTTCTTGTCCCTGCACCTTGAGAGATGGTCCGATTGGGTTTCTTGCCTCTGAAACCCGGTTAGACACCTCTTACAACGAAAGCGTAGGCTTTTGGCATTTGGAAAAATCCCGCAAAGTTTGTAATGACCACAAAATGATTCTCAACAAGGAGAAGATCGACATGCTGCTCCAACTCGTCATCAACTACCTTCAGTGGGTAGACAAAGCTTTTCTCGCTGTCATAACCAAACACGTTCACCGAGACACAATTCTTTCGCTCAAAGACCCACACACATCGTGTGGAAAAGTTACGGGAAAGGTTTTCGGAAACACATATTTGCACATATGTTCACAATACGAGGACGCTCTTCCTCTGTAAGCCCTGTTCGCAGGATGCAAAACGGCGAGCACCGCAAACAAAAAGCACATATCCCGTTCAGATTCGTGAAGACGCTCAGTGACACTGACGACGCATTGCGTTCAGGCAAGTTGCTTCGGCAGAAAAAAATTTCCGCAACCAACGGTCGGGGGGAAGGAATCGTCCCAAACTAAGAGTACAAACTTTGATTCCGACAAGAAAGAATCCCGAGCCTTGTTCCTGATGATGCTCCAATCGGGCAGATATTTCAATGCAAACTCGCTGAATGAAACTACTGATATTACCGTCCACAAATGCGGTTTGGATCTGACTATGAAAAAAGTGCACAGTCACATCAATATCGCCATCAGGAAGGAGACGTCCGAGCTCGACGGTGAGTGTCACAAAAAAAAAACGTAGAAGCAGGCCAAAATGTATGAGTACGTTTCACATGTGCTCTGCATGATGCCTAAAAAAGGTGGACACGTCGTACGCCTCTGTGTCTCTTTCGTGTAAGTGTAACTCGTACTGAGCCACACAATTACGAAGAGCGCACACTCTTTCGAAAAGGGAATGCATGGCGAGGGAGTCACATTGTGACCCAAGGCAAAGTGAACTTGCAGCGAGTCTACACTGGAATAATGCTGTTGGTCGTCGGGAGAGCACAGATGACAGGTAACCATGATGGGGGTTGAGATGGCTTGACGATATTCGTAGATATCCGATGATTAGGTGATGAGGGGCTAGATGAGCCGGGTCGTCTAGGTATCGGTGAGATTTTCAAAGATAGCGAAAAAAAATGCTATTAGCGATTAGAACGCTAGGCTTTAGACTGCTCACCTTGCTGTGCGAGAAGGGTGTGGTGGAGGATCGAGGTGATTTTCTCCCTCTCGATGACCAAATGCTGAAACAAAATGTCCTATTAGCAACGAAAACGCGAGGCTTTTAGTTTGCTCACCTTGTAACGCGAATATCAGGAGAAAACGATGCGTGAGTCGGGTAGTTCAAGTGCGAAGCAGTTTATAGAATCCCAAAGATGAAGTACGTCCAGGGAGTCATATGCCGTGCAATCGCAGTAAACGGCGAAGTCGCAATGTTCAACGCAGATTTTCCTCTAATCAAAGACTGTAGGATGCGCACGTCCGACGCCGACACTGACATTGAGCAACTGAACGAGACAGCGGATGGAAAGAAGCATAGATCAGTCAAACCGCTTTCAAGGTCGTTCTTTCGAAAATATACCGCGCGCCCCTCGCAACATTTTTTTTTTTTTTTTGCGTCGTGTTTTGTTTTTGAGGCGCGGCAGACACGTTTCAACCTGTCATTGGGGTAGCCAGCCCGCAGGTTTAACCGGAGTTCGGAAATTTCCCAAGGACTACCCCCCAACGACAGGTTGAAACGTGTCTGCCACGCCTCAAAAACAAAACACGACGCAAAAAAAAACTGTTGCGAGTGGCGCGCGGTATATCTTCGAAAGAACGACCTTGAAAGCGGTTTGACTGATCTCTGCTTCTTTCCATCCGCTGTCTCGTTTCAGTTGCTCAATGTCAGTGTCGGCGTCGGACGTGCGCATCCTACAGTCTTTGATTAGAGGAAAATCTGCGTTGAACATTGCGACTTCGCCGTTTACTGCGATTGCACGGCATATGACTCCCTGGACGTACTTCATCTTTGGGATTCTATAAACTGCTTCGCACTTGAACTACCCAACTCACGCATCGTTTTCTCCTGATCTTCGCGTTACAAGGTGAGCAAACTAAAAGCCTCGCGTTTTCCTTGCTAATAAGACATTTTGTTTCAGCATTTGGTCATCGAGAGGGAGAAAATCACCTCGATCCTCCACCACACCCTTCTTGCACAGCAAGGTGAGCAGTCTAAAAGCCTGTCGTTCTAATCGCTAATAGGATTTTTTTTCGCTATCTTTGAAAATGTCACCGATACCTAGACGACCCGGCTCCTCTAGCCCTCTCATCACCTAATCGTCGGATATCTACGAATATCGTTTAGCCATCTCAACCCCCATCATGGTTACCTGTCATCTGTGCTCTCCCGACGACCGACAGCATTATTCCAGTGTAGACTCGCTGCAAGTTCACTTTGCCTTGGGTCACAATGTGACTCCCTCGCCATGCATTCCCTTTTACGAAAGAGTGTGCGCTCTTCGTAATTATGTGGCTCAGTACGAGTTACACTTACACGAAAGAGACACAGAGGCGTACGACGTGTCCACCTTTTTTAGGCATCATGCAGAACACATGTCAAACGTACTCAGACATTTTGGTCTGCCTCTGCGTTTTTTTTTTGTGACACTCACCGTCGAGCTCGGACGTCTCCTTCCTGATGACGCTATTGATGTAGCTGTGCACTTTTTACATAGTCAGGTCCAAACCGCATTTGTGGACGGTAATATCAGTAGTTCCATTCAGCGAGTTTGCATTGAAATATCTGCCCGATTGGAGCATTATCAGGAACAAGGCTCGGGATTCTTTCTTGTCGGAATCAAATTTGTACTCTTAGTTTGGGACGATTCCTTCCCCCGACCGTTGGTTGCGGACATTTTTCTCTGCCGAAGCAACTTGCCTGAAAGCAATGCGTCGTCAGTGTCACTGAGCGTCTTCACGAATCTGAACGGGATATGTGCTTTGTGTTGCGGTGCTCGCCGTTTTGCATCCTGCGAACAGGGCTTACAGAGGAAGAGCGTCCTCGCATCGTGAACATATGTGCAAATATGTGTTTCCGAAAACCTTCCCCGTAACCTTTCTACATGATGTGTGTGGGTCTTTGAGCGAAAGAATTGTGTCTCAGTGAACGTGTTTGGTTATGACAGCGAGAAAAGCTTTGTCTACCCACTGAAGGTAGTTGATGACAAGTTGGAGCAGCATGTCGATCTTCTCCTTGTTGAGAACCATTTTGTGGGCATTACAAACTTTGCGGGAATTTTTTCAAATGCCAAAAGCCTACGCTTTCGTTGTAAGAGGTGTCTAACCGGGTTTCAGAGGCAAGAAACCCTATCTGACCATCTCTCAATGTGCAGGGACAAGAAGCCGGGCAAAACCGTCTTCCCAAACAAGGGTGACGAACTATACTTTCGTCGGAGCACGCATGTGATGGAAGAGTTCCCCTTTTATTGCGTTTACGACTTTGAAGCGCGATTCTGGAACCGACTCAGTCGACGGGCAATGTTTACGAGAATCACGTCCCCAGCTCTTTCTGTCTTCTCGTCATCCGCTCAAAAGATTCGTCCATTGTTGAGGAATACCTCTATCGCGGACCCGACTGCGTTGAAAGATTCATTTTGATTCTCAACTTTCTAGCGAAGGAAATACCCCGATTGGTCAGGTCGAGTGAAGTGCCTCTTGAAATGACCCAAGAAAACGAGGCTTCCCACGCGGACTCTTCCCGCTGTGTCATTTGCAACGAAAGCTTTAGCAAGAAAATGAAAACTCGCGACCACGACCACATGACGGGAGAGTCTAGGAGGGCGCTTTGCTCCCAGTGTAACCTAAACCATCGAATCAACAAACATACCGTTCCACTCATAGCGCATAACAATTCCTACGACCTCAGTTTCTTTCTAGGAAAGCTTGTTTTGTTCGAGTACTCGGAAGCTCGTACCAGAATTTTAAAATGTTAGAGATAGGCAACCTTCGCTTTATTGACAGCCTCGCATTTCTTAATGCAAGCCTGGAGACGCTCGTTCAAAATCTCCACGCTAAGGGCACAGTGCATTTTTGTTGCCTTCGGCAGTCCTTTCCCGAACACGTCGACCTCCTTGCCCGCAAAAGAGTGTTTTGTTATAATTTTATTACAAGCCTCAAGAGTTACGAGGGTAAAAGCCTCCCGCCACGAGATGCCTTTTTTTTACCAAGTTGACTGGGATCGGGGTGTGTGTGTGTGTGTGAAGAGGACTACCAACATGCACAGATCGTTTTCGATACCTTTGGTTCGAAGAACCTTGGAGAATATCAGCGACCTTTACCTAAAAACGGACTGCCTCCTACTGGCCGATGTTTTCCAAAACTTTAGACACTGGACGCTGGAGACGTACGAAATTGATCTTTCCAAACTGTTCATGAACAGCATATATGGCGAGACGATCGAGAATGCCCGAAACATGGACACATTAAACTGTGCGTTAAAGAGGGCGACATACTGAAAATGCTTCAGAAGCCGAACCTGACGCAGTTTCGAGCACTTAGTTCGCAGGTCGTAATTTTCCAGTTCGTTCCGAAAGTGATCAAACTCAAGGAACCACTCTACGCAGGGTTCTCGATTCTTGAGATATCAAAAATAGTAATGTACGACTTCTTTTATAATAAACTTCGTCGTGCGATCCCCTCAGCGAGGGCTCTTTACTGCGACACGGATTCCTTCTTCCTACACCTTCACGGATCAGACGTAGACGACAAACTGCTCCAACTCCGAGACGCATGCTTGGATGCATCTGGATATCCAGAGAGTCACAAGCTCTTTCCAACCGAAAACAAAATCAGGCTCGGTGTGTTAAAAAATGAATATCCCAATACTCACACGTGGACCGGCGCCTACCTGGCACACCTGGCACAACCCGAGAACCAACTCTACTCCCAAGGTAGTTAGTGTTATCCACAAACTTCAGATTTCAAAAGCAGGAATGGAGGTGAAATAATTCTTCAGGTTTGTGTACACCAGACATAAACAACGAGCAGATACCTGCCAGTTTAGAAACAAATTTAAGAAGCCATTGCACAACCAATACTTTAGTGGCCTCAGTCACATGATGACTCAAAAACATTGCATCAGTAGTGGAAATCTGTCTATAACGAGAGCTGTACACCAAGCAATAAGATTTGAAGCAAATGAAGATGACAATAAAATCCCGAGACCACACCTGCCCTCACTCATGATGGGATTAACAAGGTAGCAACACAACTGCAGCCTGTTGGCACCCCAGTATGAACCCGGAATCCACAAAATGTGTGCAGCAAACATCTCGAAAAAGCAAATTAAAATAAATGTTGTTTGCACACGAAGAACCATCTATGAATAGAAGAGGAACCATGCATAAATTAAAAAGGAAGAGAGCTTGGACCAATACGCTGTCGCATGGAAAATGCACATACAGTCATGCCTCATTAATATGAACTTTTCCGTTCCCCAGATAAATCGTCTATAATGCGAATTGTCCACATTAACAAATTACGGTCTATAATACAAATATTAGACAAACGTAGCTCTCGGCCCAAAGGAAGAACACAACCTGGCTACTGCCACGTTCATTCATTTACCGAGTCTTGTAAAACTGCACGCACTTTCGACCATGAAGATTATAGACATCAACGTACACTTTTTTCTCCTCTCCAGTTCATACCGCACAGGTGCCAAGGGCCTCGGGCTTTGCATAGTTCTTTTTCCATCTGAGCAGAAAGCTCAGTGTGCTTATGTTTTACACTTGCCATTATCTCGACTCACTTCCATTTCTTGTTTGACATGGCCTTCTATCTGACCCTGCCTTGCCTTTTATGAAAAAGGTTGCAAATGACTCCAAAAAACAGTGAAGGTGCAGGCGAGATGGACTAAGTTTACCATTATGTAAACATTATGCGAGACTGAAGTGCAGAAGATAAGAAACATCCACGTACAAGCAAAAAGACAAGATAGGGAGTTAGTGTCCTAATGCCGTCTCCCTGTTTTTTCCTGTCTCGAGTAATTTAACAAAAGAAAAGAGAAATGTTGCTTTAGGTTTCTCATTTACTACCATAAACAAAAATAGGGTGGGAGGGGCAAGTGAACCGTTTGGCATAAAAGCCCCGAAGAACCAAACCGTTTTTAGGTGCACAGGCGTTATGTCCAGACAATCAACGATCAACATGCTATAGTGAATTATGGATGCGCATTGTGACCTCACGGATTCACTAGGGTTTTATTTTTATTTTTTTTCCGGAAGTTTCTTTTCATAATACCCACACTTGTGATGGCCACAACCTGGAGCCCAACACTGTGGCACCGCTCGATGAGAGTTCTCACTTCGCTAACAGAGTCTTCTCCACTGAAGGAGCTGCCTGCACCAAAATAAGCAGTGGAAAAAGGAAGTAAATGTAGAGCTCAATGTAGACACAGAAAATTTAGGAAGCAGAGAAAAGTGACTGTTAATATACTATACATTGGGTAGTAATTCAATTACAGTAATAGACCGATTTCACCAGCCAGTTTAGCTAGCCGCCGCTGCCGCGATGCATCAAGGGAATTCTAGTCTTTCTGCACGCGCCCCAACCCCGTTGCGGGTCTGCGCGAGCAAAGCACGAGACGCCACGAGCGATCTCGTGCACTGCACCCTCCGTTCTGTGAACTAAAGTTATGACGGCGTCACGCATGCGCCGAACGGCTGGTGAGATCGGTCTATTGAATTACTGTCACTGATTACAGCAATTGAATTACAGTAATTTAATTACTTTTCTGCATAGTTTGTAATCGTAAATCATTACTATTAGGCAAAAATTAATTTAATTACTTTTCAGCAGCAGTAATTGCAAAAATTTGAATTACAACAACTTCTTTCATTATTTCATCACGCTGCCGCTAAGCTTTATAACGTCACTGAGATGATAAAAAGTTTTGGATGCCTGCCTATATGTCCTGCCAGCTTGTGGGGCTTTGAAAGTGTCAAGACTTCACCTAAATGGCATATTGACTCAAACATTTGACCCAAAGTAAGTTATTATTGCTTTAGCGGGCAAAATACAGTCATAGCGAAAATATATTACATCAAAGCGACACCACAATCCGAATTAAAACAGATATTAAAAATGCTATACCAGGTGGTTGGGGGGCCAACAACGGTTTCGCTATTATTCAAGCAGAACTGGGCAATGACGTAACTTTCGTCCAACGCTCCGTACTGACACTTCGGAGATTTCATTTTTCGTGCCGTTCTGTGAATCAGGTGACAGGAAGAGCTACTCTCTGCGTTATCCTATCTTTATCTATGGTCAGCAGTGCTTGTGCAACTGAGCCAGCCATGTGTACTGCGGGAGAAAAGACACGTCATATTGTTGACGCGACCAATGTTGCCGTTGCTCTCGAGTGCATTTTAGAATCTGCATATCTACAAAATTATATACCTTTAACATAAACGGCCTCGGAGAGCTACAATTTTTTGAGGGGCTGGGCTGTGGAACACCATCTGAGAAGGCGCAATGGCTGTCCTCCGCGAAATATCAAACGACGTGCCTGCGTCCACAGCCCAGTGACAAGGCATTCTTTGCCTGGATGAAAAGTACTATAAAGGTATAGTATAGCAGAAAAAATATTTACCCGTGATTCAGCATTGCTGATTACGCTGAAAACAGTCACACCCCCCAAAATAAAAAGAATTGAGCAGAGTTGCCCTCGCCGATTATATAGAAACTATTCATTTTTACAAACAAAGGCCTTGCGTCCCAAGCACTTCGAGTCGCGCCTTTTTGTTAGAATTCCAGAGCTTCTGTATGCCATCAGTGCTTGGACGCTTAAATGCTTTACAAACGAAGACGTTGGAGATTTAGAGGGGGTAATTCTTCTACGCTATTCAACATATTATAGGTATGCGGCCAGCTTACAGGAGGTTGAAAAGTCTTCCACTGATATTTTTCAAACCGATTTTTTAGGTGGGCGTCACGAGCATTGGTCCGATTTTTTTATTTGGCTTTTTATGGTGCCTCGTTAGAATGGGGATCGTTTGGCCTCTATTTGAACTGGAAGCTCGGGGGGACGTAAAATGCAAAAGGTCCACCTCGTGGAGCAATGCTGGATGGGGAGCACATTCAGACGCGCCCTGAAGACGCACATAAAAAGAAGTTCAAGCGAGATGACTTCGATTCGCGAAAATAGAAAACAAAATTACTTTCAGCATAATATAATGTTGAAATTATTGCTCTGGTTATTTCAGTTCCTGCATACATTATTAGATTGTTTTAACAATGATTTGCCATGGTCAAAGGAACACTAACAATGGTGTGTATTTACTTGACGCCAGACAGCCTTTTAATGTTGAGTCAGCACACGTAAGCATTGTCGACAAAGCCAGAAGGGGCTATCTTATTGGCAAGTTTGCTATGCCTTGCATTTTTCACAATGGTCACAAATAAAACTTTGGATTTATCGTTTGGTGGCCATGTTAGGAGGTGATGACACAGAACATGAATAACCCTAATAGGGAGTTCTAGTTATCAGAGAGCAAACATTATCTACTAGAACTCCCTAATCTTAGTGTAGCCGAACAGTGGACAAGGACTCAGATCATACTCAGTACTTGGCGGCCTATCATATGCCTAGAACCGGCTAAATAAAGACACAAACACATGTAACGTCGTATACTGGACCCTCAACAGCGAAGAAAAGAATCGTCAATTATATTTTAGCGCACAAAGGAATGATGTCACATCAACATCATTGAAGACTGCTAGCAAAAAGGAAAATAATTGTGAAGAAATTGCCTTACTTTGTACACTGGCAATGTGTAATTATAATTCATTACTTTCTGTACACTGGTATTTTTAATTGTAATTAAAGTACTTTTGAAGCAAAGTAATTGTAATTAAAATACTATTACAAAGTAATTTACCCAAGTGTACGACCACAACCCAGAACTATCTTATGGTCAGTAGAAACAAACACCTATTAGCTCATCCACTTCACAAAGGTGCGAACACTTTTAATGCAGAATGCATTGAGGGGAAAGTTTCAAGGTTATAAAAAGCAATCACAAGATTACTGTTGCTCAAGACTGACATCACAGCAACTAAAA
>JABSTQ010010208.1:0-306848 GCA_013358835.2 Ixodes persulcatus
CCACCACTGCATTGGAGGCACAATTTTTTTTTTACACCAGAATTTATATTCAAACTCAACTTTAGGTTGTGGCCACCATGAAATTATAAAAAGCAGTATGCAGGGAAAGAGTTAGTGGGTCTGGTTGTCTTGAGTTCCTGATACAACATCAGGAACTCCTAAGCTTAGGTTGCTTAAATTTAATATTTTTTCTTTTTTTTTATACAATTAGTTTTTTTATATCAACAGCAAAATGGTGGTTCAAATCAGAAACGAGCGTGGAAGTCTACTTACAACGCGTGCTGTATGCCCGTCGCTGCGTCTCTTCTTTCCTCTGTTTGGACCATAGGCAGCTGCTGCAGTGCCTAAAATCTTGCTCACCCTGTGTTCCATGGCTGGAGGATTAAAAAAAAGCGGTGATCAGATATCACTCTCGGTTTCTCGAGTTACGAGCGATTGTCAGATATTTTCAATGAGAAAATGGGGTCCCCTTCCGGTAATGACGGCAGTATCTAGTATGTACACTGTAACCACTCCTACAATAGCTCCTAGAATGGGGCTGGTAGTATTCCCAAATAAATAAATAAAAAAAAAATCGTCTCCTTGTATGAACAGGCCCATGTTTTATTTCCTCAATAGGAATTTTCGAAAATCGCTTACATGCTACAGTCACATAGCGGGTGAGAACAGCGGGGAGATCTCTCGGTTGTTCCGACTCCAGCGCAAGCTTCTTACCTTAATTCAATAACACTTTGGCGTCTCATGAACTTTGAGCATGATGGGAGGCAATGAGTGCATGCTGGAAGCCAGGCATCCGAAGCCGTTCTCATGCAGTCAGTTCTATAATTCTATCTAGTTCCGTGTTTTTGGGGTTCATTTTTCTTCGAATTCGGGGGTGTCTTTGCGGGGTATGTTTTGCCCCAGATTTGGTGTCAATTTTGGTGTCATTTTGGGCGTCGGACAAAAAAGTATTGCCGTTCATCAACGTTGAAGAAAACCAGACACGAGCACGGGATTCCCCAAGCTGTGACCCAAATATTCGAAAATGTTCCTGTACTGACAAGAAAAGGTGGTTTCGTAAGAGCGAGTCACCCTCGTGGACAGTACAGTGGGGACTGTGTACCGGGTAAGTGCAAAATGAGCCTACACACAAAGACTTCTTTCCATGAAGCTTGGGTTTTTCATGTATATGAATACATGCATATTGCAGCACATTCCCTCTGAAACGAGAGTCTATAACAGTGGTGGCCAGAGCGACATGGGGCTAGAGCCGCAGACAAAACTACAAAAGTTCAGAGAGCCGCAGGAAAGAAAAAAAGGGGAGGGGGGCTACTCTTAAGAAGAAACGATATGGGGGAACAATCCTTTTCAAAAGGGACCAGTATAATTGTCGACTACAACAAATAGCACCAGGCAGCAGAATGTTTCTTTAACCACTAAGCAAAAATGAATGCATGGTTCGCTGGCCAGCCACTGCCCCTGACGCCCGTCATGTGCATAGAATTCTAAATTCTTTCTAAACAATAAAGTAAACAGGTTCACTGGAGACGTCTACGAGACAAAGAGCAGTCCAGCTGTATGTACATAGTATAGTACAAAACTGCCAAGACTGTGAGCTTTTTTTTTTTTATTCTAGAACTTTTTGTTTTGGAGGCACAGAAGGGGAAGGGGGGCACACTTAGCAGGGAGCCGCAAGCCCCACTTAGACCCACAAAGAGTCACATGCGGCTCGCGAGCCGAAGTTTGGTCATCCTGATTCATAAGTAGACACGCCAAAAACTGTATAGAAAATAACAAATTAAGAAAAAAGGAAGAGGTTTGTACACGTGCATCCAACCATCTTGTCCACCAATGATCATTCGATCAAGCACCTTTTCCCACTCATTCCAGTTTGCCAGACGAACATCCACGCTGGACAGACATCCATCGGATGGCTGGCAGGTTGACGGCCGGCTCAAAGTCCTCGAGGAAGCTGCTGTCCGGGCTCAGCATCAGGGTGAAGACATGCAGCCTCTTGTCTTTGAAACACTTCGTCGAACTTGGAGATGACGCCGGACTTTTTTTAGTGCTTCTCCTCGTAGCTGCCGCAGCGGGGGTTCCGGTGCCGGAAGACGAGGTGCAGCTTGTGGTCCGTGCTGCATTTGTCGGGCCCAAACATGATGGTGTAGTGGGACTTGTCGTAAAACCAACGTTGGTCCCCGTTCTCCTCGATGTCGAAAAGGAACTTCACGTAGGCGCCACCGCAGTCCTGGCCCTCCTGGAACTGCGCCTACGCACTGCAGCACGAAGGGCTCGCGCTCAAATGCTAGGACTTGTCCAGCTTGGCGGCGATGGCATGGTGGCGTGCCATGGTCTTGAGCACCGGTCCCAGGCCTCTACGCAGGCGGATCTGGGCAGCAGCCTCCACCTGCCACTTGCCATTGTACCTGCCACGCTGTCTTCTGCGCCGTCCTTGGTGGCTTCCCACAGGATCCGTTGTTCTTTGAACGCATGTAGGTCATCGCAGTGCTCCGCAATTCGGGCAAACTCCATGGGCTTGGAAATGTTGTACGCTATGTCTTCAACAGGCTCTGCCTTGGGCTCCTTGGCTTCCTCCCCATCGCAGAGGACTCTCGGCACCAAGAGGAGCGGAACCAAGTCGAAATATGTCTCCTGGATGGACCCCTTCTCATCGTGCACCTCGCTGATCGTGGTGGTGCTAGGGCACCCGAACGAGTCCCTAAGTCTGTCGCCTCACCATCACTCCCCGACTGCCTCTACCGACTCCACGCCGGCGACGCTGATAACGCCGGTTCCAAGATCCCCAGATTCGTCTTGCACCACCGGTCAAACGGGGCCTACCTTCCTCTCGCATAGTGTTGTCATCGGCGAAACTTCCATCAGACCTCAAGCCTCCGTTTAGAGCAGGCTACATGGCTCTGCCCATTGGTGAAACAAAGTGCCTGCTCGATGCAAGAGTTTATAAGAGGTGCCGGTAGCAGCGCTCTGCAGGACAGCAGCAAGTAGGGAATAGTTTCTTCTTTACATGCATTGCACCTTGTATGCATCACGCTGCAATCATACCTGCGTCAATAAGGTCGGGTGCATTATAGGGCTCCGCCAAGAGCTTCGATAAGTAGTCGGCTCCCCGGTTTGTTTCCGCAGAGGCGGGGGTGCGTTATCAGTCTTCAATGACATGTACAGGTGCATGGTAGGATGTTTTGCTTCATGCCTGTTATCCAGCGTTCGGACTCAACAGCTTATAATGGTTGTTGCACTTTGCTCACTCACTTCTTTTGGTTTGGGGTTCGACATCTCAGAAGAATACACCAAACATTGTGCCAAGCCAAGGGACATGCTTTCAGTTTACATTCTTGAGATGAATGTGTACAAAAAGACGTCTAGCCCAACGGCTTTCATCCGTGTATTGGAGACGTGTGTAATAGCCCAGCTTGCTTCTGGCCCTTCGCAAGAAGACAAGCCGATGTCGCCCTTCACAAGTTTATTTGCCACCTGCCCGCGGCATCCAAGTGCTTGACGTCCGACCTCCCTTAGGCGGCGCTCGAGGCATTCTCAAAGCTCACTGGATTGCAGATGATGGTGTCTCCGAATGCCAGCCCGGGCACAGCAACAGCCTTCCGTAGTCCCCGAGTGACGACGTATCAGTCGCAGCTTCAGAGGCTCCGCCTTTGCAGAATGTTCCGCTTCCGTACCAACGATGTCCCGAGGTCCCGGTGGCGCTCAGTCGGGGACTCTTCCGTAACCGACAACGTTACTCAAAGGTATCTGTACTTGGAGGGAACAGGGATATCGCTGCACCTTGTAGGGTAAGTGATCCAAGGTAAGTGATTCTTGTAGGGTAATGTGATTCTTGAAATAACCTTGTAAAATAAGCACTTTGTAAGTGATATTTGAAATAACTGGTGCCACCTGGTAGAAAACTGGGTTTCATGATTCTCAGGATAAACCATGTGTGCCATAGAACGAAGAGGGATCTTTGAACATGGGGGCAAAAGATTTGCCACAATTTTCGAGAAGCGACATTCGTCGCTTCTCGAAAATTCTCGCTTTGGACGCCGCTGATTGGCTCAGCCGCTCCACGATTAGATCGCATTGCAAAAAGTCTACGACTGCAGGGGATAGGTGGTCGAGTGGGCTAGCGCACACCAGCTTGGAGCACTGCCGGTTTCAATCCGGATGAGCATCGTACCGGCTGTAGTGTCTTTTCTTAATGCCGGGAGACCATCACTTAACGAACCACTCATTAACTTTATTTCACATAACATAGGTAAGCTCGTGCGTCTGTCTTCTACGCAACGCCATCCATCTCTGCCCTGTGTCGCCCCCTGGCCTTTGGGGCTCTTCCAACGCATACCGGACAGCGGGGATGTGGCGCCATCTGGTTGACTTGTTCGACACCACATTTCCTCTCTTGCTTTTAAAAAGAAACTTCTTAGCGAAACTCCACTGCATAATCCTTCAACTGGGGTGGTCTCGTGTTCCTTGTTGATCGGACTGGCAGCTGTCCCTGCGGTGCTAGAGGGGTTGCTTCAAGCGGACCAATGGAGTCGCCAGGAGCATTCTTGTCAGCGTGTCGATCGTCTTAATCTGTGAGCGTATACCGTATTTACTCGCATAATGAACACACTTTTTTTTCTGAAAAATTTATGCAAAGTTGGGGGGGGGGCGTTCATTACGCGAGGTAAAACTTTAGCGTCCGTATTTACTCGGATAATGAACGGACCTTTTATCGGAAAGATCGACGTAACTTCTTACCCTTTGAGCGCTGCGCGCGACTCCAAAACCAAACTGCGATGCGCAAAAAAAAAAAAAAAAATATTCCTCTCCTTTTTTTTTTTGCTTCAGTTTTTCTTTTTTGTTCTTTTTTCCGCTTTCGTAAGTTGTTTTGTTTGCCATGCATTCGTGACCTCGCTGCATAGGATAGAAAAGTGGGTTCATTTCGAGGGCTTCTCGCTTTTCTTTCCAAAGTGCGAGGAGGAGGCGAGGGCAGGATGGCTTCATTATGTGCGAGCTAAGCCTAATTAAACAAAAACGTTTGATCTCACATCCCATGTCAACAAAAGAACTGCGCTGTCTGTCTTCGCCCCTACATGTTTTATTCTTTCGTGTTTTTCAAATCTTTACCAACCCGCGTCCGATCGAATACCCCGATCACAACAAATAGTTGGTCGTGCTCCGATGGCTCCTAACATCAGCCGGTTTTTCGCTTCTATATTTTGACCCAAGTAACCTCATATTCTCAAACTATGTCATTCTATCACCACCTCTGGTTTCTCATTTTGGCGCACTTGCAGCTTCGTGCACCCCTGCGCCCTGGATCGCACCCTGGATATCGTGGATTTCTCGCCGTACGCGAGTGCTCTCGAAGGCGTGCTATACACTCTGTATCATAAGTTGTATGCAGCAAAAGCACAGGCCCGAGCACATGACAATAAAAAGCGCCCTTGCACAAGCACCCGTGCAAAAAGAACATTCTGCGGAGCTACGCCTTCGCACCCGTGCCTTTGCTGCACACAACTTATGAGACAGTATAATAACCGAGCCGTTCTCGTTTCTCTTGCATATTACTGTGAAAGAAGTGTCATTGCTGTTTTCTTCTCAAAGAAAACTCAGACGTTGGACAAAAACAAACAGATAGGAGACTGCACATTCACACATTTTTCCCCCTTGTGCGACAGGTTATAGCTGCTCACGGTTCATCAGCGTTTGTTTTGAAACTGATGGGTACCACAAGGCATGAAAGAGGTGACTTACAGCAGCAAGACACTACAAGCCTTCGCAGCAACTGGCTAGCCAGTGCCGCTATGTTCTGAACTGCACTGCGTGTCATGCGGAGGGTTTGTGCAAGCTTTCTGGGCAGCGACGCTAGCCACGGTAAGTGCATTCTATGCAGCTTTTTAGGGATATATGTAGCTCGCAGGCCATGTCGTGCAAGCGAAATATGTGCCACTCGAGTGACAGCAGTGCCAGTGGCAAGGCTGTGCTGATGGTAATCAACACTGCACTGTGTTTCATTCGATAACTGCTAACAAGGAACCAAATACTCCCGAGAGATTCTCGGTTGTGCTTTGATGAACTCCAGCTCGCTTATGAACAGGTGGATGGCACAGGTGGCTTTTCCTGGTGGATTTGGTGTCCGTGTTAACAATGCAACCAGACTTCCTTTCAGTTTGTGGCGTTTTTTCGTTGCGGGTGACTAGCATTGCAGTAGAGAAAGATGCAAAATAGTATAATCTTTGCATTCATTACCTAAATTAATGGCGGGAATAACTGACCTACATTTCCACCGACTGCATTTCCCGGAGGAATAGCCTGGACTATAGTCGGTGACTGGTCAAGAACGAAGTGGAAGCTCCTCCCACCTCTTTCCACATTAGCAGAGCGAACGGTGGAGAGGATGTCGCTTCCTCTTCGGCGATCGCTCTGCTAAAGGGGAAAGGAATGGGGGGAGCTTCCACTTCGTTCTTGACCTGTCACCGACTATAGATAGCCCTTCCCTCTTAGCCTGTACAACTCGGTGTCTTCCCCCGATTGTCTTATGTGGCTGCTTCTGTGTTTGCTTAGGCACTCAGTTGAAATAGTGAAAGCTGTCTGCATTGCACGTAACCGCCATGAGAGCCAGCGTAGACGTAGCTGGGGTAGCCCCAATATGGCTTCTCTAGCTCGACACAAGTAACTTTCCTACCACTGTCGTGTTAGCAAAAAACAGACCTGCTTGAAACGTAGAGTGCACATAGTACACAGTGGAGAGGTTGCTCGCCAATCATTGTCTTGGAAGTGTGAGTTGAGCCCCTTCGAGGCAGTTTGCTGCCGCACCGTCCACCATAATCCACCCGAGAAGAGAAAACAAGATGAACAACCAGTAGGATTTCTTTGTTCCAAGGCTTCTTAATGCAGAAAAAGACTAGGGAACCAGGATTGTTGCGTTTTACTAACCCGTACGAGACTCAAACCCAACATGCAAGGAAGTTGAAAGGCCTCTTCATGTGCCCTCTTTCTGCTCCCTTGTGCCTTGGGTTTTAGCTGCGTTCACAATGCACAGCTCGCCTGCATGCCTACTCTTTTGGTCACTTTTTGTTCACTGTGTTACTGAAGTTTTTTGTCGTTGCTGTCCCAGAATGGCTTCGTGGATGCACAGAAATACTCAAGGTGCTCGACGTCTGTGGCTCACTGGTATTGTTTTTCCCGGTACCACGGCATGAAGGAGCTGGCCTTCCTCCCTTTCGTCAGCTGCGATATACTACAAGCACTGGGTTACAGCTGCAGCTAGACCATGGGTACCGTTCTGCATCCTGCACTGCATCTAGTTGAAACGCCATGCAACAGGCAGGTGTGATCTTTATAGGCTCTGTCACTATGTGCATTTTCTCCAGCTTTTTCGGGCCAACTTCATATTAAGATTCAATAAGATTCAATACGGACTCGAGTGAGAGAGGGGGTGTTCTGAAAAAGCCAGCCTCTTTGCTAAAACCATTGGGACTGGTATTACATCTATAGAGTTTATTTACACCTTACGTTATGTACTTTTTCCTTTAGTTTTGTTTTACTAGTTACTTATAGCGAGTTCGTTTCACGGCACTCGTGCCCACGCGTGCCCACTCGCAGCGTGGAGCGGGTTCGTTTCGGCCGACACTCCACGAGTGGTTGCACTCTCCGAGTTGTTTCATCGCTGACACCCCACGCGTGTATGCACTCGCTGCACCGAGAAAATCGAGAGTGCGCCAAAATGCAATCCCGTCATGCCTCGCTCCGGCGAGACTGGCGAGGAGCGGGAGCAGACGACGAAAGTTTGTCTGCTACGATGTGTCGCGGAACTGAAAGTAAAAAAAAAGTATATTTTCTGATAGAAATCGAGTCCTGCGGGCAACGGAATCGAATGCGAGCTTGAATTGCGAGCGTCTGCTATTTCATAAAGGAAGCAATTGACAAACCGTGCTTTATTTGGAGGTTTTAAGTCGCTCCATTGCCGTACAAACGCTGAAATATACCAGTGTGTAAAGAAATGCTCAGAACAAACGCATCAGCGGCCCTCGAGATGTTTATCACCATTCGTGTGCGGGTGAAAAATTGAACATTTGTCGACAAAACTTCCCCAGCAGAAACCTCTGACTGGCCAAAAAGCATCAGAGAAAGCTTAGCATAGTGACTTTACCCGAGGCTTGGGCAACATCATCATGTTTAACATTTACCTACGTCAGCTAACT
Source organism: Ixodes persulcatus (assembly GCA_013358835.2). NCBI lineage: Eukaryota > Metazoa > Arthropoda > Arachnida > Ixodida > Ixodidae > Ixodes > Ixodes persulcatus. The sequence goes on from JABSTQ010010208.1 coordinate 8,184, forward strand.
TGCCCCGTCGTATTTTGTTCGAGAAAGCTCTCGTTCTCGACGCCCTCAACAAGGCTACTATCTGATCCACTTGTAATGACGATCAAAATCGAAAGTCCCACGAAAAGTGCATTCTATGCAGCTTTTTAGGGATATATGTAGCTCGCAGGCCATGTCGTGCAAGCGAAATATGTGCCACTCGAGTGACAGCAGTGCCAGTGGCAAGGCTGTGCTGATGGTAATCAACACTGCACTGTGTTTTCATTCGATAACTGCTAACAAGGAACCAAATACTCCCGAGAGATTCTCGGTTGTGCTTTGATGAACTCCAGCTCGCTTATGAACAGGTGGATGGCACAGGTGGCTTTTCCTGGTGGATTTGGTGTCCGTGTTAACAATGCAACCAGACTTCCTTTCAGTTTGTGGCGTTTTTTCGTTGCGGGTGACTAGCATTGCAGTAGAGAAAGATGCAAAATAGTATAATCTTTGCATTCATTACCTAAATTAATGGCGGGAATAACTGACCTACATTTCCACCGACTGCATTTCCCGGAGGAATAGCCTGGACTATAGTCGGTGACTGGTCAAGAACGAAGTGGAAGCTCCTCCCACCTCTTTCCACATTAGCAGAGCGAACGGTGGAGAGGATGTCGCTTCCTCTTCGGCGATCGCTCTGCTAAAGGGGAAAGGAATGGGGGGAGCTTCCACTTCGTTCTTGACCTGTCACCGACTATAGATAGCCCTTCCCTCTTAGCCTGTACAACTCGGTGTCTTCCCCCGATTGTCTTATGTGGCTGCTTCTGTGTTTGCTTAGGCACTCAGTTGAAATAGTGAAAGCTGTCTGCATTGCACGTAACCGCCATGAGAGCCAGCGTAGACGTAGCTGGGGTAGCCCCCAATATGGCTTCTCTAGCTCGACACAAGTAACTTTCCTACCACTGTCGTGTTAGCAAAAAACAGACCTGCTTGAAACGTAGAGTGCACGTAGTGCACAGTGGAGAGGTTGCTCGCCAATCTCTCCAGTTTGCTGCCGCACCGTCCACCATAATCCGCCCGAGAAGCGAAAACAAGATGAACAACCAGTAGGATTTCTTTGTTCCAAGGCTTCTTAATGCAGAAAAAGACTAGGGAACCAGGATTGTTGCGTTTTACTAACCCGTACGAGACTCAAACCCAACATGCAAGGAAGTTGAAAGGCCTCTTCATGTGCCCTCTTTCTGCTCCCTTGTGCCTTGGGTTTTAGCTGCGTTCACAATTCACAGCTCGCCTGCATGCCTACTCTTTTGGTCACTTTTTGTTCACTGTGTTACTGAAGTTTTTTGTCGTTGCTGTCCCAGAATGGCTTCGTGGATGCACAGAAATACTCAAGGTGCTCGACGTCTGTGGCTCACTGGTATTGTTTTTCCCGGTACCACGGCATGAAGGAGCTGGCCTTCCTCCCTTTCGTCAGCTGCGATATACTACAAGCACTGGGTTACAGCTGCAGCTAGACCATGGGTACCGTTCTGCATCCTGCACTGCATCTAGTTGAAAGGCCATGCAACAGGCAGGTGTGATCTTTATAGGCTCTGTCACTATGTGCATTTTCTCCAGCTTTTTCGGGCCAACTTCATATTAAGATTCAATAAGATTCAATACGGACTCGAGTGAGAGAGGGGGTGTTCTGAAAAAGCCAGCCTCTTTGCTAAAACCATTGGGACTGGTATTACATCTATAGAGTTTATTTACACCTTACGTTATGTACTCTTTCCTTTAGTTTTGTTTTACTAGTTACTTATAGCGAGTTCGTTTCACGGCACTCGTGCCACGCGTGCCCACTCGCAGCGTGGAGCGGGTTCGTTTCGGCCGACACTCCACGAGTGGTTGCACTCTCCGAGTTCGTTTCATCGCTGACACCCCACGCGTGTATGCACTCGCTGCACCGAGAAAATCGAGAGTGCGCCAAAATGCAATCCCGTCATGCCTCGCTCCGGCGAGACTGGCGAGGAGCGGAGCAGACGACGAAAGTTCGTCTGCTACGATGTGTCGCGGAACTGAAAGTAAAAAAAAAAAGTATATTTTCTGATAGAAATCGCGTCCCGCGGGCAACGGAATCGAATGCGAGCTTGAATTGCGAGCGTCTGCTATTTCATAAAGGAAGCAATTGACAAACCGTGCTTTATTTGAGGTTTTAAGTCGCTCCGTTGCCGTACAAACGCTGAAATATACCAGTGTGTAAAGAAATGCTCAGAACAAACGCATCAGCGGCCCCGAGATGTTTATCACCATTCGTGTGCGGGTGAAAAATTTAACATTTGTCGACAAAACTCCCCCAGCAGAAACCTCTGACTGCCCAATAAGCATCAGAGAAAGCTTAGCATAGTGACTTTACCCGAGGCTTGGGCAACATCATCATGTTTAACATTTACCTACGTCAGCTAACTTGCCCCGTCGTATTTTGTTCGAGAAAGCTCTCGTTCTCGACGCCCTCAACAAGGCTAATATCTGATCCACTTGTAATGACGATCGAAATCGAAAGTCCCACGAAAAGTTTTGCTGGATATTCCAACAGACTAGTTTTAAGCCGCACCCTTTCAGTGGTTCACGCATAATATCATGCTCAAACGGATCAAGCTTCTGCTTCGGACAGCATTTTCTTCAGTGTAAACGGTTATAAGAATTGAAAGATCGCAACCAGCTGCTTTGTAGACAGCTGGTTGCGGAAATTTACGCCGTCTGTAACTATCTCTACGACAGCCGAGTTGCTTGAAGTCATCGGAACTATAAACTACAGGTTGCAGCAACCAACGTTTGTAGATAGACGTTGGTAGCGACTGCACTCTCACATTCCCACCCATCACTCCGAACAGAAAGGGGCTTGTTTTGGTTTGAGGTCGGTACCTCTTCTACAACATAGATGGCGGCAGCATCAGTCTTGCACTCGGTGCATTTGGCGAGTTCGTTTGAGTCCAGTTCTCCGTGCACCACCCTGCGAGTGCGATGCATTCTGGGAGAGAACTCGAACGGTGCCAGTGCGTGTGAAACGAACTCGCTATTATACTTCGATGTTACACGACAGCCACTAAAAATGGGAAAAAGACAAAAATGTTGACATATCGGCCTTTTTTTTTTTTTTTCTGGCAATATGTTTGGAGCGCCAATATTGTGGCCGGTCATTCATGTTATTTTCCTACACGCACGTCCAGCCTATGTTTACGTAAAGCTCCAATTGCCCCTTAGCAACGAAAATAATTTGTGCGACAGACTAGGCGGCAGCATTGTGGACGGAAACCGGCCGGATTATATCTGCATGTTTAGAAACTATATTTGGTGCCAGGTTATGAATTCAGTGGCAAAAGCACAGGCCCGAGCACATGACAATAAAAAGCGCCCTTGCACGAGCACCCGTGCAAAAAGAACATTCTGCGGAGCTACGCCCTCGCACCCGTGCCTTTGCTGCACACAACTTATGAGACAGTATAATAACCGAGCCGTTGTCGTTTCTTTTGCATATTACTGTGAAAGAAGTGTCATTGCTTTACTTCTCAAAGAAAGCTCAGGCGTTGGACAAAAACAAACAGATAGGAGACTGCACATTCACACATTTTTCCCTCTTGTGCGACAGGTTATAGCTGGTCACGGTTCATCAGCGTTTGTTTTGAAACTGATGGGTACCACAAGGCATGAAAGAGGTGACTTGCAGCAGCAAGACACTACAAGCCTTCGCAGCAACTGGCTAGCCAGTGCCGCTATGTTCTGAACTGCACTGCGTGTCATGCGGAGGGTTTGTGCAAGTTCTCTGGGCAGCGACGCTCGCCACGGTAAGTGCATTCTATGCAGCTTTCTTTTACGGATATATGTGGCTCGCAGGCCATGTTGTGCAAGCGAAATATGTGCCACTCGAGTGACAGCAGTGCCAGTGGCAAGGCTGTGCTGATGGTAATCAACACTGCACTGTTTTCATTCGATAACTACTGACAAGGAACCAAATACTCCCGAGAGATTCTCGGTTGTGCTTTGATGAACTCCAGCTCGCTTATGAACAGGTGGATGGCACAGGTGGCTTTTCCTGATGGATTTGGTGTCCGTGTTAACAATGCAACCAACCAGACTTCCTTTCAGTTTGTGGCGTTTTTTCGTTGCGGGTGACTAGCATTGCAGTAGAGAAAGATGCAAAATAGTATAATCTTTGCATTCATTACCTAAATTAATGGCGGGAATAACTGACCTACATTTCCACCAACTACATTTCTCGGAGGAATAGCCTGGACTAGATAGCTCGCTGCACTATGTCCTTCCCTCTTACCCTGTACACCTCGGTGTCTCCCCCCGATTGTCTTATGTGGCTGCTTCTGTGTTTGCCTAGGCACTCAGTTGAAATGGTGAAAGCTGTAACTGCCATGAAAGCCAGCATGGACGTAGCTGGGGTAGCCCCCAATATGGCTTCTCTAGCTCGACACAAGTAACTTTCCTACCACTGTCGTGTTAGCAGAAAACAGACCTGCTTGAAACGTAGTACACAGTGGAGAGGTTGCTCGCCAATCATTGTCTTGGAAGTTTGAGTTGAGCCCCTTCAAGGCAGTTTGCTGCCGCACCGTCCACCATAATCCACCCGAGAAGAGAAAACAAGATGAACAACCAGTAGGATTTCTTTGTTCCAAGGCTTCTTAATGCAGAAAAAGACTAGGGAACCAGGATTGTTGCTTTTTGCTACCCCGTACGAGACTCAAACCCAACATGCAAGGAAGTCGAAAGGCCTCTTCCTGTGCATTCTTTCTGCTTCCTTGTGCCTTGGGTTTTAGCTGCGTTCACAATTCACAGCTCGCCTGCATGCCTACTCTTTTGGTCACTTTTTGTTCACTGTGTTACTGAAGTTTTCTGTCGTTGCTGTCCCAGAATGGCTTCGTGGATGCACAGAAATACTCAAGGTGCTCGACGTCTGTGGCTCACTGGTATTGTTTTTCCCGGTACCAAAAGCATGAAGGAGCTGGCCTTCCTCCCTTTCATCAGCTGCGATATACTACAAGCACTGGGTTACAGCTGCAGCTAGACCATGGGTACCTTTCTGCATCCTGCACTGCATCTAGTTGAAACGCCATGCAACAGGCAGGTGTGATCTTTATAGGCTCTGTCACTATGTGCATTTTCTCCAGCTTTTTCGGGCCAACTTCATACTAAGATTCAATAAGATTCAATACAGACTCGAGTGAGAGAGGGGGTGTTCTGAAAACGCCAGCCTCTTTGCTAAAACCATTGGGACTGGTATTATATCTATAGAGTTTATTTACACCTTACATTATGTACTCTTTCCTTTAGTTTTATTTTACTAGTTACTTATACTTCGAGGTTACACGACAGCCACTAAAAATGGGAAAAAGACAAAAATGTTGACATATCGGCCTTTTTTTTTTTTTTTTCTGGCAATATGTTTGGAGCGCCAATATTGTGGCCGGTCATTCATGTTATTTTTCCTACACGCACGTCCAGCCTATGTTTACGTAAAGCTCCAATTGCCCCTTAGCAACGAAAATAATTTGTGCGACAGACTAGGCGGCAGCATTGTGGACGGAAACCGGCCGGATTATATCTGCATGTTTAGAAACTATATTTGGTGCCAGGTTATGAATTCAGTGGCAAATGCCCCCGAAAAGAATCCACATCACTCCGCCAGCCAATCGCTGCCGTCAGTTGCCCTGACGTCAATTCCAGCAAAGAAACTAGAAACTAGTATTTTTTTTTTTTGTTTTTAAATGGCAGGTTTTGGTTGCTGATGCCACGTAGCACGTCGGCACTCTAAGCAATTCTTCCGCCCTTGGCCTCTCCGGTTTTACCTTGCGAAGTCGTGACGGTGTCTGCTTTTGTTCGTGGTATTTCCCGTGTGTCGACGTGAGAAGGCAGCGGTTGTATCGCCAAGGAAGTAGCGATCAATCTGTGCATTTGTTCCAGCGGCACAGCGTTTACAAACTGGACTTTGCCCTTCACCGAGGGTAAAGTCTATCGGCTGGCCCTACAGTTGGCGAGCATCGTGTAGTCGTGAGCGCGTAACTTGTCCGAACGCTTTTCGTCTGTATACATTGACAAAATGACTCACTGAAATCTGCAACGCCGTACAGCAAACTATCGATCACTTGCTGCAGCAACTTTGCGTTTAAAGTCGTAATAAAGTGATTTTCAGGCTAAATTCATTTTTTTTTTTCATACTGCTCGATTATTCGGAGTTCTGCGCGATCCCCATCGAGTTCGAAATATCGGTTGGCGACTGTAGAACTTTTAAACACAATGGTTACACCACACCACAGGTACCGGGAACCATGACATCAATGAGCTGGCTTTCACCTTGTCCAAGGCAGCAGTGGAACACTACGGGCGGGACCCTGGGTCACTGCACCATGGATGCCGTCCTGTACCCTGCACTGCGTGTGGCTTAACTGGCCAAGCAGAGGGTCATTGCATGACTTTTATGAGGCGTCGCTAGCCATTGTAAGTATATTTTGGACACTCATGTCTGGTGATGTACTTTTGTGCTCTACAACAGAACACATTTGGTGGCAGTTCAGTCTTGCCAATTAGGCCATTTTGAAACAGAACACATTTAGTGGTGGCTCGGTTTAGGTTTTCTGGCTCGGCGATCTTGCAACAGTGTCCAGACTTGGCGTAAACCTTTTTGTACTTCATTGTCAAGGCTAGTGTAATTTCTGCAACGCCGTTGAAGCAACTTCTGCACGTAAACAAGATGCAAGACGAAGCCACACGCTCGTGTACAGTGCATGACCACATGTACGCATGGGCACTCTTGCCCATGCGTATTCACTCGCAACATGGAGCGAGTTTGTTTCGGCCAACACTCCACGAGTTCATTTCGGCGTCGCCACTCCCTGCGTCCATGCACTCGCTGCACCTTGAGAATCAAGTGTGCACCAGAATGCACTCCTGTCATGCATCACTCAGGAGAGGAACGAGAGCAGACGACCGGTTTTTCCGCCATAAGAAACGAGAACCGAAAAAAAAAAAAAGTGGATTTTCTGCTGAGAAACCACGTCCCACGGGCGACAAAATCGGACGCGAGCAGTGCTATTTATTCTGTGAAGCAAGCAATCAACAACCTGTGCTTCATTTGCAAGCTTTCTTTCATTTTGTTGCCGCACAGACGTTGAAGTACATCGGTGGACAGCAGAATGATCAAGCAAGTCGTTCTGGTTTCAGGAGCAGTCCGACGCTAAAACAGCAAGCAAGCTTCACCGCGCAGCACGTTGCTCTCGGTCAATGGTGGGGCCACAATCGCATCACGTAATTTAATAGGCCAGTGGCGACGCACGTTTGCAGCGGTGAAAAGCATTTATTTCTTAATAAATGGAACCAGAATATGAAACTATCGACAGTTTTGGAGTGAAAACGGCTTGGCATATGTGCCGGAATTGATGCGATGGCGGGCAGCGCCGCAATTTAAAAGAATTACGCGCTTGAAAATGGCTGAAATTTGCGCTGTTTTCTATCGTGGGAAGGGCTTCAAACTCATATCTGACTAATTTTGCGATGATATCCGGTCTTGATTTTTTATACACAAAAAAGGCAGGTTAAAAAGTAATAAAACAAAAAAAAAAGCAAAATCACTTTTTTTTAATTTTGGTTTTTTATTTGCATCTTTTCTGAGGCTTTATCCTTTTAGTGAGTCACAATTACAACTGATCAAGCTTTTGCGCAAACAGTTTTTTTCCAGTGTATCGTTCAACATCTTTTACGAAAAACTGACAGCTGTTTTGTAGTCAGCTGGTTGAAGGAACTAACGCCATCTGTAAATATCTTTTACAGCCGAGCTGTTTGAAGTTATCACAGATATAAACTACACATTGCAGTGACCGCACAATCGCATTTCTGCCCGCCATGTCGAAATGCGGAGCGCTATACTCTATTTCACCTTACGATGTACCGCGGTAAAGGCTACGAGCGCGAGCTCCTTGCTCTAGGGCACATCTCGGCAGCACAAGCTCTCGTTCAGCAGGAGCAGCTGCCAACGCTATGAGCTCGAGCTTCCAGCCTTCGCTGCGGTACAACATAAGGTGAAACGGAGTATAGTTACGGTTTGAGGTCTGCACTCGGCAAGTTTGTTTGAGACCGATTTTCCGTGCGGCACTCTGCGAGTGCGGTGCACCCTGGGAGATAGCTCGCATGCTGCCAGTGTGCTTCAAACGAACTCGCTGTAAGGCTCCCACTTCACACGGGGCAAGTTTCCCATATAATTTTGGGGCTGCTGGTGAGTTATTCCCCCCTCCACAGCGACACGAGTTGCTGGGTTTGGGTAAGAGTTGAAACCGTTGAGCAGCTCCGGTAACTCGAAGGTGTTTGAAGCGGAAGCAGCAGTTCAGGGATGCGGTATTTTCACGTGACCTCTCCTGTGGTGGTGATGATGGGTGCTTTCAGTAGCGGCTCCCTCAGCTCCCAACAGAGTAACTCGAGTCATAGTTCTCGGAGCGCCTACTGAATGGCAAAACAAGCGCGGCTCTTCAGTGCTTTTACGCAGTTTCAGCTTCCTCCCCTATGGCAGACGGTCTCCAAATAAAATTCAAGCAGACGCCGCCGAGCACGACCGCTTTTATTTGATGTGGCTATTGAAGTCTTGACAAGACATTAGAGAAAGACCGAGTGACTTGTAGGAGCCACTGGTTTCCCTTCCCTGAGAAGGCGTAAGCTGCAGACACTCCGGCCAGAGTCGTCTGGCTTCGAGCCTGCTCGTTTCGTATCATGTGGGGGAGAGTACGCCATCCTTCTGGCCTACTCTCGCACTTCTCTGCGCGTTTCCCGTTTTCGGGGGACCAGCCAGATTGCACGGGACAGTCAGTCGGTCCCTCCTCCGAGTGGACAGCCGTGTTGTACTTCCAGGCGGAATAATTCGTTCGAGGTTGTTCAATTGAAAAGAAATACACTCATTTACTGATGGGATATTTACATATGTACAGAAACTGTGCAGGGGAAGCTTTTCCGAGGTCCTCGCGCATCAGTCCATTCTTTCGCGACTTCTTCTTTTCTTTTTGCCCGCAGTCCCACGAGCTATTTCGGCAATTTGCAACAAGCCGTCTGGCGAGGAGTCCTGAAGTGGACTCCGTGCGACAGGTCGAGTGCAAAGAGATCCTATGAATGCTGTGAAATTCAGAACACCTTTGGGAAATGCCAAAGACAGCTATTTTTTTGTGGATGTGGTGCTGTCTGTTGTTTCGTTAGCCAGTGTTGTTAAAGGGTAACTGCAAAGAAAAAAAAGGTTTTTTAAACAGCCTATATGGGACAAGCATGTCACAAAACAAATCTCCAACTTCTCCACATTTGAAATTCCTGCTCTTTCGACGTGCGCGGAGTGGCTGTTCTATGTCACTCTGTGACGTATAATACCAATTTTGTGGCGCTCGATTTAAAACGGACGAAATAGCCGCAAACTAAAATCAGTCTCACGCAATAAATATTGCTGTAAAAAATTTTGTTTTTGGCGGAAAAATTGTTTTGTGACATGCTTGCCCCAATTGACTACTTCCATAAAGCCCTGCATGCAACACGGCGCTCGTTGCACTCTGGGAACTAGTTGGCCAGGGAGGAGAGTGGCGTGGTTTCGGTTTCGATCGACACGTCTACAGAGCGTGGACTATTAACGGCCGTTATCTCATGTTTTCTGGTCCCGAGAGCGTCATTTGTGGTCTCTAAAGTAACCTAAATGGCCAGACCTCGAAGCTTTAGCACAAACCCGAGACGTATAGCTGTCTTAACACATGCTTGTTGTATTTTTGTACTTGAGCCTTTCTGTTAGCGTTTCGATCGAGGTATGTGGACGAGCCAGTGCTGGGAATCTCGACGCTGCGAAGCTCGGGGATCTTGCTTGTGTATGAATCAACAAGCTGCAGCAACCAATAAGTATGCATGCATCGAGCTCGCGCCTTTACATTAGTGTTGTTGATCAGGAAGTTTGTTTGTTTCGTGCGTCCATAGACAAAATATTACTTTTTGCGATTACCGTTTGTCTTAATACGCCTGAGTACGCGAGGTGAAACTCGAAGCGCCATTGAAAAGCTCAATTTAAACACACTTCTTATCTCTTATCTGTACAGACCCGCAGCACTGCACGAATTAAGTGAAGTCCCCACCCGCTTGCATTCCACTAATATTTAACATCGCGTATGCACACGAAGTTATTCTGCAATCAAATAAGCACATTCGCACATACAAACCGTTTTAAGAAAGCAAAAGTCGAGCACTTGTGTGAAGAATGTCGCACCTTTCGCCGGAAGTGCGCCGGACGGGCATGAACCCCTATGCGGTGCACCAAACGAACAAAATTATTCAAAGCGCGTTTGACGCTTGCTAATGGCCATAATATTGTTATGTGTTTGCTTTCTTCCTGCCTGAGTATGCCGAGATAATTTCAAACACACCGGTCAGGCACAGATCTTGGGCGTCAGTTAAAGCTCGTCCAAAAAGGCTCAGCGAGGAGTAGGGGACGCTTGTTAGGGCCTCCGTCGTAGCTAGCCGATCTCAGCGTTTGCGAAAACGTAAATCTTCCATCAGCATAAAATTTGGGTGGGAGATACAGTAACTTTTGTGCAGTAGTGAGGTCGAATTTATTGCGTTTCCTTAAAAAATCATGCGTCAACGCTGGGCTCAACTTTGATACTCCTGTGAGGATGCGGCTTGCTTTTCGCCCAATGAAGTAAGAAGCGGGCGTTTGGCAAACAAAATACGTGTAAGGCTCCAGGTGACCAAATTTCACTTGTAGTTCACTGGTACTAGACGGTATTATCGAAATTGAACTCAAAGATGCACTCGTGGGGTGAGGTGACTAAGCCACGTCTTACTACGTTTGCATCAATGAGCTTGAGCGCGTTGGTTTGCATACGGCCTCATAATATCCGGTGTTTCGGGAACCAGGGAAAGTGCCCCGGTCTTCGTTTTGTATCGCTCGAGAATGAGTGTATTGTGCGTTCGTGAAAAGTCAGATAATCGAAAACGCAAGCAGCGCGTTCGGTCGCGGCGTGATAGCATGAGATGAAGCTGCTCAGTTGAAACCGAAACTGAGTGGCCAACTAGTTCCCAGAGTGCACTGCGTGGTATTTCGCCGCAATGGGGCGCGTCGGTTTTGGAAGAAGTCCATTAGGCTGTTTAAAAATACACTTTTTTTTCTTCTTTGCAGTTACCCTTTAAACTCCCAGAACTCTGTGTCGAGAAACTGAGGGAAAGGGGGAGACGAGAGCGCGGGGATGTCAGAATGCAGAGCTCTGATTGGAATGATTAGTGGGTAGACCTCAGGGTTGGGCAGAAATACTCAAAAATGTATTTGGAAATACAAATACTAAATTACATTAAAATAGTAGCTAAAATACTGATACTAAAATATATCTGTAAAAATGTATCGCGATACATGTTGGAAATAGATTTTAAATAGAGGCAAAAAAGTATTTGGAAATACAAATACTGGAATACATTTTATGGAGGGCAGAAATACTGATACTGCAATACATTTTTCAAATTTGTTTGAGACGCCAAATGATATGAAGCTTCAAGTTGGAAGTGGAAGTTTTTGATCCTGAAATTACTTTCCCGTAGGCTTGGCACTTTGCCTTGTAGGTAATGGTTTTGGACGATGAGGAGTCCACAATGGGCTAAAAAAAAATGTTCCCTCAAGGACTGACCGCGGTCCCTTCCCTGACATTGTCTGTCCGACGAGGGATGCGAAAAGACTTCGACCTCTAAATAAATTTTATGTCACCCTAAATCCCATCAAAACTTCACCACGCTCCTGTCCAAAAAGGACGGCCCTATCAACATTGATCACATGACGTTACGGTGGAATGAACTGGTATTCATTATCTGTAGGTGTGGCCTTGAACATGAAGCTTTATCACGCTGTTGTATGAAAGGACAATACATACTTTTGGTATAGGTTACGTCGTGGAAGATTGTGCAGTCATTGTCATTTGGAATTTTCGAGAATAGTAGACTACGTGAAGCATCTTGGGACACATGTCATATCTTCTGCTACGGTTGAAAAAACGGTACGGTGGCATCCCTGTTGTGAACGTCCTTCTTGCCGACCCTTCGCCACTGATGCATGGATTGCAGTCCAAGTTTCGCATAGCATCATCCAAACAGACCTGTTTGGATGATGCTGTTGTTGCTGCTGTTGACCTGATGGACTCCCTTGTTCTCTGCATTCATCGTAGGTTTGAAACCGTCGTGAATCATGGACCAAGCCTTGCAAGACTGCACTCTTATGCCCTGTCCTTTTTGGTGGATCGGGTCTTCCCTCTCATGGCTTCCTGTCGTAATTAAATAAAGTGTATTTTCTTCTGATGACGGTGCATACCTCTTGCTACACTTTACAAAAAGAATGTGGTAAATCCATGCCACAGATTACTGTGAAACATGCGGGAAGGTAATTATTGAAAAGATGAAGCTCCAAAAAGTTTGATGGAAAGCAGATAGATATCCCCGTTTAAGTTTTCTTGCCACTTTAACATGCTATGTCTGAAGTATTTCAGCCTATCGTGGCATTGGCTTTTGACCATTCACACTTTCAAGGAAAGGCTATCAGCAAGACGGGTTCCCAAGTCTGTGTTCTGTTTGCATTTAATTACTGAGAAAAGGTTCATGCGGAGTGCAGGTTCGTCTGCTTCTTTTGCAGGGGTTGTGGTGACGTCGAAATGCCGAGCTCTGATTGAAAGATGGTGGGTAGACGATGCTAGCTGCTTTGAGGTCCATCCGCTATCCTTAAATCGGAGGTCGGCATTCTTACATCGCCGCAACCCCTGCAAAAGAATTGGACGAACTTGCACTCCACATAGACATTGACCCCGTAAGTGATGACGTCACAACAAGATGTCTGGGTCCAAACAAACCGTTGCTAGGGACGTTGCTATGGACTAATGCATGGAGACTCCACATGAGGTTAGATTTTTGCTTACAAGTAAGTAAATATTTTTTTGTAAGCAACCTAACTTCTTGATATCGAATTATGAAGATGTTCTTGTCGTCTCAATGTCGTATCGCAACGATGAAAGCCATTTCTGAAGACCTACACTCCGCTTTGCTTTGGTAGCAGACGACACGATAGATTTGCTGGCCTCTGCGGTAAACGAGCGACAAAAACAAGTGCATCACCATCACCGTAAAGGCCTCCGCAATGTGCGTTTTTTTTTTTTTTTTTTTTTTTCTGTGAAGAACCCAGCTTAGTTACTAGGGGTGAAAATGCAGTAAGATCAAACCACGTCATGCAGATCAGTTACGACGACGACCTGAAGTGCATTACCATTAGGGGAGCATGAGAAACAAATCGTACGCCGTCAAAGTAAGTCGTTTGTTATTATTATTATTGTGGTTGTCAGGTTATTAAAGAATTGCATGTCTATCGCAATTTCGCAGTATTTTGCTTTTTTTTTCCCCCTTGGTATGCATAAAATTTTGTGGATGGGCTCTTTTGGTGAAGATCTTCATCGAACCCGCGATGCGAGTACAATCTGTAATAAACTCACCTTATGTTTTTTATCCACTTCTTTCGCGCTTTGGGGTCTTGCGGAAATCTGAAGAAACTGCAAGAATCTTTCTCCACGCGATGGTTCGCAAACAAAATTTGGGATCTCAACCGTTCGCCTGAAGTGCTTTTCTCACGGGTGCAATGCGATCTTTTAGCAGACGATCATCTCGATCGACGCCCGGACTTTCGATAAACCATATTTTGCATCGCACCCCACTATGAATTCTTATAAGTGTCTGAAACTCATTATATTTCAAACAAATGCGATGTCAGAATATCGTCTTTATTCACACGATTCAAACGACGGCCCCGGCTTGGCCGGCCGGCGTGCGGCAGACGGCATACTTCTTGCATTCGTCGTCTGCTGCAGGCATCTTGAGGACCGGAAGTTGCAGTCGTAAATATTTCAGAAACGAGCGATTACCGGCACACTTCTGTCGAAACATATATGACATTCAAGCTTTCTACATTTGTGATTTTTAGAAGTTTAAATCCTACTCCTGATTTTTGAACGGTCGGGTTTTCGTAGCGAAACCGAGCCACATGTATTCGTCCATAACAACGACCCTAGCAACGGTTTGTTTGGACCCATGACGTCACACTTACGGAGTCAATTGCCAGGTGCATTTCAACATTTGTGCTCCTAAGTTTAAACCTTAGACTATTTTGTTACCATGATTTTAATTAGGTTTTGATAGGGGAAGAAAGTTTTCCAAAGCTTTTACAATTGCCATACACAAATTTAAAGAAAAATTAGAAAAAAAACATTGACTACATTTGTCCTCCGAGTTTTTACAGAATACACATCGCTATCACCATCACTATTTTTATTTTTCCAAGATGGCCGTTTCGTTTCGTGAACGTTCTGCGACTTCGGCGATTTACGTGATTTACGAACAGCACTGCCCAATTGGTACGTTAATTTTGGTGGCTATTTATCGCGTAATATTGTGGGTATCATGTATTTGTACCTAAAGTAGTATTTGAGGTTTAGGTGAGCATTAGCTCGGTGGGTCGTCTCGTCTCCTAAATTGCTGTTTGCCTTTTGTCCACGTTTCTTTCCCTTCCAAACCCATCACACACACTGGTTCATTTTCCTGTTTTCAGTACCTACAATTTTGCTTATGATAATCAGGTTATATATGAATCCGGAAACGTAGAAAGTGACCATGCAGCTCTACCTGCACTGTTCTTTTATGCTGCGCAATTGCAAGATACGGTTTTACTGTTTTGAAAATATTTTTACTTAAGGCGTTCTGTAATATCGTTGGAAAGCCGAGTTATGTTCGTAAAGAACATGTGGTTAAACAGGGGTGGATAGCACTTGTGTTGAGATGTTTTATTTCCAAATGTCCGGAAAGCATCCTCGTCGGGGCAGCTGTGTTGAGATGTTTTATTTCCGAATGTCCGTAAAGCATCCTCGCCGGGGCAGCTGTCAACAATCTAGTGACTAGCCGAAGCGGGACGGTAATGTTGGAGATATAAAACTGAATAGTACCCAGTGTTAAATATTTATTTGTTTGCTGATCTCCTAGGCATCACTGAGGTGCTTTGTTTGGCTGTGTGCTTTTATTTTATGCTAATAGAATGTGCTGCACCTACAACTGCTGCTCAGTTCCACTCGTGCAGGGGTCTACGACAGTTGACCGAACACCATTACATAGAAGCGTGTTTTCGAGGACGGGCACATTTTATCGAAGCTCACTTTACAGCAGCAGCATTTATTGAAAAAGGATCGCAGTTTAGCGAATCCATTCGGTTGCATTGGCATAAGCAAATCTGGAAGTACCTAAAGGCTAGTGCACGATTCACTGAGGCATGTTCTTAAGCCGTAAACCAGGCAGAACGTAAAAGTATTCTCACGAAAACAGCAGGGTTGTGACATGCACAAAAACGTGTCTATCATACTCTGAATATGCTGGCTGCCCAAGCGAGTGACCCGCTGACTGGTTCGGCTTCACCGTCAGCAAAGGCAGAACAAGCGAATGCTAGAGCAAGCAGTCGAGTTCGGTGAATAGTGTTATCCTAAAAACAAATTTTCTAAAAGGAGGTTTGTTTCTCTAAACTGAGTGTCTTTTTGAAAGGATTCAATAAAATGGGGGTTTCTAAACCGGTGCTCTGGAAAATAGATGCCTCCGCTTAAGCCATACACGCTAACGTTCTTGGATCTATCAGTTGGCAAGCTCCACGGAAGAGCAGCGTTCAAAAACAGTTCTCTGTTGCCGGCATGCAAGCAGGTAAGGGTGGATAACGGTCTTTGCGCCACAGCGTCAATGCCTCTACGGTCAGCAAAAAAACATTTTTTCAACGACGCTCTTTTTGCGTTAAGTATTGTGCACAATAAAATCACTTTCCACCGCAGGTAATGTGCACCAACATTCCACCGGATCTGTCCATAGGACGGGCTGATAGTGTAGCAAAAGCCATTGAGCGGATGCGCCACAAAAAGGCGTCTGGCGTTTTCCGAAGTTTGTCAACTGACCTAGATCTAAGAACATTTGTACACACATTTCTACCATTGCCAAGTGGGTCCAGATATTGTTGGAGATCTGCTGTGTTTGCTGAGAAATGTTTTTACAATGTTGACACTTTGGTCAATGCAAGCACATCTTTTTTTCTGTAATATTGACTAACATTTCAGCAATCAAGGAAGTTGACACCGAAATGTTAAAAGCAATAAAGAAATTAAAGCCAGGCTGTTCTTGGGTGCAGATTTTATATCTTGTTCTATTGTTAAGGGCAGCACTGGTTTGTTTGCCCCATCATTGAAGCATGCATATCACTTCAGAAATCGTGATCTTCCATCGTTGTGGAGGAAGTCTACTGTAGTACCAGTAAAGGAGGCTGGTGACATGTCTAGGGTAGACAATCGTTGCCCCATTTCCTTACTGTATGTTCGTTTGAAAGTGTTTGAGATAGTTATACAGACATGGGTCTTTTTACTCCAGTTTGAAAAAGCAACATTGAACGCAATTTTTTTTAGAAAGTCGCTCAGTAGAAATTAGTTTTTGTAAACTTGAATACACGGTGCCATTTGTTCTTTCTTGGAAGCCAGTTGATATTATTCATTTCGATTTATAACAAGCTTTTGATAAGATCAACCACAAATTACTTTTGTGAAAACCGTTATTGTATGGTGTAGCATTGCCACATTTAAGGCCACGGTCCTACTGAATGTGGCAGTTTAGGTACTTTTTGGCAGGTCATTACTTATCTCCTTTTAAATACTGGTTTGTGGGATGGATGTCATTCGAAAGGCAATGCAATCCTCTTTCATTTGATATTATGTATGTATTGGTTTATACTGTTCATGCACATTTGTAGCGTTGCGAATATGATGGCGCAGACCCTTACTTGCTCCGCTGGTTCATATTTTATGAACGATCCATTAAAGATAACACGGTTACAATAAAGCAGTTTTGTTAAGATGATCTCTCCAAAAAATTGCCCTAAAATTGACATTTTTCAGCACAAATATGTTTTTAATGACAAGCACTAGGGCAATGAAATTAGCTACAGATGTAGTTATGATAATAATGGAATTAAATGCAAAGGTGCAAGCGAGATGGACACGAATGACGAAAATAATCCCTGGAGAAGGGGAACAAGAGGGACAAAGGACAAACACAAATCTCCAAACACAGCTAGGTGACTGGTGAGCGACCGAAAAAATCCGCCTGGTCCGGGTATCGAACCCGGGACCTCTCCATTACAGGTGGAGCGCTCTACCAACTAAGCTAATCAGGGGTTAGACGTCAGTAGAGCAAACGGGTTTTATCAGCTGCCACCAGTCTAACACCAACAAGGGTGAAGCTTGCAATTTAAGGTTATGATAATAATGCAATTAAATGCAAAGGTGCAAGCCAGCTGGACACGAATGACGAAATAGTTAGACTGGTGGCAGCTGATAAAACCAGTTTGCTCTACTGACGTCTAACCGCTGGTTAGCTTAGTTGGTAGAGCGCTCCACCTGTAATGGAGAGGTCCCGGGTTCGATACCCGGACCAGGCGGATTTTTTCGGTCGCTCACCAGTCACCCAGCTGTGTTTGGAGATTTGTGTTTGTCCTTTGTCCCTCTTGTTCCCCTTCTCCAGGGATTATTTTCGTCATTCGTGTCCATCTCGCTTGCACCTTTGCATTATTATCATAACCTTAAATTGCAAGCTTCACCCTTGTTGGTGTTAGACTGGTGGCAGCTGATAAAACCCGTTTGCTCTACTGACGTCTAACCGCTGGTTAGCTTAGTTGGTAGAGCGCTCCACCTGTAATGGAGAGGTCCCGGGTTCGATACCCGGACCAGGCGGATTTTTTCGGTCGCTCACCAGTCACCCAGCTGTGTTTGGAGATTTGTGTTTGTCCTTTGTCCCTCTTGTTCCCCTTCTCCAGGGATTATTTTCGTCACAGATGTAGTGCTTATAATTGGTAATATGCAGAAAAAAAATTTAATGTTGTGTAAAATTGTCTTGCCTAGATATTCTATATCAATTGTGCTTCGATTCATGGTGCTTCAAGTGCCGCAGAGGAAATAATTAAACTATGATAAAATCTTTTATAACACAATGGTTGCCCAAGAGGTGGACGATGGCTTCTTTTCATTTTTAAAGTCGTAACGCTCCAGGAGCCCTTCAAACCTGTTTTTGACGCATATCTTTTTTGGACATCCATCAGATTTATTGGCATCTAATAACATTTATTGTTTAGAATAGATATACATTGCGATGTATTCGACTTTCACAATGATCTTGCTTTGGTTTCTTGATAGGTGTAGAGCAGTGGTTCTCAACCATTGATGTCTCGCGGACCCCTTGTGGATCGGCGGAGATGATGGAGGACCCCGTTCGCGGTGAGGGGAAGGGAAAGGTATAGGTTAAATATAGTAATGATTTAATAAGTGAACATAACTAAGGGCTGGTGTGAAAGAGGCTTCTCTCATTGACATACACACGAGAAAACGCACCCAAAAATTTGAACGTTTCTTCTCAATCTGGAAAAAATACAACTTTTTTTGCCGGGCTTGATTGACGAGGCGGGGCTTCGCGGACCCCAAGGGGTCTGCGGACCCCCATCTGAGAACCACTGGTGTAGAGCTTAGCTAATTTTAAAAACAATTAAAAACTGTTTGGGTGTTTTGTTGCGCTACCTGGCGGATGGCAGACAAAACTGCTGATTTCTAATGTTCAAACAATTTTCGAGGGCGGCGTTGGCGTCTGTATCATCATCAATCTCCGTGTCTTTTTACCTTCACATTTAGAAAATATATTGGAAGATTTAGGTTAATAAATCTTAAGACAAATAATTACACAAGCGTAGCGTAATATAATGTGTTAATTAGACGATATGATTGAAATCAATAAACAATAAAGACGAAGAGGAAAAGAATACACCCGAGTTCACTTCATGCCTAGAGTCACTAAATGAGCTGCGCTTAAAGTATCGGCACTCCGTTCCCCAAAATTGTTTTGGACGCCGCCATTTTGGGTCTTGTGCAGAGCAAACGCGATTCAGCACATTGTTATTCAGGTCGTCGACCTGCTTTTTCACTGTGCCTCCAAGCATTAGTCTCTTCATTAATTTATTTTTATGGAAACTAGTAGTTTATGGAAACAGCATCATTTCAATCGTTTTACTGCTGAATCTGGTTGAACGAAGAACATGATCAGATGAAGGCGTTCGTAAAAAAGTCCAGAATTTAGGCTTGTAACTATGTCATAGTTCTCAAAGCGGCCCATTACCACTGTATCATTGGTTCTGTGCCACGAGGGACACATTTATATCACAAAACGAAGCGACGACGTAACAGAGCCGTGAGCCCGCTGAAATCGAAACCAACCAAACTGAAGCCATCCTATGGCACCATGTGTGTCAGTGCCCCATGTCCACCAGTCGGGTAACTGCCGAGATGAAAAGGTCTATAGGAGTGCCGAGTTTGTGTAAAAGATAGCACACTACGTCCAGTTGAGTTTAGCTCTTCCTCACACGCCGGCCAAGCACAATCATTTCAAGCTCCAGCTTGCGAAAAGAGAGGTGAAACACAAAGCCCTTATTGCCGGTAGTGTTTCTTTCCAAGTGTGAATGGGCGAAGACCGATGGCATGATCTGCTGAAATACTTCAGACATAACGTGCTTAGCAGTTAAAGTGGCGAGAAAAATTTAGAACTAGAGATTCATTTCCTTTCTATCAAAATTTTTTGTATCTTAATCTTTCAATAATCACCTGACATGTTTCACAGTAATCTGAACCTTGGATTAACCACACTCTTTGTACAGTGGAATCTCATTAGTTCAAACTCGTGTATAATTCAAACTAACATGCAGGTCCCATCCTATGTGTTTCTAGGAAGGAAACTCCTGGTATATCAAACTTCGCATTATACAAAGTTTTGGTCTCCCTCGGGCTCAAACTAACCAGATTCCACTGTAAAATGTGGTCGGCAGGCAATGTAAAATGGAAGGCAATGCGCACTGTCATAAAAAGAAATACCAACAATTTATTTATATGAAAGACACAAGGGGATGGGGGACAAGACTTGATCCGTCAAGAGACGCTGGGCCTAAAGAGAAGTTCCATCTTGCAAGGCTTGATCCATGATTCAGGGCGGTTTGAAACCTATGGTGTATGCAGAGAACGAAACTGCTTATTAGGTGAACAGAAACAGTACCTTAACCGAACATGTAGGGCAATGCACAGTAGTTGAGTGCTGTAAACTCGCACTTGAGCGAACGCCGGTTTAACAAATATTTCAGAATATCGAACTTTAAAAAATTTCCAGCAGTTTTCCTATGCATTCTATGCAAAAATATTTGCTCTACGAAAAACAAATTTCGGAATAGGGAATATTTCTGTTCAACGAACTTGATCGGTGGACCCAGGATTACTTTTGTAATCAGTTCAACGAAGTTTCGTGCTCTGCAGTGCTGGCGTAGCTGATGGCCGCCGCCGCAGTTTGTGCGCCCACTTTCGTAATGAGTACGACAAAATGGAAGCGGTTGTCTCTCAGAGAAACTAAAATATTTTCAGCGTCTGGACAACGGTCCAAGACAAGCGGATGCTACGAAGGACTATGGGATGCCACTGTCGACGTTGTCAACGATAGTGAAGCAAAAGTCGAAGCTTGAAGGAGAAACTGTTCAATCCCAACAGGAAACGACTCTGCATGGAATGTTTCAAGCCAGTGGACGGTGCCATTGCGGTATGACTTCGTCGCAGCAACTAGCTGTGCCAGAGGATATGCAAAAAAAAAAAAACATACTCTCTGGGCAACTTTGTTACTTCATGCGCTTTAAGAGTGCCGGTGCAAATGAAAATTAGACTATTTTCAAAATGAGAAAGGCAGCAGCGTAACTATAAAACACTTTGTATATAACGATGTACTGCCTCCATAAATTGCATTTCACCCTTTTGACTCGATGTATGCTGTGCCCTATGCTGTTCCATATTCCAGTGAATATATTCAGTTTAGTGAACTTCTCGTTAAGGGAACTATTTCCTTGGGTCCCTTGAAGTTTGCTCAAGTGAGAGTTTACTGTATAGAGTTCTAGAAGTTAACGACACTGGCTATTGAAGAATCCAACAGGCAGCAAAACATCCACCACAAAACAGATCTTGAAACATGCATTGGTAGTCCAGCAAGTCTATGTTTCAAAACAAATTTGTGTTCACAAAGAAGAAAATTGTCCTTTTACCGCACTACTGAGGCAAAGGCAATGGTAAGGCCTTATTCATACAAAAATTGATCACTAGTCCGTTGGAATGTCCAGCAATAGGTTTCGTGGCACTTTAGATTCCAATCGTTGTATACACTTCTGATTTTATTCCTGGTGGGAGGGGTGAGGATGAGAGCTTTCTCAAACAAAATACAATGGTGTAAGGTAACTAGTGGAGGCAAATGTTAAAGGGGCCATGAAATGATTCTTCAACTTCCTTCTTACCTTTCCTCAACTTACAAATTGTGGAGTGTTACCAAAGGTACAGAAGCATGAGTATACCACTACCAGTTCAAGAGGAGGACAAGGAGGAACTCCCCCCTCGCTCATGGCGCTTGCATCCTCATTTTCGTATCCGTACGTCACCATTCTCCCTTTAGAAAATTCGCCCTTGATGCTCGTCGCTCAACATTCAGACAAAAGTTGCTAATCCCCCCTCTCCCCAGCCTGTGGCTTCCACAGTACTACGCACAACTACCGTATAAACCAGAATATAGGACGAATTTATTTTTGAAATTGGACCTCAAAAAGTCGACCCTCGTCTTATATAACGGTCATTAGCGGAAAAACAAAAATAATCTCGCAATACTGGGTGCCTGAAGCCGCCATTTTGTTTTTCTTTGCAATGGCCTAGCACTCGTCCACTTGTCACGATTCATTTTCACTTGTGCTCCTTGGTTTGGTACATCTACCGTTGCAGCTCCCAGAGCAGTAATGAGCGGAAGTAGAAGGCAGTTCACAGTAGCCTTCAAGAAGAAGGCAATCGCCTATGCGGAGATCCACAGGAATCTTGCAGCACAGCGAGAGTTCAGTGTATCGGAGAAAAGCAAACGCTACTGGCGAGCCTAGAGACAAAAACTGGCGGCGTGCAGCAAGGCGAAGAAAACTTAATTTCATGGAAGGACTGCGGTGTACTTCAAATTGGAAACAAAGGTGGCAAATTTTATTCGGGATCTGTGCGCCAGATTGCTACCTGTGACGTCGAAGTGCATCCATACGAAAGCCGTCGAGTTCGCTCGTGCCTCCAAGCTCTCGAGGGCGCAATTCAAAGGGACGGCATCGCCCCTTTGAATTGTGTTAGTGAACTCGTCACCAAACGAAGGTTCTGAGGAATCTGAGTAGTAACGCTCGCGAGAAAACACGGCACAAATAAATGTGCCGTGTTTTCTCGTCCTTCCGTATACTTGGACAATTTTGTTACCAAGGTAAGGTTGCATTTTCTTGCCATAAAAGTTTTCTCGCTTTTTGCAACTTGTAAATTAAGGGGTCGACCTATGTTCCGGTTTATACAGTATCTTCCATGCACCCCTAAGCCGACAGTGCTGTGGAAACTGTGCTCGTTGGGCCAGTCACACTTGTATTTTTTGTCACATGATCACGCTCCCTTGCGCATACCCACGTGCGCAGAATGGGGTCAGGTGATGGACAGGGGGGCAGGCGAGGTTTGTCAACTAAAGTCCCAACTTTTCACCCCGCACGGATGGTGAATATCAGCTATCTTGCAGTAGTTGATAATTGTACTGAACCTTACTTTATCCACCGATGTATTTCAACGTCTGTGGGGCAACAAAATGAAAGAAAACTTGCAAATGAAGCACAGGATGTTGATTGCTTGCTTCACAGAATAAATAGCACAGCTCGCGTCCGATTTTGTCACCCGTGGGACGTGGTTTCTTAGCAGAAAATCCTTTTTTTTTTTTTTTTCGGTTCTCGTTTCTTATGGTGGAAAAACCCGTCGTCTGCTCTCTTTCCTCTCCTGAGTGATGCATGACAGGAGTGCATTCTGGTGCACACTTGATTCTCAAGGTGCAGCGAGTGCATGGACGCAGGGAGTGGCGACGCCGAAATGAACTCGTGGAGTGTTGGCCGAAACAAACTCGCTCCATGTTGCGAGTGAATACGCATGGGCAAGAGTGCCCATGCGTACATGTGGTCATGCACTGTACACGAGCATGTGGCTTCGTCTTGCATCTTGTTTGCATGCAGAAGTTGCTTCAACGGCGTTGCAGAAATTACACTAGCCTTGACAATGAAGTACAAAAAGGTTTACGCCAAGTCTGGACACTGTTGCAAGATCGCCGAGCCAGAAAACCTAAACCGAGCCACCACTAAATGTGTTCTGTTTCAAAATGGCCTAATTGGCAAGACTGAACTGCCACCAAATGTGTTCTGTTGTAGAGCACAAAAGTACATCACCAGACATGAGTGTCCAAAATATACTTACAATGGCTAGCGACGCCTCATAAAAGTCATGCAATGACCCTCTGCTTGGCCAGTTAAGCCACACGCAGTGCAGGGTACAGGACGGCATCCATGGTGCAGTGACCCAGGGTCCCGCCCGTAGTGTTCCACTGCTGCCTTGGACAAGGTGAAAGCCAGCTCATTGATGTCATGGTTCCCGGTACCTGTGGTGTGGTGTAACCATTGTGTTTAAAAGTTCTACAGTCGCCAACCGATATTTCGAACTCGATGGGGATCGCGCAGAACTCCGAATAATCGAGCAGTATGAAAAAAAAAATGAATTTAGCCTGAAAATCACTTTATTACGACTTTAAACGCAAAGTTGCTGCAGCAAGTGATCGATAGTTTGCTGTACGGCGTTTCAGATTTCAGTGAGTCATTTTGTCAATGTATACAGACGAAAAGCGTTCGGACAAGTTACGCGCTCACGACTACACGATGCTCGCCAACTGTAGGGCCAGCCGATAGACTTTACCCTCGGTGAAGGGCAAAGTCCAGTTTGTAAACGCTGTGCCGCTGGAACAAATGCACAGATTGATCGCTACTTCCTTGGCGATACAACCGCTGCCTTCTCACGTCGACACACGGGAATACCACGAACAAAAGCAGACACCGTCACGACTTCGCAAGGTAAAACCGGAGAGGCCAAGGGCGGAAGAATTGCTTAGAGTGCCGACGTGCTACGTGGCATCAGCAACCAAAACCTGCCATTTAAAAACAAAAAAAAAATACTAGTTTCTAGTTTCTTTGCTGGAATTGACGTCAGGGCAACTGACGGCAGCGATTGGCTGGCGGAGTGATGTGGATTCTTTTCGGGGGCATTTGCCACTGAATTCATAACCTGGCACCAAATATAGTTTCTAAACATGCAGATATAATCCGGCCGGTTTCCGTCCACAATGCTGCCGCCTAGTCTGTCGCACAAATTATTTTCGTTGCTAAGGGGCAATTGGAGCTTTACGTAAATATAGGCTGGACGTGCGTGTAGGAAAAATAACATGAATGACCGGCCACAATATTGGCGCTCCAAACATATTGCCAGAAAAAAAAAAAAAAGGCCGATATGTCAACATTTTTGTCTTTTTCCCATTTTTAGCGGCTGTCGTGTAACCTCGAAGTATAATAGCGAGTTCGTTTCACACGCACTGGCACCGTTCTGCACTGGCACCAGAATGCATCGCACTCGCAGGGTGTTGCACGGAGAACTGGACTCAAACGAACTCGCCAAATGCACCGAGTGCAGAAGACTGATGCTGCCGCCATCTATGTTGTAGAAGAGGTACCGACCTCAAACCGAAACAAGCCCCTTTCTGTTCGGAGTGATGGGTGGGAATGTGAGAGTGCAGTCGCTACCAACGACTATCTACAAACATTGGTTGCTGCAACCTGTAGTTTATAGTTCCGATGACTTCAAGCAACTCGGCTGTCGTAGAGATAGTTACAGACGGCGTAAATTTCCGCAACCAGCTGTCTACAAAGCAGCTGGTTGCGATCTTTCAATTCTTATAACCGTTTACACTGAAGAAAATGCTGTCCAAGCAGAAGCTTGATCCGTTTGAGCATGCTATTATGCGTGAACCACTGAAAGGGTGCGGCTTAAAACTAGTCTGTTGGAATATCCAGCAAAACTTTTCGTGGGACTTTCGATTTTGATCGTCATTACAAGTGGATCAGATAGTAGCCTTGTTGAGGGCGTCGAGAACGAGAGCTTTCTCGAACAAAATACGACGGGGCAAGTTAGCTGACGTAGGTAAATGTTAAACATGATGATGTTGCCCAAGCCTCGGGTAAAGTCACTATGCTAAGCTTTCTCTGATGCTTTTTGGCCAGTCAGAGGTTTCTGCTGGGGAAGTTTTGTCGACAAATGTTCAATTTTTCACCCGCACATGAATGGTGATAAACATCTCGAGGGCCGCTGATGCGTTTGTTCTGAGCATTTCTTTACACACTGGTATATTTCAGCGTTTGTACGGCAATGGAGCGACTTAAAACCTCCAAATAAAGCACGGTTTGTCAATTGCTTCCTTTATGAAATAGCAGACGCTCGCAATTCAAGCTCGCATTCGATTCCGTTGCCCGCAGGACTCGATTTCTATCAGAAAATATACTTTTTTTTTACTTTCAGTTCCGCGACACATCGTAGCAGACAAACTTTCGTCGTCTGCTCCCGCTCCTCGCCAGTCTCGCCGGAGCGAGGCATGACGGGATTGCATTTTGGCGCACTCTCGATTTTCTCGGTGCAGCGAGTGCATACACGCGTGGGGTGTCAGCGATGAAACAAACTCGGAGAGTGCAACCACTCGTGGAGTGTCGGCCGAAACGAACCCGCTCCACGCTGCGAGTGGGCACGCGTGGGCACGAGTGCCGTGAAACAAACTCGCTATAAGTAACTAGTAAAACAAAACTAAAGGAAAAAGTACATAACGTAAGGTGTAAATAAACTCTATAGATGTAATACCAGTCCCAATGGTTTTAGCAAAGAGGCTGGCTTTTTCAGAACACCCCCTCTCTCACTCGAGTCCGTATTGAATCTTATTGAATCTTAATATGAAGTTGGCCCGAAAAAGCTGGAGAAAATGCACATAGTGACAGAGCCTATAAAGATCACACCTGCCTGTTGCATGGCGTTTCAACTAGATGCAGTGCAGGATGCAGAACGGTACCCATGGTCTAGCTGCAGCTGTAACCCAGTGCTTGTAGTATATCGCAGCTGACGAAAGGGAGGAAGGCCAGCTCCTTCATGCCGTGGTACCGGGAAAAACAATACCAGTGAGCCACAGACGTCGAGCACCTTGAGTATTTCTGTGCATCCACGAAGCCATTCTGGGACAGCAACGACAAAAAACTTCAGTAACACAGTGAACAAAAAGTGACCAAAAGAGTAGGCATGCAGGCGAGCTGTGAATTGTGAACGCAGCTAAAACCCAAGGCACAAGGAAGCAGAAAGAATACACAGGAAGAGGCCTTTCGACTTCCTTGCATGTTGGGTTTGAGTCTCGTACGGGGTAGTAAAAAGCAACAATCCTGGTTCCCTAGTCTTTTTCTGCATTAAGAAGCCTTGGAACAAAGAAATCCTACTGGTTGTTCATCTTGTTTTCTCTTCTCGGGTGGATTATGGTGGACGGTGCGGCAGCAAACTGCCTCGAAGGGGCTCAACTCACACTTCCAAGACAATGATTGGCGAGCAACCTCTCCACTGTGTACTATGTGCACTCTACGTTTCAAGCAGGTCTGTTTTCTGCTAACACGACAGTGGTAGGAAAGTTACTTGTGTCGAGCTAGAGAAGCCATATTGGGGGCTACCCCAGCTACGTCTACGCTGGCTCTCATGGCGGTTACGTGCAATGCAGACAGCTTTCACTATTTCAACTGAGTGCCTAAGCAAACACAGAAGCAGCCACATAAGACAATCGGGGGAAGACACCGAGTTGTACAGGCTAAGAGGGAAGGGCTATCTATAGTCGGTGACAGGTCAAGAACGAAGTGGAAGCTCCCCCCATTCCTTTCCCCTTTAGCAGAGCGATCGCCGAAGAGGAAGCGACATCCTCTCCACCGTTCGCTCTGCTAATGTGGAAAGAGGTGGGAGGAGCTTCCACTTCGTTCTTGACCAGTCACCGACTATAGTCCAGGCTATTCCTCCGGGAAATGCAGTCGGTGGAAATGTAGGTCAGTTATTCCCGCCATTAATTTAGGTAATGAATGCAAAGATTATACTATTTTGCATCTTTCTCTACTGCAATGCTAGTCACCCGCAACGAAAAAACGCCACAAACTGAAAGGAAGTCTGGTTGCATTGTTAACACGGACACCAAATCCACCAGGAAAAGCCACCTGTGCCATCCACCTGTTCATAAGCGAGCTGGAGTTCATCAAAGCACAACCGAGAATCTCTCGGGAGTATTTGGTTCCTTGTTAGCAGTTATCGAATGAAAACACAGTGCAGTGTTGATTACCATCAGCACAGCCTTGCCACTGGCACTGCTGTCACTCGAGTGGCACATATTTCGCTTGCACGACATGGCCTGCGAGCTACATATATCCCTAAAAAGCTGCATAGAATGCACTTACCGTGGCTAGCGTCGCTGCCCAGAAAGCTTGCACAAACCCTCCGCATGACACGCAGTGCAGTTCAGAACATAGCGGCACTGGCTAGCCAGTTGCTGCGAAGGCTTGTAGTGTCTTGCTGCTGTAAGTCACCTCTTTCATGCCTTGTGGTACCCATCAGTTTCAAAACAAACGCTGATGAACCGTGAGCAGCTATAACCTGTCGCACAAGGGGGAAAAATGTGTGAATGTGCAGTCTCCTATCTGTTTGTTTTTGTCCAACGTCTGAGTTTTCTTTGAGAAGAAAACAGCAATGACACTTCTTTCACAGTAATATGCAAGAGAAACGAGAACGGCTCGGTTATTATACTGTCTCATAAGTTGTGTGCAGCAAAGGCACGGGTGCGAAGGCGTAGCTCCGCAGAATGTTCTTTTTGCACGGGTGCTTGTGCAAGGGCGCTTTTTATTGTCATGTGCTCGGGCCTGTGCTTTTGCTGCATACAACTTATGATACAGAGTGTATAGCACGCCTTCGAGAGCACTCGCGTACGGCGAGAAATCCACGATATCCAGGGTGCGATCCAGGGCGCAGGGGTGCACGAAGCTGCAAGTGCGCCAAAATGAGAAACCAGAGGTGGTGATAGAATGACATAGTTTGAGAATATGAGGTTACTTGGGTCAAAATATAGAAGCGAAAAACCGGCTGATGTTAGGAGCCATCGGAGCACGATCAACTATTTGTTGTGATCGGGGTATTCGATCGGACGCGGGTTGGTAAAGATTTGAAAAACACGAAAGAATAAAACATGTAGGGGCGAAAACAGACAGCACAGTTCTTTTGTTGACATGGGATGTGAGATCAAACGTTTTTGTTTAATTAGGCTTAGCTCGCAGCGGTTTTAGAGAAGCTCTTTTGGCAGGCTTTGAGCTTTCTGCGATGCGTGTTTTAATCGTGAGCACAGGCTCAAACAATGTAGGCAGCGGCGCCAAATGGATTTTAAACGAAGAAAGAGCTCGGACGCGTGGAACGAACACAGAGATCACATCACGGAAAACGCAAATCACTCACCTTTTGTTCAACGACGGTTCGCAAGACACGATTCAAATCGACGGCACTCGATTCGGTCACGATATTCAAGTAATGCACGCAACAACGTAGGCTTGCCGTTCCTAATAACTACATAAATACGACGATACGACACGATATCAAACAAAGGCGTCGGAAAAACGCAGCCGGTAGCGCAGAAAATGCGGGACAAAAAGCAAGAAAATAAAATAAAAAGATACGTCAACAAAGTAAAAATAACAAAAATGTTTCTCGCTGAAAACTGTGATGTCACAGAAAACAAAACAAACAAAAAAACAAGCCAAACAAAATGTTTTTATCACGTGACGTTATAATAATGACGTCACTTCCGGTGAGGTCGTGTCACGTGACCAGCCATTATTCCTCCTCCGAATCGCTCGTGTTCTAGGACAGTTCACATACTCATACTATCGTAGACACTGTTAGCTATTGGCGAGGAGATCGAACTATAGGGGGCGCTGCGTTCACCAAAACAAACACCGCCTGCGTGGAAAACAACTCCGGCGTTCCATTTGGCTGCCGTGTTGTTGCCGCGTTCCCTGCAGGTTTGTTAGAATATAGTACGCTCTTGTTGCGTACCACAGTGCTCAGCGCATGCTTTAGAGCCTGGAATCAGTTTTCATCGCTTTCCTACCGAAAAAGAAAACTCAAATCGCAGTGGATAAGTAAGAGTAGGGAAGAAGTTGACTGCGGACGACGTGGTGTGTGGTCGTCACTTTTCAAGCGATGCCTTCCAAGCAAACTACGCTAATGGACGAGTCATGTGCGCGCGTAAATCACACTTGCATCGGCATCCGTTCAAACCGTACATTGTATTTTATAGGTAGTAGATATTCTGCCGCCAACCGGCACAACAAACCGAGGAAAAAAAAATTGCCGGTAGTTGTTCCCATTGGGTTTCGTGTAAAAGGAATAGTCAAAACGAGAACTTCTAGTTGTGCGAGTAGCTCAGTGGAAAGGTGTCCGTTACACGTGCCGGGGGTCCCAGGTTCAAATCAAATTAGGCGAACTTTTTTTTTTTTTCGTAAAACGTTTGAAGATTTTTATTTATTATTTATTATATTTTTTTTTTTAGAATAATCATTGCCGTCCGAAGCTCCCGGCGATCTTTTTTTCCCGAGTGGTTGTGCCGGCTGCCGGCAAAATATCCCCACCTTATTTCATAACAGTGCACAAGAGGAGGTTCTTGATAACGCAACGCCGTTCCGTCGGATAATCTTCCGAAGGAATCACACGACCGTCCGGGACGTGAGGCTTCGGAAGCCGCCGAGAGGTACTGCTATCATTTGATCACTATTTTATTCCAGGCTAGTTTTTACACTGGAACATATTAGGTAGCAGTATCAGTTCGATATTGTGATATTTATGCAACTGCGTGAATCATTTTGCGATTCCTATAATTTCGATTGAGCAATGCAAATGTGTGTATGACTAAGTCCTCGTCGTGCAGAACTCATTGATATTTCATCGTGAACCGTGCACCTTTGAATAACCGATAAATTAAACTGAAAAAGACAACTTGTATCGTTTAATGCCAATGTGCAGTCTAATTAGCCACATTCTACACTATAATGTTCACCAGTGTGTTCTGTAATTCGCAATTTCAAGAAAAACGTAATGTGTAATGACTATTTTGGTTCATGTTTTGGCGAAAATTTCTCCGGGGCCACGCTGCACTGGACTACACGATTACATTTCAGCACGTTCTCGCCTTCAACGAGGCACCTCTTGCTCTCGCCGATGTTGCTGATGATCGTTGCAAGGGACAGGGACACTGAAAAGCAATGCGTCTGTTTCGTGAATACGGTTTCTCCAACCTAGGAAGCGCACAAACATCGCCACACCGCATCAGTCACGCGTGACCTGGCGCGCGCAGCCCGAGCGACGCGGCCGATCGCGGGCGCCTACACGTGGGTTGGTTTTTGCTTCCAACGAGAATGCGGCGCATTTAAAGCAAGGTGAGACAAGCAGGGACTATGCTACCCCTACGCAGATGCTTTTCGAGCAGATAAATATTATCCACATACCTTTCACGAGCCTCAAGTCCTCGTTAAAGGGGTGCTCCGGCCGTTTTTTGAGCTACTTAAACAAATTGCATTTTCTGACTACCCGGACTTCAGTCGTCACGGTATGCTATTTATTTTCTCCAAATTCAAAATAGCAATTGAGAAAACCGTAAATGAAGTTGATGCCGAAACCAGCATTCAAATTTTCGCGCGCTCTTCAGGGGTGTGACGTCACATATGGTACAGACTTTCAGGTCGTGCATGTAGTCTTAAACAGAGTATGTTAAGTGCTTTTTGCGTGCTTCTCGGTGAATCAGTTACCAAACATTCTTTTCCCACCATCAAACGTCTTGTAATCAGTTGGGAACATGGCTTACTGCCCCCTTTGTACCATATCTGTCGTCACACATCAATGTTGCCAGTAGGGGCTCCCACTTTGAGAAACACGATGAAAACGAAATTTGAAAATTCAATAACTTCGCGAATTTTTTTTCTTTTCACACAATACTTGGGGAACTCGTAGAGCCATGTCTATCGGTGTGTTGAGCCAATTTTAAAGCAAATCAGCGACCATGAAAAAATCGCCGGAGTACCCCTTTAATCCCGCATAATAGTTCCGACGGCGGCCGCTAGCCAGCGCCACAGTTCGATCTCCTCCCCAATAACGCGGCAGCGGCGGCCGTCCCATACCCCCAGCGCCGCAAAGCAGGCGCCGTCCGAAACTCCGCGCATACGCCGTGTGGCGGACTCGCTCTTCCCGTTTGCGAGCCCACCCTCGCTTTGAAGTCTGCTAGGCGCAGAGCAGGCGATGCCACAGTGCTGCTCGTCTGGTACCTTTCCCATAGCGAACTGGTTTCAAACTCATTTTCAATCGGCGATTTTTATTGGGGCAAATTGCAGAGTCATTGGGGCATTAACCCTGTCTACATTTTTTTTTTATTTTTCAGAAACAGGCGTGCGCAAATCATCTTTAACAAAATGCGTTCGCAAACCAGTATGAGCGCAGCAGGTGTGGTACAGAAATAGACTGTTGTTATACTTCGTTTCACCTTAAGTCCGAGCGCAGCGTACGCTACAAAACGACAGAGCCAATCAAATAGCGGCAAAGGTGCAACGTCACAGAGTGCATCACAGGCGACCCAGTAAGGTGCAAAAAGTATGCTTTTTCCGCTGCTTGGTTGGCCCTATTGTCTCGTAGCGTCCGCTGCGCTTAGACCTAAAGTGAAGCGGAGTATAACTGCAAGTTTGTCCCATAAAAAAAATGTAATCTACCGTGATATTACATTTAGTGGCGATGATTATCCTTAGCCAGCGGTGTCAGGGAATGAACTGTGGGCACTTCTTACGCGGTGGTTCGCTGAACTGTGTTTAGCGAAAATTGGCGAGCGCTGTGGCGTCGTCTGCTCTGTGCCTAGCAGACGACAAAGCGAGGGTGCGCTCGCAAGCAGGAAGAGCGAGTCCGCCACACGGCGCTTGCGCGGAGTTTCGGACGGCGCCTGCTATGTGGCACTCGCTTTCCGAAGCGACGAACACGCACGTGCTGGACTGTGAAGATCGCACGCTGGACTGTGATTTTGTAAACATTGGAAAGGTCTATACAGGAACTCTACGAACGGCCGCCTCTGCCGTGTTATAGCTAACAGTGTCCACGATAGTACCTCAGGTTGTCCCACATTGCTCGTGATGTCTCTGCGATTACCTGGGACACGATGGATCTTGCAACACGTAAGGCATACGACAGGCTCCGCCGGCCGTCACCACTGACGAGAAATATGCAATGGAATCCTATATGAAAACATGCATCTGGTTTAACTTTGACAAATGAAAGGCTATCATCAAAGCTCTGTACGAAGTGGTGAAAAGGGCTCATGTTGAGTACCAACCTAGCTGGAAAACCTTCGTATCCCCAAATTCACTGATCACTAACATCTGCAATAATGTAAGCGCTCCTATGCTTGTATACCTAAGGTCTAATACGTACCATACCCTCTGCACCAGGACCATAGATTATCTGCCTGTATGCCACGCGAATGCAGGGCGTACAGGCAGACATCGATGGCAGACAACGGTGGCGGGCCTTTTCTAGGTTTATTATATGACCTCTATGATTTACTATATGACCTGTTTTGACTGAAATAAAATTGCCTATACAAAATGTAAATGCACTTTGGGTCGGTCAACATCGCAATATAAACTGTGCATTAGCAATTTGGTTGCTCTCAGTCGCTATAGCCAGTGACAGCTCAAGAAGGTAGGGCGAGGGAAAGGCAGGTGAGAAAGGAGGAAAAGGACGCAAAGCTGTCAAGGGGAGGAAACCCCCTCCCTTCGCCAGCGTTGCGTCCGCTTCCTCCTCCCACTTTCCCACGCCCTACCTTCTTAACCTGCAACATACTATAGTATGGTCATTCTTTCAAGCGAAACTAAAACTCCAAAACGCAGTGCACTTACCTTTCTCTTGGAAAGGGCCACATCATGTAGATTTTCAGTGGAAACACCTAGTCTCCAACAACAAAAAAAAAAAAAAATATAAGGGATAGGCCCTTTCATCCCAACGTTTTGGTCTGGTAGCACGCCCATCTGGCCTTGTAGCAGCCACTCCTGAAGCTTGCAGCGTGAAAATATGCCTCCATCGCTCTTGCTCCCATGATGGCCAAGTTCTACATACAGAAACCTAAACAAAATTAGATGGAAGTAAAAATGACTTGCTTTAGGTTATCTTTTATGTCGAGGCCTCTCTTTTGCTTTGCCCTAGTCTCTGCAAACTGCATGAAATGACCCACACGCCCTTGCCGTTTCATTTGTTAAACCTCAGGCACAGTAAAAAGAAATGGGCAAGTGGGATCATGCACACTGGCAGTAAAAGCATGGTAGATTGTGGTCCTATTTC
The DNA here is from genome assembly GCA_013358835.2 of Ixodes persulcatus. Classification (NCBI taxonomy): domain Eukaryota; kingdom Metazoa; phylum Arthropoda; class Arachnida; order Ixodida; family Ixodidae; genus Ixodes; species Ixodes persulcatus. Next base: position 41,618 of record JABSTQ010010208.1, read on the forward strand.
AGTGAACAAGGTGTCTTTACCTTGATCAGTGAATGTAACCCTATAAATGCACCTGGAAGTCACTTTATTTGTACTTAGCAGGTGACACTTCTTCATTCTAGTAGGCATCACAGCATGCACAAAATGTCACCCATGAAGGCATATGGTGCACAAGAATTAAATAACTTAAAATAAACAGTGCAGAATTTTTAACTGTTCAGTTATTCTCTTTTGATTTCCACGATCAGCGTCCTGAACCTTTTAATAAATGAGTACATGATACTGCTTCACAGCGCACAAGATCAGACACACTTAAAAAAGTAATTTCACGCACACAAAGGAAGAACTCTCACACAGCGCTGACTGACAACTCGAATAGTTCAGTTCAGTTCAGAAAGCGTTTATTGGCCTTTTGGGGAGGGAGAGTGGGGCTGAGATCGGTGGCTTGCAAGCCTGGATCTATGGCCAAGGGAAGGGGTTGAGGGGGGTTATAGATAGGCGGTTAGCCCCGCATCGTGGATGAAATCCACGAGCGTGGTCATAACCGCCCGACGTTTGTCGGGAGGGCCCTGAGGATGGACCCATTCCTCCATGCTGGAGACGTCTGGTGGTTTGTGTTTTCGACGAATTTCTTCCAGCTCCGGGCAGTCCCAGAGTAAGTGGCTTTGGTCGGCAAGAAGGCTGGAAAAAGAGTTAAACTATTTAGAATAAGCACAGTAGCAACGTCCGCTGTACAGAGAATTTATTATTTTTTTCCTTCTATTTTTGTTTTTATTCCATTTTTCTTTTCTTTCCTTTTTTCTTTTTTCATACGTTCCTCGTTTTTTTTTGGGTTCACCTCCATTTGCATCGGAGTGAAGGAAGATGAAGATGATGCATAATATATTCGAGTTGTCAGTCAGCGCTGTGTGAGAGTTCTTCCTTTGTATGCGTGAAATTACTTTTTTAAGTGTGTCTGATCTTGTGCGCTGTGATGCAGTATCATGAATAACCAACTCGCCCAAGCTGAAATTCTGACCAAATGAGTACAGATGATGCTGACTGATCTTACGTAATGTTGCAAAATGAAGAGGTCTTCTTACCTCTACTGTGCATCACTAATGGCAAGCATAGGCTTGCTGAAGGAGCCTTTATTAGTTTCTGTCGAGGCTGCCAGACTTTTGGGGGCATTCAACGGTGACATGCGTCCCGGCCGTCAATGGCTCCAAGGAAATGAGGGAAATTCCACCGTTCCTCAAATTCTGCTGCAACCTGTATGATGAAATTTCAAACAGTTCACTTTTTTAAAAAATATATAGTAAGTATGCTCGTCTCTCCTGGTTTTCTTTTCTTTTTCTGAGGGTACAGAAATAAATAATGTATTCGAATTGTCACAAGAATGGTAAGCATGACCACAAAAAGCATTTTCAGTTTTTCACCCATACAGTTCTACGTGTGTTTTCCAGATTTTCCAACGCCACACTTGAAGGGTTAAGTATACCATAAATACTCTGGAAGGCTAACAAACACATTGGCCGTATCTTCAAGTTAAAATAACTGTCAAAGAAATGTTCCTTTGCAGTTGTACAAGTTGTACCTTAGTACAGTCACTGGGAGCGCACGCCAAAACTGCTGAGCAACGACGGAGATACGAACGGCCCCGACTGTGCAGACAAGAGTGCTGCACCACTGTGATTCGGCATGTTCCTCCAATGTGACTGAAGTTTAATTTGATGCGCCTCACGCTGCTTGTTACGTCTAACCTGTGCTTTTCGCTTAATTAATTATAAATTGGCATGCAATATTGGCACCAGCTAAAGCACATTCTTTGTATGATCACATCAAGTTAAGCAGCACTCCCGTCCATTGTGTTCTCTCTTGCGCCTTTGTCTCAGGGCAGGGCCAGCCGGTATCTCAGTCTTTGCTCAGTCGTTTCGACTTATGCTGTCCATGACTGTACACTCCATAATAGTCGTCTCTGCCCCACTTTAAAGGGATGGTGAACCAAAATTTGGATTAAAAAAAAACAACAAGAAAACAGTGCAGGAGATGTAGGCGGGACGCCACAATCCCTGCAACACTACTCGTAAGGCGATATCTCGAATGGACGGCCGTAGTTTTAAAAAAAGAGGTCGAGATTCAACGAGGCCGATGCGGCGTGCAAAGTCAAGATATCTCCTCGCTTCGCTCCCTCAAGGCGGCGGGGCGGATTAAGACACGAGGCCGTTCTTTCTCCTTCTCGGACAAACAAGACGTAAACATATCTGTCAAATGCGCCTCCTTTGTTGAAAAATACGGTCATCCGTTCGTGATATTGCTGTATGAGTGATGTTTTGGTGTTTGTAGCATCCCGTTGCACGCTTTTCCCGCCGTGTTTTGTGGAATCCAGTCTGTAGAGGCCAAATACACTCAATGCTTTAAGGCTGGTGATTGTCGCAAGACCTCGACATACCCCGAGCCATTCGTCGGCTGTCTGCGGGCAGGTCAGGTACAAGGGCTGCAGTATGTCCCACAGCGTCGCAGACATCGGACACTTGCGGCGGCATTCTAAGGAAGCTAAGAGAAAATACGAACATAAGCATTACAGGTAATTAACACGAAGTAAAGTGAAAAACTCACTGGCGGTAATACTCCACGTCCCGCGCTCGGAGCTGTTCGAGGCGGGGCTTAGGCCGCACGTCCGGAGGCTTCCTGGCTCGTGACGACGACCATTCCCCGAAGTGAAGAACCCAGGGGTCCCGTGGAGGTGGGAGAATTGGTAGCGTAACGAACGGTTTAATTACATGGTAGCGATACAGTCGTCAAATCCAAGAGAACAACTCAGCAGCCTCACGCCCCGCCTTATATAGGGGTCCGTTTTCTCCCTCACTCTCCGCCAGGGCAGCAGGTGCGACCGCCAAGTGCGTAGCAGAAAAGCCCGCCGCGTCGTAGCCAGAAATGAGTCATAGCCATGGTTCTCCGCAGTTAGGCCAGGCCTCTCTCCCCTTCCGGAGCGCACGAACCCACACGCACACACACACACGTCCCGTTGACGTCACGGACGCGTTGAGACTCGTTTTGGGCAGGCTTCGACAGGTGGCCGGCAGTCCTGACACGTCGGGACTCGTTTCGGGACTCGTTTCCGCAGCGTTGAAACTCGGAAAAGGTTGCCGAATGTTCCATTCTTAACAGAGCTCGGGAAGGAGTCGACTTGCGTGGCCAGTGACTTCCCGTGAACGCAGGCTAGGGGCCTCCTGCCTTGCCCAGGGGGTGCTGCGAAAAGGGACTTCTTAGGCCTTGTTTTGGGCAGTACAAACTTTAGCGTCTCAAACTGTCAAGCATGCAGAAGTGTGCCTGCTCTGGTGCAGAGCGCGAGATCACGATGAATATACAAAGAAACAACAAAAATTTGAACGCCGTCAAAGCTAAGACGCTTAGAGCACGGGATGCCGTTTCACGCGTTCCAAAGTAGACATGACAAAGAAAATGAAAAATGAAAGCATCGCGACACAGGTGTTTTGACGTCACCACCCAGAGGTAAGAGACGCATACCCTAGTGGTGGTGTCATCAATTTGGCACCTTTGATTGTCTTGCAGCGTTGAGTTTGGCCGACTTTAGGCGCCCAAAGGTGTTTTTTTCGTTCTTCAGCATCAGACAGAATTAAAAAAGCTCAACCAACGTGCCATAAGTAGTGCGAGGCTCAATCAGGTGAGCTTGTACTACCCAAAATGAGGGCGCTGCAGCTTGTTCAAAGCTTCAGCGCAGGAGGCCTACGGCGCATCCACCATCGCCGCTTTTTTTTTTTTGTTGCCATGCCGCCGTCAACGCAGAAAATGCAAACATGGAAGCTATACTTCATTTCACCTTACGTACGAGCGCGGCCGATGCTATGAGCCGAAAGGCCAATCAAATAGCGGAAAAAGCGCAACGTCATGGCGTGCTCTCTGCGCTTGATAGGACTAGCCGCGGACGAGCAAGCACAGAGAGACGGCGAATACCGGTTGGTCCTATCAACTGCAGAGAACACGCCATGACGTTGTGCCTCATTCGCTCTTTCATTTGCCCTTCGGCTCATAACATCGGCCGCGCTCGGACCGAAGCTGAAACGAAGTATAGAATTGCCACAACTTGCTCCTCTCCGCTCAGCCGGTCATAGATCCATGACCGCAAGAGGAACCGATACAACTTTAATCGAATACGAAAATGAAAAACGGGATGGCGGGATCGCCAAGCTCCCCTTTCGCGCGCCGAGTTCCGTTGGTGAAGAACAACGTTACTAGAACCACTCAGTTGGGAAACTGCCATAGAGCCTGCTTGAAAAAAGTGGCTCCGATCCGTACTCGAGAACCGAGCTAATGGCGATCGCAACGCCGCTATTTCTCCTGCAGCGTCCACTCCGGGAACTGCACGGCTGCACGTATTGGTTCAGGTCGAGTCGGGCAAGGCCGGTGGCTCCATCTCGCAGGGCCATCGCGCAGTAGCAATGTAAAACAACTTTCATGTTTGAACTCGTCGCTGAAGGGTGGCGCTGTTATCGTATTTAGCTCGGTCTCGGGTGGACGCTAGCGGCCCAAGTTTCAAGGGTGAGTTTCCCAACTGAGTGTTTTAGTAGCGTTGGTGAAGAAGCGTCCTCTAGCAGTGTTGCCGTTGGGCGGTTGGTGAAAGCAGCCAAAACACAAGTCGAAAGTAGCCAAAAGGAGCCATTTTATTGTCTTGGCGCCAAAAATGTCGCAAGCGTTTTTTCCAAAAAAAGAATCGTCATACGAAGTGATAACATGAGGCTATGTACAGACTTAATCAACGTGATTAAATGCTCCCACATCTAGAGTAATTGAGGGTAAGTTTTTAAGAAGCTCAATTGGCACGACAAATGTGGAGGTTGTTTTTTCTTGCAGCCGCAGCCCGAACTTCAGTCTCAGAATCGCCACAAGGAACGTCCAGCTTCGTCTTATTTCGCAATTGAGTTTTTAATAATAATAATAATAATAATAATAATTTTATTTGCACATACTGGAATGGGCACATGTGGTGGTGTGCGGGGCTAGGCAGATAGGTGAAAAACCCTTACGCAGAGCGCCTGCCAGCCCGCCACCACATGTGAAAAAACCTAACAGACATATATATGTACAGAATATACACAATACAGAAAGTACATACAAAGGAAAAAAAGAAGGTGAGAATCAGGTAAGGAAGTATGACGAGGATGCCAGCTGCATCCCATACATCCTGGCCAGCTCTCGTGACTCTGCCCCGTTTGACGGCAGGGGGCTGCGCACACTAAGGGGAAGTTTCAAAAAGTCTCTTATAGCAGCTGGGAGCAGTGAGGAGCTGTGGCGCAATGTCCTCCCCCTCAGCTCGTCAGGTTGTCCAGTTCTCTTACCAATTCGAGCGACTGTCGAGAGGTAGGTGCCTGACAGGGAACCGTCCAACACCCGGCAGGCGAAGCGAACACGGAACACTTGGCGCCTATGTTGGAGCGGGCGCCACCCAAGCGCCTTCAGCCGGTCACAATAGCTGGTGTCCAGTCCAGAAACATGTCCAAGTGCCCTACAGCATATTGTTCTGGACGCCCTCCGCTGGACGCTTTCGATCCGATCAATCAGATGCTGCTGGGTTGGCGACCAGATGGAGCAACAGTACTCAAGAGATGGGAGTACCATCGCCGTGTACAATGTACGCAGTGAAGCCGGCTCACAGGGCCTTGTCACCCGTGCAACGAAGCCCAGCATACGCCGAGCCTTGGCAACGACACAGGCGACATGAGCGGAAAAATCCATTGTAGAAGTGAAAATCACGCCAAGGATGGAGAGCGACGAGCAGGGCACCAAGCTTGCTCCCATGAGTGTGTACTCCGGTGGGGTCACACTCTTCCTGGCACTGAAGAGGATCACAGCACTCTTGTTGGGGCTAAGCTGCAGGTGATTTGCAAGAGCCCAGTGCTCCACTTCCTCGAGGTAGTCCTGGAGGTGCTGGCAGCTCCTTGTGTCGATCACGGGGCACAGGACTGAGGTGTCATCGGCGTATTGTACTACGAGTAGTCTGTTGCTCTGTGGCATATCGTTGACGTACACAAGGAACAGGGTCGGTCCGAGGACCGAACCCCGGGGTACGCCCGACACAATGTTCCGTTCATCCGAACGTGTACCCCCAAATACCACCTGCTGACTTCGGTCAGCGACAAAATGTGACAGCCAGGTTAGCAACGGGCCCTCTATGCCAGCATCGTGCAATTTCCGCCTCAGGGTGGTCAGATTGAGTGTGTCAAAGGCGTTGCTCAGGTCCAATTGCACCAGGTCCGTTGCCACCCGCCTGTCCATGTTGTCACTGACGAAATGTGCCACTGTAGCGAGAGCTGTCTCGCAACTCTTGTCCCGGCGAAACCCATGCTGCGACGGCGATATGTAACGACTTTCCTAGAGAAAGTCCAGGAGGTGCCCATTTACAACTCTCTCAAACGTCCGGCACACAATTGATGTGATGGACACAGGACGGTAGTGCCGGGGGTCATCGGAAGGCTTCCCATGTCCCTTGTGAACGGGGGTAACCAGGGCCCGTCGCCAAGAGTCTGGCACGACGCCCTGATCCAGAAGGCCCTGGAAGACTGCGGAGAGTGAAGGTAGAGCATGGAGGGAGATGAGTTTAAAAAAAGCAGGAGTCATCCCGTCTGGTCCTGCACCTTGGGTGAGTCTGATCTTGCTGATAGCCTCCTGCAGCGCTTCCGATGTGAAGGTGATGGAAGAGAAAGCGGTTCGAGAGCCGTTGAGCGGGCTCACTTGAAGGTGGCCATCTAGTTCAGAGCTAACCGGACTATCACTATCGGTTGCAGAGGAGCTCTTGACCGAAGAAAACTGGTCGGCAAAGAGCTGGGCGATTTCCTGTGGCTTGTCCATAACTCGGTTCTCGTAGGTAAAACAGGGTCGTTGGGTTGACGTTCTTAATCGGCTAATGTATGCCCAAAACAACTTGGGGTCATCCTTGGCCTTCATTGCGATCCCCTGGACATATCGCTTGTGAGCGACATAAATGGCTGCCTTCAGTCGTCGTTGGTGGTTCTTAGCCAACTGGAGTGTGACAGGGCATTTGTTACGGGCAGCCTTCTTGAATAGAGAGCGCTTGACCCTAGCAGCTTTGATGATGTCAGGGGATATCCAGGGAGAGTGCCTACGCTTTGTGCTCCTTGTGGTGCATGGGACACAGTCCTGCCGAATCGCCAACGCAAAGTCGCACCACAACTCGTAGTTGGCCAGGCTGTCTTCGCCAGATGTCAAGCACCATGGTGCAAGATGGGCAAGCATGGCCAAGTGTCCCAGGTCTGCTTGGTCGTACCTCCACAGCTTCCGTGCAAAACACCCTCTGCGGGGCACACTCACTGCGTAGGAAAGTTCGACAGCACTATGATCACTGCCGGGCATTCCGCTGGAGACCTCGCAGGATAAAAAACGTGTTGCATCCGACGTGAATACAAGATCCAGGTAACTGGGTGTACCACTCCGGGTTGCATATGTGGGCTCCGTACAAATCTGGGCGAATCCAGCAGTCGTCACCACGTCAAGCAGAACATCATCAGTGTTGTCTCGAGGAATCGGATCGTCTTGTGTGAGCCAGTCAATGTGGCAATTGAAGTCGCCAATCACAAGGATGTTGGCATAGCTTTTCTGTGATGCTGTCTGCAATGATCTTTCGAGCAGCCTGTACGATTCCTCGCGGGAGGACGGCGGGCAATAGATACAACACACAAGTATGGGGCCCCGGGGAAGATGATACTCAACAAACAGTGCTTCCAGGTCCTGATGCTCAAGATCTGTTCGGCGGTGAACACGAAACTGTGTCGGAATCGCCATCATGACGCCGCCGCCAACGCCCTTCCGGTCCTTCCTGAAGATGGTGAAGGCGTTGAGACTGAGTAGCTCACCATCGGCTAAGCTAGAATCCAACCAAGTCTCCGAGAGAAGGAAAGTTGTGTTCTCTGGAAATGATGCACAGAGTGATTGGAAGTCTTGCAACTTGTTTTTCAAGCTCCGCCAGTTGTTATACCAGAAGTTAGCGGTCTTGTTAATGCTTGCCGGGCGTGTGATAGGCGTTGAAGTGCCAGAAAGCGCAGGATTGTCAGGAGAACGGGCAGGCACCGCCGCCTCCAACGGAGGCCAAAAGGGGGTCTGCTGTTTTTGTGTCATCAAAAATGTCGTCGGAAAAAGGGGGGAGAGAGCACTGAAAGCAGTACCACGGGTTATCGCAGCGGCTTAGGCGTCTATACTCCTGGAGAGGCATGTAAACACATCGTCGATGGCACCAGCGATCACACGAGTCGCAGCACAGGGCCGCTTGGTAATCAAACACACGCTTGTCGCAGCGCGTACAGGCCGGTGCAGGAGGGCCGGGATTGGCAGCAACGTCCCCACTAAGGAGTAGGGACGGGTTGTGCGACAGGGATGAGAGCAGCAAAAAAAACAGTACTGGTGGTACCGGCGGTGAAGCGGCGGCGTACCGGGTCCGTTGCTGTTGTTGGGAGGCTTAAGCCTTGGAGGCTGAGTATAGGCCAACGTTGTAGCGGCGCTGGGACAGGTGGGCACGGGACGAAGACACCGCAAACGCGGCGTCCAACTGCAGGAGCATGATGCGAATACAGGGACAGCGCGATGGCGCATAAGAACGGGAGTATCACCGCTGTAAAGCGAAATTGTCCGGAGCAGCCGCGGCGCAGTTCCCTGCCGCCCGCCATCTTGCAGGCTAGGTGTGGTTGGTGAAACTTTCGAAAACACGTGCTCAGAATCCGCATTCGATACTGGAAGCGACAGGAGTCTCAGCGCACCTTCTGCGAGATGTGGAAAAGGGCACACTCCAGAAACGCTCTTGTAAGGGGCCGCTCAGTACACTCTCAAGAAACAAGGGTGTAAAAGGGTGTATCGTTACACCCTTTGTCCCATATAATACACCCAAAAACTTCAATTCGACGTACAGGCACCCTACAGTCGAACAGACGGCCCGAAATTTTACGAGGGGCTTGATAGTCGTGTAATACAACTTATTAAAATAGCTAATGTACGTTTAACTGACTACAAAAAAACATGATCGGGGTTTTCATGGCCCTACTGTAAAAACTCAGCGTTTTCTTTATGTGGACTTAGATACATACTTTAGCTATCTAAAAAGTTATGTCGCACCGTTATTAAGCCCCTCGTAAAATTTGGGGCCGTCTGTTCGACTATAGGGCTCTTTACGTCAAAATAAAGTTTTGGGGTGTATTATATGGGACAAAGGGTGTAACGATACACCCTTTTACACCCTTTTTTCTTGAGAGTGTATCGTGGTAGCCAGGAAGTGTCAAGTCTTTTTCTTGTCATTTTTAAAGCCCGTAGTAATGCCTAGAAATGATACCGCGTATCATTTCTGGGCCTGTTAGAAAACAAAAGCAAACAACTAAGTTCGCCGAAAAAGACTGATCCTAACGCAGCTGTTGCTTCCGTTTATATTAGAGAGTTTTAGTAGATCGTGTTTTCAGGCGACGCTAATCGTAGCGGGAGCTCGCGCTGCCACTTCGATGCATGCTCTGAGGCGCGCGCTCGTAGTGGTAGCGGGCCTTTGAAAACGATATACTAAAACTCCCTATTACGTTTGTGGACTTTCAGTATCGTGATGTCCAGAACGTGCCGCGTCTTTTTCATAATTTTCTTTTAAAGGTATTTGTAATGTCAGAAATTATGTCATCTTTCTGCCCGAGTATGAATATTTTTTGTACTAAAAATTCGACAGAATATAAATTAAAAGTAGCCAAAAAGTAGCCAAAAAGGTCAAGGAGCCAACTTAAAACTTTTGTCGCCAGACCGTGCTCAAAAGTAGCCAATTTGGCGCAAAGTAGCCACCAACGGCAACACTGTCCTCCAGGACTGCTCGCGCGAGTGGCCCACTGATCTGCATTGTAGTAGGCTGGATCGCGGACCGCGGCCTCGGCAGCTGGGGCCGAGTGTCGCCACCGGCGGCCATTGATTGACACCAGCCAATGCATGGGACTCTATGGGAAGAACGAGAAAAAGTGCCGTTTTCGCCTGTTTCTAGGCTGTTGTCGGCACTGAAACTTTTTGGATGCTTTTCGATAAGCCCGTCAAATAGCTTGCGTACAAACATTAAAACTGACAACCCTCGCAGTTCTTATAAATAAATATTTTGTGGTCGAGAGTGACTCCGCCGTAGTGCAGCTCAATTAGGCGAGAGTTACCTAGAGTGACCGCGGAGTCGGTGGCGGTTTCGTTGAGTTGGGTTTAGCAGACGACAAGCTCGAAGGCTTTGCTACGCGGAATTCGCTCACTCCCAGAAAGCCGCTGTTGAGATGGAACTTCTTTGTCATTCATCAACATTTGGGCTTCCCTAAGGACGGTCTTATTGACGGCAAGTTCCTTTGTTTACTCCACTACGAGAGCAAGCTTGCCAGCTCAGCCGCGGGTGCTCCGGTACGTTTGATTTTTTTATTCGGCGACCGGACGTTTCACAAATACCTATTCGATCTCCAAACACCCGACATAAGGATCGCAGCGCACCATAAAATACTCGCCTCCGAGTACAGCGTACATGGTTCAATATGCTTACTTTTGTGCGTTTCTCCCATGGACTTGCGTGTATTGCCTTGTGTCAAGCAATGGCCGCCGGTGGCGACACCGACGGGCTCCCGATCCGCGATCCAGCCTACTAAAATAGAGATCAGTGGAGTCGCCAAAAAACACTTGTAAAGGTTGGATAGATGAACGCTAACGGCTGTAGCCTTTATAACGGGCTGTAGCTTGCGCCACCTAGCCTAGAAATTAAAAACCAAAAGTATGATTTTGGCAATTTGCCCATCTACTCTGCAGTCTCGTAACTATCACCAGTGGTGTGGTATATCAGCAGGATGACCGTTTGGGGATCTGGCAAAAAAACCCTAAAAACATCACCCCCAGTCGGCGTTACCCCAGCACCCGGCCCACTGGGAAACAGGATTGAGACTTTGGCCTGGAGCCACGCGGGAGGGGGTCTCAATTTTCCGCTGTCCTGCCTGTTCTCAGCCGTTGTACCGTCATTCAATCCACGATTTGCAAAAAAGCTGCTGCGCATGCTCGAGCAGAGTGTGTGGTTGGAAAACAAATGGCCGTGCCGGCTATTCCTAGGCTGCGACAGAGGCGCGGAAGAGAGTACGGCCGGGCGAGAGTTCGCGAGTCGCTTTGTTTGTCGCCATGCCGGCCCATTGTGTTGCGCTTGGTTGCAATTACTTCTACGGCAAAGTGAACACCAAGTTTTTTTTTTTTTTTAGATTTCCGTCAGCCAGGTGTATGCTGCTGTGATGTTCCTGACATACGCACTCGTAAATAAAGAAGAAGTGTTGGGGGAGCTCGTGAGATCGAGGCAGGATCTCGGGGCACAACGCTTATGGAATGGACATGATTCTAGTCTCAATCATTGACGTCCTAACATAACAAACTGGCGACGAGGTATTCCGTCTAGGACTGACTTCAAGGAAGCCGCTCAGTGCTACGACAAGGGCCATGTCAACGCTTGGAAGCATCGAGCCCTTCGATGAAGCGGAAGGGGACTGGCCAACGTATGCCGAAAGTATCAGCCAATTCTTCATCGCCAACGACGTGAAGGAACCGAGACGAGTGGCGGCATTCCTGAGCATCATCGGCGGAAGGACCTACGCGCTACTCAAGAGCCTCGTAGCGCCGGAAGCCCCATCAAGTAAGACCTATTTGGAACTTGTCGAGATACTCCGGGCGCATCTGTCACCGAAGCCAATTGTGATTGCTGAACGCTTCCGCTTTCATAAGAGGGACCAGAAGGATAGCGAAACCATCCTTGAGTATGTCGCAGCACTGAAAAAGTTGGCTCAAACCTGCGAATTTGGAACAGCGCTGAGTGAAACTTTGCGAGACCGCTTTGTATGTGGCTTATGCAATGACAGCATACAAAAAAGGCTGCTTTCAGAAGAGGATTTGACATTCAAGAGAGCGCTTGAAATGGCGGTAGCAATGCAAGCCGAATCCTCCAGTGCGAAAGTTCTACACGGCTCAGGGTCGTACAGCGTGGAAGTTCTTAAGGTGGGAAGCAAACCTTTAGAAAGAGAAGGTTGTTCACATTGTGGTTACAAGAATCACGAGTCGGCCAAATGCCGCTGGAAGGGCCTGGAATGCAGAAGATGCGGAAAAGTAGGGCACCTGCAAAGAGTTTGTAAAGGCTCAGCTCCACAGGGGCAAGGACAAGCGTCTAAACCCTTCAGTAAGCGTAACGAAAATAAAAAAGATGAAGGCTGTAACTGTAGAGGATTATGACGAAGAGATAGAAATGCACGAGCTACGAAGCGCGCGAAACGATCCGTTAGAAATAACGCTATCGGTCAGTGGAATTCCTTTGAGAATAGAAATAGACACAGGAGCAGCCGTATCGGTTTTGCCATTACAAGAGTACCAGGCTAAATTTTCGCACCTGAAAAAGCAACGAAGTAATGTCGTCTTGAAGGCATTTAACGGAGCGAAGATTACGCCGCTGGGGGAAGTACAAGTGACGGTGATGCGTGAAGACAAGGAGTCCAACCTGAAGATGCAGTGGTCGATTTCAAGGGACCACCTCTTCTTGGACGTGACTGGCTAAGAGTCATGAAGTTGGACTGGGCAAACATCAAAGCAATACACTGTTCGGAAGAGATAGGAAGGCAGGAGATTGAAGGTCTGATGAATGAGTATAAGGAAATATTCTCAGATGATCTGGGATGCGTAAAAGGGGTTGAAGCAAAACTCAAACTGAAACAAGGTATGTCTCCACCATTTCAAAAGGCGAGGCCAGTACCGCACGCATTAAGGATGCTGTGGCCAAGGAACTGCTGACTCTACAAGAAAGAGGCATCTTGACTTCGGTTGAAACAAGTGAGTTTGCTTCTCCAATTGTCCCAGTCGTCAAGAAGAACGGCGAGATCCGGATCTGCGGGGATTACAAGTCCACCGTGAATCTCGTGGTCGATGTGGACAGTTATCCTTTACCCAGAATCGAAGAGCTTTTTGCAACGCTGGCGGGAGGGCAGCTATTCACTAAACTTGACCTAGCCAAAGCGTACTTACAAGTTCAAATGCACGAAGATTCAAAGAAGTACTTAACCTTGAACACGCATTTGGGGCATTTTCAAGTCAACAGGCATCCTTTTGGCGTAGCCTCAGCTCCAGCAATATTTCAACGAACGATGGATCAGGTACTACAAGGCCTGACGCACACCACCTGTTACATTGACAATATCCTCGTAACAGGAAGAACAAAAGCGGAGCACCTAAAGAACCTGAAAGATGTTCTCATGCGCCTTAAAAAGAACGGCATCCGACTTCAAAAGGAGAAGTGCGAGTTTTTCAAAAAGGAGGTGTCCTACCTAGGCCATGTCATCAGCAGCGAGGGACTACGGACACTGGATGACAAGGTGGCTGCTCTACGAGATGCACCCGAGCCAAAGAACGACGCAGAGTTGCGCTCTTTTTTTTGGGTTAGCAAACTACTATGGCAAGTTCATCCCAAACTTGGCAACCATCTTGAGTCCTTTGAACCGCCTGCTGCACAAGGATGTCCAGTGGAGTTGGAACGAAGAATGTACAGAGGCCTTCAAGACTCTGAAATAGAAGGTGACGTCAGCACCAGTGCTGATTTACTTTGACCCAACTCTTCCGATCGTGTTGGCATGCGACGCCTCAGCGTACGGCGTAGGAGCGGTGTTGTCCCACATGATCAAAGACGGGACAGAAAGACCCGTATCGTTCGTCTCACGAACACTGTCTACGCATGAGAACTACTCGCAGCTGGAAATAGGGCACTTGCCATTGTTTTTGGCGTAAAAAGGTTTCATTACTATCTGTATGGGTACCCCTTTACATTAATAACTGACCATGCTCCACTTTAAAAGATTTTGGGACCTACGACTGGAGTTCCAACGATGACGGCAGCACGCCTACAGAGATGGGCTTGCAGATTGGCAGGACATCGATACAACATCGTTTATCGTTCGTCTAAGGACAACGCCAACGCCGATTGTCTTTCAAGACTTCCGCAAGCTGCGAAGACTTCCGACGAACTCGTCGTTGATGAAACCTACGTGTTCTACTGCGACTATTTCAGCAACTTCCCAGTGAAGAGCACAGATATTGCAAAGGCGACGTCTCATGATCCTGTCCTAAGCCAAGTCTTGGAGAAGGTGCTCAAGGGCTGGGGAAGTGAAAAATGCGCAGAAGAAATGATACCATTTTTCACACGTCGGTTGGAACTATCGGTTCATCAAGGCTGCCTAATGTGGGGCCTACGGGTAATTGTGCCACTAACTTTGCAAGAGAGAGTCCTTAAAGAGCTGCGCAGCGATCACTTCGGTATCGTTCGAACAAAGGAAATAGCTAGAAGCTATGTGTGGTGGACCTCCATCGACAAAGACATAGAGGACGAAGTGGGAACCTGTAAGCAGTGTCAAGTGCAACGAAATAACCCAGCACAGGCACCATTACGTCCGTGGAGTTGGCCAACACGCCCGTGGGAGAGAGTCCATATAGACCTGGCTGGGCCATTCATGAACAAGATGTTCTTCGTGCTGGTCGATGCACACTCGAAATGGCCAGAGGTTTTCGTGTTCAACTCAACGACGTCCGAAGCCGTGATAAAATGCCTGCACCAGTGTTTCGCACGCTTTGGACTGCCTGTCAGCATTGTATCAGACAATGGGCCACAATTCGTGTCTCAAGAGTTCAAGACCTTTGTCAAGACAAACGGTATTTTGCACGTTACGTCTGCACGGTACCACCCGTCGACTAACGGATTGGCAGAACGATTCATCCAGACCATGAAGAACCACTTAAAGAAGACAACGTCTGGGGCGACTATTGACACCAAGGTTTCAAGGTTTCTGCTATCCTACAGAAACACGACTCATCCAACAACCAAAGAGTCTCCGGCCAATCTAATGCTGCGGAGAAAGCTACGAACCAGACTTGATCTTCTGAAGCCCACGATTTCGGACACAGTGGCGAGGTCTCAGACGCCATCAGGATCAGCTGATCCCGGCTCAGCCTCAACGAGAACAGTCACCAGACAGTACTCACATGTACAAACCGGTGTGTGTCCCGACATCATCGGAAGAGACTTCAGTGGCCAACAACCAACAAACGCGTCCTAACCCTGGAGCGTCAGCGGTCATTGTCGAGGCCGAGGACATCGAAACACAGACAACCAGGTCGGGGTCGAGCGACGTGACGGGAGACATGACTGATGAACATCTCAAAGAGGGGCGGTATCCTACGCGAATCCGACACCCACCAAAGCGTTTTGCAAACCAGTAATTACCTTTAGTGGTTGCTTAATTAAGGGGGGGGGGGGGGGATGTGATGTTCCTGACATACGCACTCGTAAATAAAGAAGAAGTGTTGGGGGAGCTCGTGAGATCTAAAGTCACTGGATCCTGGGAAAGTAGCGCCATTGCTTTCCCTACCTGCTAGCCGGACACAAACGGATACTAACATACAGACGACCCAAACCTCGCAAGGCGATTGGCTAATCGGTCTACGTTGCCATGGAAATCGCCATCTTGGTCCATTTAAATCTTCGAAGCTTCCAGAGGGTCGTTCTAAACCAGTCGCGCCACGATCACCATGGAGCATCATCGTACTGGAAACGTTCCTCGCCAATATAAGAGTCTTTGGCACTCTGTATGCAATTAACACATTAATCATGCCCATCTCCATGGATCTCTTACAATTATATTGTTCTTCTTGTGTATTTCAATACAGTAAACTTATTTTTCAGTGCCTCCAAGCACCGACACAGCATCTGGTGGTAGTACGAAGGTGTACGCTTGTTTCGCCGGTGTGTGGTTAGCAAAATCTCGGTATACAAAAAACAACTCCATAAAGCTACCCGTCACCAGCGAATCTAGATCGGCTCACCAAGAACGGAGGGGTCAAGGAGAAATTGCTCATTTCACGGACCAAGATGGCGACCACACGGGGAGCTTGGCGTTACTTTCCCAGGATCCAGTGACTTTAGTGAGATCGAGGCAGGATCTCGGGGCACAACGCTTATGGAATGGACATGATTCTAGTCTCAATCATTGACGTCCTAACATAACAGCTGCGAAGAGAGAAGCTAGCTGCCGTCAGGAGAAGAAACACGGACGGCTCACAATGGCAGCCGAACGAGCACTGTCGGATCTGCAGAGCGCATTTTCTCACGGGTGGTACGTCGATTTTGCAGCACCCGGAAAGGGAGAAGAGGCTGCACGGGCGGACAGCTTGCGTGCACGAGCTGTTTCAAGGCAAACTAAAACCATGCATCACCACGGTTGTCAGGTAGGTTCTAGCTCAGACCACCAAATGCCAAAAGGTGTAGCCCAAAAGTATCCAAATACAAAAAATTCATATAACCCAAAGGTAGCCATGTTTGAAATATCTGCAGAGCCCAAAAAATCGTGCGCTCGAATGTGCGAGCTCAAGGCGAAGGAACGGCGTCTGCATATCTAGGGTTACGAGCAGTTTGCAAGATCTACACATCTTGAAATGTACTACAAACTTTTATTTCAAACACAAACAAGTACCAACATTTTTCACACGCGTTTCTACAGTGACATAGTTATGAAGCACTCGCTCGTGCTCGGCTGACAAGCTTCATACATGATTTCCGTATTGAAACGGGCAAAACATTCTCCAGTAGGGTTGATGTCCTTACATCACTCGTTCTTTCTAAGGAAAGCAAACTTTACATAGAGGATGTTTTAAAGAGTTCGAAGGGACATCCTGTTCCTTAGGTCTATGTGAGGGACACATGACTGAATACCCTCTCCACGGTGGCCTTCGACTTGTGCAGTGTCAGGAGCGCGATGGCAAGCTCGAATAGCCACGAAAACATGGCTGCTCCTGCGCTTCTTAAAGGGGCCCTGCGTTGACTTTTTTACTGGTTTTTATTTTGCACCGAACCTGAGCGCACTGAACGTAGTAACTTAATGAAACTTTTCTTTTCTCAAATTTCGCTTTATTTTAAAAGTTATAGGCAAAATAGAATTACAAAAACAAGCAAAAAATAACCTCCCTCATGACGTCGTAGGTCCTGGCTTGAGTGGCCGTAAACTAGAGGAGGGGTAGTGGGCTCATCGAGCGTTCACGGCTGCCGCACTCCGTTTCGACGGCTCGAGAGGGCGCCACTAAGGCATGTGTTGGATAGGCTGTATGAAGCGGGCGGCCAGGGCGGCTCACATTGCATTTGCTGCGCGATTAAAGACTAATTCGGCATAACACTTCATTGGCCACAAACGACAGCAAACACGGGGTAAAGATCAGTTCGGAACGGGAGCCACTTCGCGCTGCCATACCGCCAAATGGCCAAATCGCCAACCAAGCCCGCGCCGAAGGCCTTCGGAACGCTCGGAACCGGTCGGATCCTGGAGCCGGTATACGATCGCAGCGCCGCCGCGTACATCCGGGATTTTTCTACGCTCGCCGTTCGTCGGGGCCTCTTCCCACTAGCCCTTTCTGGTATGCGCCGTTTTTTCCGCCGCTTGGTGGCGGGTACGTCGACGGGTCATTTCTTGTTTCCGTACTTTATAAACTGCATTTGTTTCTTTTCTGATCTAAAATACTGAACAAAAACTAGTTTCATAAATAATTGAAACGGTTCGCGACACTTATATTTTGTATCTCGACTAAAAAAAAAGCTTTTAGCGGCTCTGACCAGTAGTAAGCCCAGGACCAAAGACGTCACATTTCGCGCGCTTTCGGCAACGCGGGTCGCCCTCGTAGGCGCAGGAGGTTTCCGCGTCGTCCGGTTAAAATATGACGCACTAATATTTAGTTACTCTCTCCGTGCCCGCTGGCTTTCCCGAACCCCACGAGACGTGGAAACCGCAAAAAAGGCAGACGCTTAAATATGATTGCAGGGCCCCTTTAACTTGGCCTTGTTCAGATTATTCATTGTTCTAAATCTGTTGTGTTTTGTGATGGCTCATTCTGCTTTAAGAAACGTCTGTTTTTCGCAAAAAAACCTCATTTGTTATATCCAATACATCACGCGTTATCGGACGGCATGAATTTCTGCTGGATGTCTTGAGTTGCCTTTAGTGTCCTTTCTCCTCGGAAGAGGTGCCTCCTGTACAAGGATGGTGGAAAACTTGAGGAGATAAGAGACGCCTCTAAGAAGGAGAAATGACTTGGGAGCATAAGATAAGCCACAATAAATACAAAAGCGATGTCTTCGGAGCTGAATTGGACGGTAGCTCACTGGAGCTAATAGGGCCTGGCGACGCTCACGCATCTTCACACAGGAAGTCCATGAAAGCGGGAATCCTGAAAGAGTGGACTCTCGCTTTGTGCCCATGCTGAAGTGTCTTTTGTACATCTACTCTAACTAAGAAAAAAAAAAGAAAAAAATAGCCGCGTTAGGATCTGAAGTAGCCCCAAAATAGCCAAATAGCCAACCGCCTTATTTAGACGCCAAATGCATTACAAAATAGTCCAATTTGGCTATTAATAGCCCAACCTTTCAACCAGCTGTGCATAACAAAGCCCTAGTTGTTTTCCAACCACCTTCCAGCCTCGCACCCAAACTGTTGAAGTTTCCGGCGTTGTTCGATAGGTGGCGCGCACTATTTTGCAAATCGTGGATTCTTCCTAGATAATTTCTACGAGTCTTCCAATCTCCTCTGTTATTAAAATGCACTTATCATATCTATTCTTCTTCCATTCTCTCTGCAAACTCCAGCGCTCCGGCGACATCCTTCGCCCCCTCCGGGAAGGCGGGAGAAAGCCCTGTGCACCTCAGTACCACATGTTTCCCTTGGCATACGGTACACCGCGTGTCCATTTCCTCATACTTTTTGATACACATGCAGCGGAGCGCCACAAGCATAGCGCTGACCTCGCGCTAAGCGCGTGCTAATGGGAGCGTTTACAAGTTTTGCATCGCACCGTCAAAACTTTTGCCCATGGCAGGCGATAGTAGCTGCACGACACGTGAACAGCGCTACATCAGCGCTTCGCTTCCGCCTTCAGCGCGAGCATTCTGCCTTTGCAAGGGGGGAGCGCGCAGGCACACGCACTCAAAGCACTGCGGAAGTTAGCGAGCTCATGCTGAAGGCGGAGCATCTAGTCTGCCGCTTACCCG
This sequence comes from Ixodes persulcatus, assembly GCA_013358835.2. Classification (NCBI taxonomy): domain Eukaryota; kingdom Metazoa; phylum Arthropoda; class Arachnida; order Ixodida; family Ixodidae; genus Ixodes; species Ixodes persulcatus. The sequence goes on from JABSTQ010010208.1 coordinate 60,681, forward strand.
CTTACCCGTGCCAAGTTCCGACGCTCAACAGTCGGACTTCCTGCCAGAAAACACGCTGTCAATTGAGCACCAAGACAGTTTGCCCATCCCAGCGCACAGGTTACGAACGCTTACAGACGAAGATGAACAGCTGTCCGTCGTCAAAACCTTTGTGAAAAAAGGGTGGCCTAAAGCGCTTTCGAAGTGTGATTCACAACTTCAACATTACTTTTCCAGAAGGATGGAACTCTCCACTGCAGAAGGTCTTCTCTACTGGGGCCACCGAGTGGTAGTGCCCTCAGCAGCCCGAGGCGACATGCTCGCTATTCTACACGAGTCCCACCAAGGAGCTTCCACCATGAAAAGGCTCGCTCGGACCCTGTTCTGGTGGCCGGGAGTGGATGGTGAGATCGACGACCTCGCGAGCGCTTGCATTCCATGTGTGCAGGCTCAGCCAATGCCGTCGCGGAATGTGTCTGTTAGTTGGCCGGAAACGGGCACAAGATGGTCCCGGTTACATATAGACTATGCCGGACCAGTCGATGATCGCATGCTGTTGATAATGGTAGACTCGCACACAAAATGGATAGAGGCAATTCCGGTCCGGTCATCAACCACAGAGATAACGATCGGTAGACTCAGGGAATTGTTCTCTCGTTTTGGGTTACCGAGAACTATTAGAGAGTTTTAGTAGACCGTTTCCATTTTCCGCTCCGCTCTGAGGGTGCCAAACTGCGCATGCGCGGCCCGCTTCAGCGGAATGGAAAGCGGAGGTCCAAAAATGCGTTTTAGTAGACCGTTTTGCTTCAGCGTAAGAGCGTTTTGAGAGCAGTTCAAAAAATTCGCTTGCGTAGCCCCACAAGTGGACGTTTATGGTACTAGTAAGACAAAAAAACTAAACGTTAACACCAAGAAAGTGAAAGGGAGCGTGTTTGGAAAGGTGGTAAAAACGAAGGCGAGAATAATGAACACAAAAGAGTAGGCACACACCGAAGCATATTACGCTATAAAATATAAATATAATCGTTCCACCCTGTGTGCAAGTGAAGCCGAAGGTATAACAATGAGCATGTTGCTCTAAACGGCACTTGCACTGCACGAGCGCGCGTGCTGGTCAATGACGCTGAAAGGGCGGCACTCGCTCTTGTAGCTTCTGCTCCACTCGAGTTAAAACTGAAACAGATTAACGTATTCGAAGTAGAAAAATGAAAGAAAAGGACGAAATTTGCGCATTCCGAGTACACCCTTTTGCGAAGTACGAGTACAGTGTTGCTCAAGGCTAGCAAGACACCTGCACGATGAATCCCCGCGGTTCTCAATGAAGAAGACTTCTACTAACGAGATTAAGCTGGCGAGACATCGAATCAATGAATTTGTATCCCTCATGCCATGAAGCGCCGAAGCTTCCTTTCCGAACGCGGTTTGCTGGATATTGCCAACGTAGAAGAGAAACCCTTTAGGAGGCAATCCCGCTTAAAGAAGGACCTGACCGCTCTGCAAATGGGCCTCCAAATCCCAGCACCCGACAGATCGGCGCAGGGTGTTGCCAATCTGGCCAGACGCGTTGCTTGGATCTTTGTCGACTGGCCTATCGCAACCGTCTGTTCGAACTTGGATGAGCGCTTGGACAGAACTTGTCGGTGTTCTTCAGTATTGAGGACCTCATCGTGGTTCACATCAACGAGAGGTTCGGCCACCTGCTCGCTGACATGAACAAACATAGGGGATTGACCCTGGCGAAACTGGAGCTGTGCTCACAGGTGAGACCCTGCATGGTTTGTGTAAATTTCGCGTTTCTATTGTGTTTAGCACAGCTGCTCCGTCTAGTAAAAAGTTACTCTTTTTGATGCGCCAATAATTTACGTATTTACTTTTGTTTCGGCATAAAAAAACAAGGTGTACATGGGCAGTGTCAGGACAAGTCACGACGAGCGCGCTTTTAATCTGTGAGTTTTAGTAGGCCACTTTTATGGGCCCTCTATGCTCTACTTTACGCTCTGGAAGAAGCATCGCCCCACCGCGCATGCGTAGCCCGATCTGAGTTGGAGCGTATAGTTAGCGGAATGAGCGTGCGCTCCGCTTTACAAATTGCAGAGCGGACTTCCCTCAGCGTTCTTAGCGGGATCGCTTAGATCTCAAGATGGCTTGCACTTGCTCAATACGCGTCGATGTTTTTCACCTTGACCTCAGCTTGAAAGAGGCCGAATCAAGAAGTAAAGCGTACGTCCCACGCGTGAATAGTAAACCATTCCATTTGAGTTTTATGTAACACAAAAGAGCATAATCAAACGAAGTGAACAGGTATCACATTGTAACCAACACGATGTCGGTAAAGTCGTCGCGTTTTTGTGGGCCTTCTATGGCCATGCAATCAGATGTACGGGAGCGCGTGCTTGAACTCCAATTATACCTGTACACGCGTCCTCCTGTCAAAAATGACACTGAAAGTTGACCACGAGCATAGCGCTCGCTAGCCGCACCAAAAAAACCATTACTCTCAACTTTATTTATTCATATTCGCTCGCAATTTTTTAATTGTTTAACTTTCCTCTGGAACTGTTCGCCTTGGATTTCCTTGGTAGATTTAGAAAATAATAGAGACTTGAATGCAGCCTTTTTAAAAGTGCATGCCATGCTGCCCCTATTCTTCAAGGCCGCCTTATTTTGGCCAAGCGTCTAGGGAGCAAGAGAGCTGCGTCATTGTTTGTCGCGGATGCGACTCTAAATGTATTAGACACGAATGCTGCGTCAATGCTGAATATGAACTCGGTTCTAGTCACAAGTCTCGCACTAAAAGCGATGCCCAAAATATGGCGGCCGAATATGTTACCCGGCGGTGTTTTGAAAAGAGTTACCAAAAACGGTCGAAAGAATATTCCATGTCAAGTTTTTGTCTGGTGAAAACCAGACAGGCATAAACAAATCAAAATTTATCAAACACAACACTGGACTTCTAAGCAATAGCGGTAGACTAGAACGCCTTTCAGAAGTTTCGTTTTGAAGGCACACTTTGACGGCCTCAGAGCTTAGCGAAATTAAGAAACAACTTTTTTTTTTTTTAATTTACGATACACATTTTTTTGCAACCCTACCATGGAAATACTCTTTATCTTAAATGAGTAACAAGTCTCATATCACATGTTTTGGTAGTGTTTAAATACTGCCGTGTTGTAAGAGTGCCTTTTTCTTCTTTTTATTAGGCCGTCAAAGGCAAGGGGGCACCCCTGGACAACTGTTGGGGTTGTTGACCGCACAGCACGTCCATCAAAGAATCAGAAGCCATACTTTTCTGGTCACAAGAGGGTGCTCGTCGTGAAGCACCAAACAGTGATGTGCGCAGACGGCACAATTTGTCAGCTGGACGAACCTTAGGAAGACCATGGGCATGTTTCTTTTTTTTTTTTTTTAATATTAGAATGCGTAACTGATCACAGTGAATCATACCCAAGCTGTTGTACTGAGCGAAATACTTGTCCAACTAGGCTGAAAGGCGTCTAGAAATATTTTAATAAAAAATCATTTTCTAACGACTCCCATTTTACTTCTCAGATGTGCGTGTGAATATTGCATCTAATCAAATTACAGTGTTTCTGTTGACTTCAGCATTGTAAAAGTAGCCTGTGTTGCGTGGCCTTCTATTGCAAGAAAACACCGTAGCACAGGTGAGGCTGAAACTAATTTCAAGAACACAAAAAAGAAATGAAAAGAAGTGTAGTCAAGCAAAATAGTTTCATCTCATCCTCCAAGGCAGATACATACACTGCGCTGTACTGTTAATACGAACACGATAAAATCTCTTTTATTTGAAGTTTATTTCTTTGACAGATGTTGAGAGAGCTGAAAGTTTGTCGCTCAAATTAGTGCCCCAAACGAGCGCTTTATTCCACACCAATAGGTTGGTGTCAGCCCCTCGTATTTAAGGTGAAAAATAAAAACAGGATATTGATTGTTCCCGGCAACAATGTCGCGCAGTGTACAGAAACACCAAGGTACCCTATCACAAACCGAAGCATACGAAGAAGAAAAAACTCATTTCATTGGGAGAACAAAAAAGGTAGAGATATAAATGGAGCACTCACTTTCGCTAATTTGCACTGTCTTGCTGCCTAAAGCAACCTAACAAAATATCTGTCAGTTTGCCGACTGCTTTAGTCTTTAGTCTTTATTTTTTTGGCTCTGGAGAGACGCGCACCGCGGAAAGGCAGCGGCCCGTACCATGGAGGCCCGCGGTGCCGCGTCTAGGAAACATGATAATGGGAGGAGTATGTACATGCAAGATGACGACGACATGGGTTATTGCAATTGGGGAGGATGGCAGTCAGATTCGCAGAAGTCCAGATTTCGTGAAGGCGGGTTGGACGGGTGAGCAGCGAGTCATGGGGATCTGGCACGCCGTTCGATCGTAATCGTAATCGTAATCTTTATTGGCTCAGGAGAGCCGTGGCACCGCGGAAAGGCGACAGCCCGTACCATGGAGGCCCGCGGTGCCACGTCTAGTGATGATGATGATGAGATGATATATACAAAGGGTGGACGACGCGGTCTTCTCAACATCGCAAGCCCCGTTGCTTGAAAGTTCGGGGTTCGCCAAGACATTTCTATTAGCGATCAGTGCATGAAGAAGGAGCCCCGGGAACATGATGGCGCTGTTGCTCACAGGGGTCCACTGGGGTCAAAGCATCAGGCTTCAAGGAGGTAGCCCAGCCAAAGTAGAAGCTGCCGCCTCCGAGGAACCGAGGCCCAGGGGCTCAGATTAAGGCACCGCCGTCGCCCTGTGTGTCATCCTCTCACCGTCGTCGTCGTCATCTCGCATAGAAAAATCGAGCCCGCTGGCTTAGACAAGAAAGCACCTGACCCCACCGTTCAGGGGCCGTGAAAGGATTGCAGCCAGCGATTTCCCGAAGCAGCCAGAGGTTCTCGACCACCGTGAAACGTTTTCTTACGGACGCCGCTTCAAACAAAGCCTGCGCAGCCATCTTAGTACAGCGAGGTTCATGACGGTCAAACGCGCTCCCAAGCATGCTTTCAAGTGGCCAGCACCCATTTAGAATTCCTTTCCAGAAAAAAACACCATCTACTGAAGCTTTACTGAGAGTGGAACGCGCTTCCTAAAATGGCAAGGAAAGCGGAGCTAGCGGAGCTGACGCTTCACGCTCAAATCCCAGAGCGGGTCGCGCATGCGCGATGGCGACTCCGCTTTCCATAGAGCGGAGCGAGAAAGCGAAAACGGTCTACTAAATTGTGTCAGATAACGGCCCCCAGTTCACAAGCCAGCAGTTCGCGAAGTTCGTGGCTGACAACGGCATAACCCACATACGAAGTGCACCGTATCATCCACAATCCAATGGCCTCGCGGAGCGCGCGGTGCGGACAGTAAAGGACGGTCTTGCAAAGCTTGCTGCGATCAACGACCTTGAAAAGAAACTGGCGCAAGTTTTGCTCGGCTACCGACGTGCTCCGCTACCATGTGGCAAGTCACCGTCGGAACTGTTGCTGCGCTACAGATTGCGGTCGCGGTTGGATATAAGCTTTCCAACTCCCTCTCCCCCGTCTTTACAGTCTGGCAGGCCTTGCCAGTTCCAGCAAGGGGACCCGGTGTGGGTACGCAACTTCGTCCAAGGGGAGCGGTGGAGTCCGGGTGTCATCAAAGGCACGAAGGGCTCTCGCCTGGCCACGGTGAAACTCCAGAGGGCCCAGCTCAACGCCACTTCGACCAAATACGTCGCCGGACGCCTAGGACTCCGAAGCTGGAAGAACCAACAGGGCTCGTCCAGAAGCCTGAAGACCAGACCCCGTCGCAACCAGAGCAGCAGAGCCCGCAGAGACTCTGCCCAGGGAGAGCAAGTGATTGCACTTCCACTCCACCACCGGCCGTGCCCGCCCAATCTTCAGAAGCTCCACCGGAGCTGCGGAGGTCCTCCAGAGTCCGGAAGCCGGTGCAAAGACTACAACTTTAAAGAAAGAGATAAGTGATACGACGGCCTGCGTAGGCGACGCGTGTGGTTGGTCACGCTCTGTGACGTCATTGGGCAAGCCGCCTTTATATACTCGTTCGTTGCCAAATAAAGGAGTTCTGCATTTGGCCACCAACCGAGTCACTCTGGTGTCCGTTGCAACAGTATTTAAGCTCACCAAGGTTTTTATTTGTACATGAGAGCCCAACTAATTCGTTTTCTTTCCGCCTGAAAACCGCCGATCGAGAACTGGTCGGTTTGAGTCGAGCTCACTGTCTTCTTCGTGGTCACGTGTCGTTTTCTATGGTTTAAACAAAACCAAGGTGTAAGATAATACTCTTCAGGTGAGGACAGCGCGCTCCTCGCGACGTGCCGATAAAGTTCGCTTTTCACTCTCTCTCTTTCTCTCTCTCACTATGGTTTCAAGCGGCGCCGGCAGATGACTCGTCGACCCGTGGGCACGTAAAGCCCAGTGCACAAAACGGCTCGTGCCGCCTCATGCTCTACACGCGCAGAGCTCCAGCGAGGTTGTCGCACGTGCAGAAAGACCACGGTGTACCGGGGTGCCATGGCAACGAGATAATTTTTTTCGCTCTTACACAGTTTCGCCGTTTGGCCACCGGCGACACTGTCAGCCGCGGGCACGCAGAGCCGTTTATTGAGAGAGTTTGGCCATACATTGGTTTGAATAGGCGAGCATCTCGGGGCCAACCACAGGCCGCGAAACAGCCCCTAGCGGTGGTCGTGTGCTCTAAATTTGTGACACGACTATAGGAGGTATTCACTGGCCGCCATATTTGAGGTCACTGTTTAGAGCGCATGCTCAGAACGAGCTCGCATTAATAGGCTGCCAAGACCGGCAATCTTGGTGGTGCGGAATGCACGTGGCGAAAGAACTGTGGAAGCTCGCGTTCAGCACGCGCTCCGCAGCCGAGCACACAGCTATGGCCGCCAGTGAATACTCCCTATACTTCGTTTCACCTTATGTGCGAGCGAAGGCAAAACTGGAAGCGCGAGCACGGAAGCTCCGTGCGTTCAGGCTTTGCTCGAGCGCGCGAGCTGGGGAGAAATGCAAAAAGCGCTGGTCTCGAGCTTCTAGCTTTGGCTTCGCTCGCAGATAAAGTGAAACGAAGTATAATTTGAGCCGTGCCGAGCGGAACTCCGCGTCTCAAGACGCTCGCGCACCCAACCCTTTGCACTGCTTTCTTTCAGCCAGTCTCAGGACGCTGTTCTAGCAGTGCAGACAAAGGCATGGGCACGAGCCCGTGGCTTTGGAAAGTGCCTCCTATGCACGAGGTCTCGTACAAACAAAAGCGTTTCGCTGAGCTAGGCTCACGCGCCTGTGCCTTTGTCTTCACTGCAGACATTTGTGAGATGGAGTAGAGGTCTCCTGATTGGTCGACGCTGTGTCACAAATTTAGTTTACGCTCTAAGCGTGGGGGGTATATTCGGCGCTGGCGGCGGCCTTTGCTCCGCTTATTGGCCAAACTCTCCCAATACACGGCTCTGCGGGCACGGTGGCCGCGGAATGATGCAGCCTTTCGGATACCCGTCTAAAGGGGTATTCACACGAGGGAGAAATCCCGGGGATTTCTCCGCGGCACGCACATCTCTCGACGAAAACGTTAAGCTTTGCGATGTGCAAAAGCCTCGCGTTTTCGTCTCGTGTTGCGCGCGTGCCGGGGAGAAATCCCCGGGATTTCTCCCTCGTGTGAATACCCCTTAAAGGGACCATGAAGGCAGTTTCGAAGTTTTATTCGACGATAGAAATGGATGTCAGGCACGTCTCAGATACTGTTGACCAAGTTCTAGCCCGAACAGAAGTTTGGGTGCCGCACCAATCGAGCAAACAGGCGCGGTAATAATAGCGCCGGGAACGATGCCTGAGACCCCACCGAGGAGGCGGCAGAAAGGTGAACTAAAGTGCGCCGTTGAAGCGTGACGACAACGGGCTCCTCGTCTGGCGATTGGTTCAAACGATAGACGCGCTCTTGGTTTCGATTTCGGTGGTGAGATGTGATGAAAAAAGTTCATTTGAACGTTGGATAATCTTTTAAAGTTGTAGTTGGGAATTAATAGGTTTCATACCGTGTATAAAAGCATAATCTGAAGCGATCCCTCCGTTTGTCACTGGTTGAACGCATCTCGCACTGCTACCTCGGGCGCGTAACAAGCATCGAGCAACCATGGAAAAAGAAGAAAAAGGTACGAGCGCCGGGGGCGGCGGACTTTTGGTTCTGGTTTCGTGCGTCGTCTCGTGTTCGCTTTGCGAACTGGTGTCTCACCAATCATGCCGCGTTTATGTGCAGTAGTAGGTTACGCGAAAGGTCGGCTAAAGACGTGTGGTCGATCGGGCGACGTTAGTTTGCATAAACTGCCGACCGATGCAGCAATGCGCAGCATTTGGTTGCGCGCCGTCGTCTTGCATAGAGCTGTGGACAGCGGTGTCAGGATTTGTTCGTTGCATTTCCGACCAGAAGACTTCGAGCAGCACCTTCACGTCAGCCGGAGTCGCTCTGAGGCGGCAACCGAGGAGCTGGTGGTAGGTCTGGGGCGCCTTCGTAAAGCGCCAATCCAGAGTTCTGCGTCCTTACCAGCATCTCCCGTTCAGTCGGCGTGAGGTCGCAGAACGGGAGCTCGAACTCGTTTGCGAGCGCGGCGTTGTCGCCCATTTCTTCCAGGTTTTCTTCACAGACCTCCGGCGAGATGTTTTGGTGGCGCCCTCCTATGGTTACCTTTCGTGACGTCCTTACCTTGTGAAAAACAACTTCGATGGTGTTTGTAGTTAGCACGGTGGAAGCTTGAAATTATTGCGCTCTGAAAGCAACACTGCCAACACCGTCAAAATTGAAGTTGTTACATCACTCTTATTCCCGTCGATGAAAAATCCTTTGCTGACGTCATAGTCAGCATTCGGCCAATCGTGGAAGGCCGATCACAGCGACGCTTTCGATCGCGCACGTCGCCAATAGCGAACCACGGGAACCACACTGAGTGTGCACTAAATCCTACCGATGCCGACAGTGCTCCCTGACGTCACTTCTCTTTCCAGAGGCGAAAAAGGGAAGAAATCTGAATGTTTGTTTCGGTTTCGCAGATTTATTTGCAGGTACAGAAATAAGAGTCACAAAGTTCTAGAAAAAATTGTGTAGCATGCCAGGACCCCAATGCTTCCGAAAACACCTTCTTTTTAAAAAAAATTAAATTGCCTTCATGGTCCCTTTAACGAACGCTATCTGATTCCTCGCGCCGCGCATTCAGCCCCGCCGTGTCCTCACCTAGAGAGTGTATCTTACATCGTGGACACAACTAAACCACCAAAGATAATAAAAGTCGTGGATCATCGAAGGTAATCGAAGGCACACACTCAATATTTGAAATGGACAAAAAAATATGATGCCACTTGTTTGTGGCTCCTGAAAAATTGCCAATACGTTGACTAAAAAAAAAAAAAAAGTTGCACAGCCACGTGACGTTTAGTATCATTTTCTTTGGTATCATCTCCTTTGACTGCGGATTCCGTTATGTTGGTCAGACAGGGCGTTGTTTGAATGACCGTCTTTACGGAACATAAAAGGAGTGTAAAGAATAAGGCGCAGAGTTCTGAGTTGGGATGAAACTTCCGTTCTGTGTAACGAAAAATAATTGTTTTGAAGGCTAATTAAGGAGATTTTGTGCATTCGTGAGCGGGGGAATTGTGTGAACCAGCCGTCTTTGGTTATCAGTGATCGGATGAAAGAGTTTTTGCTCGTATGAGGGGGGCTTTGTAAACTTGGGGGGGGGGGGGGGGGGGGGGAGGGGGGAAGGAAATCGGGAAGCGTTTGCTTGGAAGTAGGAAATGGAGCTTAGGCTTTAGCGGTTTGGAGGTCGCCTTGTCTGTTGACTTTGGAGTTGTTCGGGTGGTCGGCTCCCTTTCCAAAAGTGTCGGAGCCGGAAAGTGGCTCATTCTGTCTGGGGCGAACTCGTTGATCGTCTTGTTTATGCGTCTGAGTTCTGTTTTTCCCTTTCTCTTTTCCATTTTCCTGAAAGTCTATTTATTGGTGTGCTCATATCAATAAATTTCAGCTGCGTTTGAGATTTTGTTGTGTTCGTTCGTTTTTTTATCGTTCCCCATCTCAAGGTCTATAAGACTCTCGCCTGCACTCTATCACTGCTCACAATTCTACTACCAGAAGCAGGTTTCGTCTTCCCTTCTTCTTTTGTGTCAAACCTTCCACCACCTTCTCAACGAGCTTTGGCGTTTTTAACGCTGTGCAAGATTGGTCAGCGACTGAGTGACCTCCAGATGGATGTGAGCTACTTTGGGCTCTGCCTAAGGAAGAAGTTTGTGGATACCAGCCTTTTCGGCTATCTGACTCAGCGGAATCTCCCCTGGCGGCGCCAGAAGCGGATCCTAAAGGCCTCTCGGAATGTGGCAGGTCAGCAAATTCGCGAGCTCTTTGAGCTCGCTGATGTGTTGTGGAAAGGTGTGTTGGGGGAGGGGTTCCGCAGTTCTGTGGAGTTCGACAGCTGGAACTCTCTTCGGCTCGCAAGCTTTCGTTCCTTGTGGGCTGCCAAGAAAAGAGAGGTCTTGAAGAAACAAGACTCGACGAAGAAAAGGTCAGCTTTATCGGCTTTTGTGGAACGTTTTGTCAATCCTGAAAGTGTTGTTGTGTCTCAGAGTTCTCAAGCAATTTTAAATGAAGGTTCAAAATTTTGCCTGAATATGAAACCTTCACGGTTTGGTTTGTGCTCAAATGTGCATGCTATTAGTACCAAAATGCCTACCCCGGAAATTAGAACGACGTTTGTAAATCAATCCTTGAGCAAGGTGAGTGTTCTGGTAGATTCGTCCTTCCCGGTTGAGCAAAGCAGTTTCAAGAGAGTGTCGGCTTTGAAAAGGGAGTTGAGAGATAATTCTTTGACCCTGCTCCAGACTGACAAGAGTGGCTTGTTTGCAGTCCTCCCGGATGGTATTTTCAATGAGAAAGCTTTGGTGGCTGTTTCCGAGTTATTTGTAAAGAGTGAAGAAAATGTTGCGGTGTTAAAACGGGATGTTTGTAAGATTTTGGCGGAGGAGGAATTCACGGCCACGTTAAACAGAGTGAGGTGCGTTTCACGCTCTTCTTTCGATTTAAAGTTTTGGTAAACGATCATAAAGTAGATTTCCCCTTCCGGGTGGTAATTAACGAAAATGGGTCTTGGCAAAAGTCGCTTGCGGTTTTCATTCAGGGATGTTTGGGCCATGTCAATCTTGAGGGCAGTATTGCCCTTAGGAACGCGGAGTAACTAATCGAGGGTATTTCTCCCCTGCATCGGAGCTCGTGCATGTTGATGTCCTTGGACATAAAAGATTTATATTATTCTTTGGATAGCGTGTTGTTGCTCGAAAGGGTTAGGGAGCTTTTAGAAAATAATTTAGTCTCATTTCAGGCCAAAGCGGGTGTGAGATACGGTACTGGAACTTCTGACGTGCTATCTGAAGGCGACTGTGCTTAAAGGGGCACTCAAGCAGTTTTTGGAGAAGCTACTTTTTGGTGCGATAGCGTTAAGGAAGTGTCAGTGAATGAGTATCTTCAGTTTTAGAAGGCAGAACCGTCTGTTAATCACGCAGGAATAAAATACGTGCGGACTCTTTTCTGTACTTGCGAGGACCAATGAAATTATCGTATGTTTGAAAATTTTGGCGGCCTTTGAAAAGTTTCGCTAAAGAAACAATTTTCAGTTCATTTAAATATGTCGTGCATGATAATTTAAAAAGACGTAAAATATTTCTAGTTTAGAATACGCGATACTGCAATTATCGTTTCACAAACAAGGGACTACGTTTTCTCCTTGCCTTCCTCCGCGGGGGGTGAATTTCCCGCTCCCCCGGGATGCGCGGAAGCGCACGTATCTGTCGGTAGCGACGCGGCCGGCCAGGCCTCGGTGGTGATCGTCGACGTGGACGGCGTGGTGAAAGCTCATCGTTCCACGTAAAAGCGCTATCCTTGACTGAATTTTCGTCGTGTGTCGCTATGATAACCCAGCATAGAAGGGAAGATCCACCTACTCGTGCGGCGATGTCGTGGCGGCACTCTGAAGACAGCAGAAACGCCCGTGCCGTCGTGTTTGTTTACTTCGATTACAGTGGTGCTTTCTAAGCATTTGTGTCCTCGAACATCGCCCGGATTTGTTATTTGGCGCATTTCATGCGTGTGCTCAAGTTCAAGGTATTACTGGCGCGTACCGTATAAAGGATGCGAATTTTCACGCGTTTTCATCACCGGAGAGAAGTGATTAGTGTTAGCAATCCTGAACGCTCGCAACGTCTATCTGATCACGAAATCATATTTCTACGTTGCTATATCGCTGCTAAGATTACATTGTCTTTTATAATCGTAGAAAAGGCGTGTGGCGATATTTGTACTATTGCATGCAATGTCGTGTATTAGAGTCGTGATCGTCCAAGACGGCGTACTGCGTCTTTTTTTCATCCACTGTACCCTGCAAGCCTATCAAGAAAAAAAAATAATAAAGCTTTAGGCTATAGACAACTGTCTGTCTATATTCGGTTACGGCATTGAATAGCAGTGCGTCCCCTTTTTAGAGGGGCCGCTGAAACAGCTGACGGCCGCGTATAGAAGCGGTCGCCGTACTGACGACCCGCTGCGCTTGTTGTAGTGGTTGCTGGTGTGTGTACGCTCGGCGCAGAGCGGTCGTTCCGGTCGCAACAAACGCAGTCGTAGGTACGCGCTCGTTGCACATGTCTGAACCAGCCTTTCCCCCGTCTTCCCGAGGCGAAAGGCAACGTGGTGACATCGTTTGACATCACGTACCAGAGGTAACGCTGCGATGTCAAACGTTGGTTCGGTTACGACTTGCCCCAACCGCAAATCGAAGAATGCCCGAAAAGGTCTGCGTTTCGCCGTCCTCGGAACCCGAACATGACTCCGAAGCGCTGCTATCGTCCACATCGCACGTCGAAGTGGCGTCATAGGAAATCATCCCCAGGTCGGCTGTCCGCCGAAGAATTTCAACCTCTAACGGCGTCAGGTCCTCGAGCGTAGAGAACTCCGCCATGATCGAAGCTCGAATGACAAAGAGGTTCGGCCGATGCGGCTACCGCGGCTACCTCGGGATCACTGCGCGACGGAACGTCGTCCAACGCCATTGGCCCGAGATCCTTTTGATAAGCGTGCGAGGACCAATGAGAGTGGTTTCGTTTTCGGGTGGATCCGAGGTTTGGCGGCCTTCAATTACATTTTTATTAAAGAAATAATAACCGTATGACTATATTTTTTGGTTTTTAGGGATACTTAGGGGGTCTAAATTCAGCTGTCATCATCAAAACACGAACTCAAAAACCACTTGAGTGCCCCTTTAACTTTAAAGGGATACTACAACGAAATTTCGGCGCTCATTGTTTGGTCTATATGTGTTCAAAGGAGCAGTATCACATCGAACATACCAATATCTTGTTAAAAAAGTCTCGAAAAGGAATTTTAAAACGAATTAAACAATTAGCAAAGAGCACCTGGTGGTTGTCGCTAACGCCTCGCTTGTAATGCCCGTCTAGGAACCTTGACAGCTAGTGACGGTGAGTGTCTCGCCTCCGGCCACGACGAGAGAAGAGGGGAAGGAGGAACTCCCCTCTTCCCGAGAATGCCTTTTGTGTGTCGCAGAAGTCGCTATTGTCCCCCTACAAGATTATAGCAGATTAACCCGTCACTCAAAATTCGTACAAAAGCAGCCGCTTCGGTGGCTGGGACGACTAGGCCATCCTCTCGACGTCAGCCTCGCCGTAGCTTTGCACGTCTCGAGACGACTTACGTCACGATTGCGTTGGATGTCACGTGGTCTCCGCTGGGCCTTCTCCGAGCGCTTGCCAGAGTGGGCCGTTTATAACGAAAAATACGGCCACCAGGCTCAAAATACAAACGTGCGATTGTCATTTACGGATATTGTGGATCATAATCAACCTATTTTTGAACACGACGGGAATATTTCAAATTTCGTTGAAGTATCCCTTTAATGATGACTGTTATATACAGCGGAAAGGTGTGTGCATTGATTCGGCGGTGGCTCCAGTGTTGACTGAGTTTTATCTTAACACTCTTGACAAAAAAAAAAAAAAAAACAAAAAAAAACAGATTTTGTTGGCTCTTTGGGTGTTGGCAGGGTTATGGTTTGGAGGTTTGTTGATGACATCTTGGTTTGTGCCCCGAATCAGCATTCCGCTACTGTGATCCATAACTTTATTTTGACCGCTGCACCGGAATTGAAATTCACCACTGAGTCAGCGAACGATGGGAAGTTGCAGTTTTTAGACTTGCAACTATTGAATAAAAAGAGCCTTTGCTGGTCTTATGGGAAGGAAACCGTGAAGAGGGTTCTTTCTAGATGGAGTGCTCATTCTAAATTTGTTAAAGGGGGGGGGGGGGGGGGGGGGTTAGATCACTAATTGGCAGTGCACTGAAGAAATCTTGTTTTCATTGTGTCGGGAACGCTTTCGGCGTTCAAATCAAACGTCTACTGTCGGCGGGTTTAGATTTTATCGTTTCTAGTGCACGTAGACAGCCTGTACGCGCATCGGGGACCGCTGAGAGGGTTCAAGGTGGAACCTTTGCGGTGATTTTGTTATTTCCATGGTTTTTCTCGTAGCCTAAAAGCTGTGGGTGCAAAATTTAACGTTAATGTGGTTTTTAAGACGGACTTTCGTTTACAAAAGCTCACCCCGTTTACCTTCAGACGTAAGGGATGTTGCGAAAAAACAAAACAAAAAAAAAAGCAAAAAAAAAAAAAAAACACAGGGATCCTTCAGTCTCGTGTGTCGCAGACAGTGGCGTACCAACTTGTTTTTGAGTGGGGGGGTAAACCAGACCCCCTCCCTTCCTCCCCCCCCCCCCCCCCCCCCCCCCGGGTCGCATATTTTTTACGAGTGATGCGCCGAACTTTTGCCGAATCGAAAATTCGGTACCGAATCTTGGGATTCGGTGGAGCCGAACTTTTGCCGAACTTTTGCCGAACGTTTCTAAAGATTCGGCAAAAATACACTGCTACCAGACTTAACGTTGATATTTAGTTGTTTTTTTTTTACGAAAAAAGTTTTTTTCTCAGCTTAAATACAACATGTTTTATTTATTTATTTATTTTATTTATTTATACATACTACCGGCTGCCATTCGGCAGCCAAGGCAGGAGAGGGCACGCAGGGCAACACAGAAGAAGATAACCATATTACATGCTAGTGAAAGAAAAAACATCTAGGACTGCACATCAAAGAAATAACGCTGTAATGATGAAGCAAATTTTTGAACGGACGAGACATTGGTAATGTTGGCAGGGGGACTATTCCATTCGTTAACGGTTCGTACGAAAAAGTAGTTTTTTTAAACAATGGGTTCTGCTGTAAGGTACCACAATTGTGTTGGAGTGCTTATGTCGTGTGTGACGGGATGTGTTAAATTGCATAAATCAGTCGTATGAAAGGCGTGATGAGTCATGTACACTGGTATACAAAAGCTTTACATGATTAGGTTTGCACCGGGATGAAAGAAGCGCCGGGATGAAAGAAGCTCGACAAGTTGGGGATAGAGCTCATTTTCTGTATTCGTTGTAAATGAAGCGCAGTGCTTTCTCGTGTACCCCCTCGAGTCGATCAATATTAAGTTTAGTCACAGGGTCCAAAACAACATCCGCGTATTCTAAAACAGGTCGTATTACAGTCGTGTAGATTGCAAGCTTGGTTGCAGGGGTACAGTGCTTCAGCCGCCTCTTCAATGACCATCGCTTTGCTGATGCCTTCTGAGTAGTCCAGGATATGTGGCTATTCCAGCTGAGGTTCGAAGAGATAATGACACCTAAGTATTTGAATTCGTGCACAACTTGTAAAGGGGAGTTTTGTATACAGTAGTTAAATTCCAAGGGTGAATTTTTGCGCCTTTCTCTCATTTGTACACTTTTCGAGCTGTTTAGCAACATTTGCGATTCGTTACACTATTGAGAAATTGAACACAGGCACTTGTTTATATTAAGTTGGTCATTGCTTGAAGCTATTTCAGTAAAAAGCACACAGTCATCTGCAAACAACCGGCAGTGTAAATGCTCATCAACCGTCCAATCGTTTAGAAAAATAAGAAAGAGCAGTGGGCCCAGCACCGATCCTTCTGGAACGCCCGAGATAACCGATACAATTGGGAAACAAGCCCCACCTACTTCAACGGACTGATGACGGTTGCTCAAGTAAGAATCCAACCATCGCAATAGCTTATCGTTTCCTAGTATCACTCTTAGCTTGATAAGTAGTTTGATGTGTGACACGCGATCAAAAGCCTTGGCGAAATCTAGGAATACTACATCCATTTGCCCACCCTTGTCAACGACTTTTGCAAGTCCATTTACTAGATAAAGGAGCTGAGTTACCGTAGAGTAGCCAGGCCGGAAACCATGCTATCTTTCTGATAAAAAATTATTCGATTTAAAATGTGACATGGCATGACTAAATAAAAAATGCTTAGAATCTTGCTACACGAGCAGAGCAAGGAAACGGGCCTATAATTCGATGCGTCATGTTTATCTCCTTTATTATGAATGGGTATAACCTTTGTCACTTTCCACTGTTTAGGTACCACCCTTCTCTCTAGCGATCTGCTATAGATTAGAAAAAGAAATTTAGAACACCACTCAGCGTACCGTTTAATAAAAAACAAAAAAAAAAAAAACATTAGGCATTTTGTCTGGACCGCAAGACTTTTTTGTATTCAAATTTAGTAACGCAGAGAAAATTCTCTCCTCTGATAGTTGTATGTCTGGTACGTGAGCGAGTTTAATCGAGAACTCAGGAACGAAGTTGTCACTTATGGTGTACACAGAGGCAAAGTAGTCGTTAAATATCTTCGCGATTGAACTAGCTATTATCAACAAATTCTTTCCCATGATTAATGATCTTGTTAACTGAGTGTCTTGACCCCGATATATTCCTCCAAAACCTCTGGGAATCGTTTCAAAAGAAGTTCGAAATTTTAACGTTGAAATACTCATACTTGGAATTCTTAATTAATGTTCTCAATTTATGACGTAAGGCAGTCAATTCTATTTTGTTTCCGTGTTTTCTGCTTAGCATATTGGCTTTCCTTTTGATTTGTAAAATCGCCCTCGTGATCCATGGGTTATTCTTTTTAGATTGCTTCTTACGAGATGGCACAAACCTTTCTATACACGTGTGCACCGAATTTTGAAAAGTGTACCATAGTTCGTCTACATCGCATCCCAGAACTGCAGCCCTATCAGCAAATCTGTCGAACGATAGCTCGAGGTAATCTATTATACTTTCGTCTTGTGCTCGATTATAGTCCTTAAACTCCGATTTATATCAGGACAACGTTTGGGAACAAGTCCCGTACAATAAAAAACAACCATATGATGGTCGGATAAGCCCTCTGTGACCACACAGTGATCATCGGCAACATACAAATTCTGAGCAACAAAAACAAGATCAAGAATCGAACTAGTAGAATCTGTGATGCGAGTGGGACTTGACACTATCTGTGTTAGATTATATGCGAAGGCAATATTAATTAAAGCATCGGAATGTTTACAAGAAGCCACTGTGGTCATCGAAGGCCAATCGTTGTTTGGGAGGTTGAAGTCTCCCCCCATAATTATATTTATGAAACTCTTAGATTGCTCCTCTAGGAAGTCTTGAAGTTCATACATCACAGCTATGCCAGCACTTGGTGGCCTGTAAACAGCTCCAGCAAGAATAAACGAGTTATAGAAAAAAAGTTTCACCCATAGAGCATCAGCTGTGAACTTCGTATTTAGCTGGAAAAAATCAATGATCTTTTTGATAACGATTGCGACCCCCCCTCCCCGGGAGGAACAGTCCTTACGAACAATTTTATAAGACTGCGGAACAATCTCAAAATTAGATATACTATCCGTGAGCCAAGTCTCTGTAACTATTATTACATCAGGATCATAACTGAGAATTATATCTTTGAATTCAACCGTTTTATTTACTATGCTTCTAGCGTTTAAGTTAGTTAATCAAAGCGGTTTATTAGTTACAGCGCGGGATTATTAGTTACAGTACAAGGATTATTTTTGGGAGCAGTTGACGGAAACCGGTCTAGAACTGGGGGGGGGGGGGGGATACTGCCTTGTAGTCAATTAGTTTCTTCTTGCCTGGTATAATTTAGTCAATAGGCACATGTAGTGCCTATTGACACACTTATTACTAAATAAGGTGATATTCTACAAGATAATTGTATCGGTGTCGCGTTTGCGTGTTTACTGGCAATTTTAGTGTCTCCTTGCAGAGAGTGGCGTGACAACGAGGTTGGATAGTAGCTGGTGCAGTCACGAATAAAGCTACGAGAGTTTTGATTTTGAGGCTTCATCAGCGCACGCCTGCAATTGTTTACATTCTTAAAATAAAGGCAATTTCTGCGTTCTTACTTTCACTGGGAGTCACCGTTTCGTGCGTGAAAACGAATGCAACGGTTGCTGAGCCATCACCAGAAGATATAACAATATTATTCTAAATATGTATGTTTTTTTCGATTTGAGTCACTTGACTTCAGCGTTGCATGAAAGTGTGCGTTCCATATTCGCAACGTGCAGTTTTTAACCTTTAAAACTCCGGTTTTTGGTGTTATGACACACACGGACGTTTAGGAAGATGGGAAGAGTTAAGAATGTCGCATGTGCAACGTCGAGCATGATAGTTCTTTGTTTAGTTTTATGCAGATACATGAAAATTGCAAAATAGCGCGAATAATAATATTAATATTAATAATAATGATTTTATTCGCACATACTGGAAGGGTCCCGTGTGGTGGTGTGCGAGGCTAGGCAGATATGTGAAAACCCTTACGCAAAGCGCCTGCCAGCCCGCCACCACATGTGAAAAAACAAAACAGACATGTAAATGTACAGAATAAACAATCTACAGAAAGTACGTAAAAATGGGGAAAAAAATAAGGGGGAAAATGAATCACATTATGACGACGATGCCAGCTGCATCCCATACATTCTGGCCAGCTCTCGGGACTCTGCCACGTTTGACGGCAGTGGGCTGCGCGCACTGAGCGTAATTGCCAGTTGTCAGTCAATGTTTCAACTACCTCGTTTCATCAATGAAAATGTCAAATGAAAATCACGTTATCCAGAATGCACCGCATCATTTACCACTTGCGCAGTGGACTGCGTAAATTCTGGTCGATCTTCTGTTCTTGAGGCAGAAAATATTGAAGAGAACCACACTCGGAAAAGGCTCACAAACGCACAGTTACCGTGTTGCCTACTCCGCACCTCACCGTAACCACTGGTTGTACTAAACTGTATGATGGTACCCAAACGACTGCTCGGCATCCATTTGCGATCCATGGCCCCGTCGCGTTCGTGCGCGTGCGCAGACATTTTCCGAATGTTTGCCGAATCTTTGCCGAACTTTCTTTCACAATTTCGCCATGTGCCTACCTTTGCCGAATATGAAGTTCGGCAGATTCGGTCAATCACTAACTTTTACGGCGCAGGCGATAGACCCCCTAGCAACGACGCTCACGCCGGATTGGCTGCTCGGCAACGCGCGGGAGCTTAGATTTCGGATTCGGGCGGCGCGTGTATCGCTCAAAGCGCATTACCCCCCCCCCCCCCCCCCCCCCCCCCCACCCTCCGGCCTGTGTTCGCGCTAAAGCCCCTTCATGTTTCAAAAGTAGCGCAAGGTGCGTCGATGCACGAGGCGCGTGCAACGTGCGGCCCTTGGGAAGATCATGGCGGCACAGCGCAGCACTGAGCTAGATTTCAGACGCCATGTTCTTCCCAGAAGTGGTGCGCGGCACGTGTCTCGAGCATTTCCAGAACAATGAATGGTGCCAATGGACTTGTTCCAAAACCGACGCGCCCCATCGCGGTGAAATGCCACGCAGTGCACTCTGGGAACTAGTTGGCCACTCAGTTTCGGTTTCGACTGAGCAGCTTCATCTCATGCTATCACGCCGCGACCGAACGCGCTGCTTGCGTTTTTGATTATCAGACTTTTTATGAATGTGCACAGCACTCATTCTCGAGCGATACAAAACGAAGACCGGGGCACTTTCCTTGGTTCCCGAAACACCGGATATTGTGCGTGCGTATGCAAACGTAGTAAGACGTGGCTTAGTCACCTCACCCCACGAGTGCATCTTTGAGCTCAATGTCAGTAATCCCGTCTAGTACCAGTGAATTACAAGTGAAATTTGGTCACTTTGAGACCTACACGTATTTTGTTTGCAAAACGTACGCTTCTTGTTGCTTCATTGGGCGAAAAGCAAGCCTCGTCCTCACAGGAGTATCAAAGTTGAGCCCAGCGTTGGCGCATAAACTCCTAATAAAACGCAATAAATTCGACCTCACTATTGCACAAAAGTTGCTATGATGTCTTCCTCGTGTCATCACATATCTCACACTCAAATGTTTTGCTGATTGAAGATTAAGTTTTTGCAAACGCCTAGATCGGCTAGCTGTGACGGAGGCCCTAACAAGCGTCCCCTACTCCTCGCTCAGCATTTTTGGACGAGCTTTTACTGACGCCCAAGATCTGTGCCTGAACGGTGTGTCTGAAATTATCTCGGCATACTCAGTCAGGAAGAAAGCAAACAAATAACAAATATTATGGCCATTAGCAACCGTCAAATGCGCTTTGAATAATTTCGTTCGTTTCACGCACCGCATAGGGGTTCATGCCCGTCCGGCGCACTTCCGGCGAACGGTGCGACATTCTTCCCACAACTGCTCGACTTTTGCTTTCTTAAAACGGTTTGTACGTGCGAATGTGCCTATATGATTGGAGGATAACTTTATGCGCATACGCGGTGTTGAATATTAGTGGAATGCAAGCAGGTGGGGACTTCAAGTGCAGTGCTGCGGGGCAGTACAGATAAGAGATGAGAAGTGTGTTCAAATGGAGCTTTTCAATGGTGCCTCCGAGTTTTACCTCGCGTACTCAGGTGTATTAAGAAAAAAGTAATTGCAAAAAGTTATATTTTGTCTATGGACGCAGGAAACAAACAAACTTCCTGATCAGTTCATTAACAACACTAATGTAAAAGCGCGAGCTCGATGTAGGCATACTTATTGATTGCTACAGCTTGTTGATTCGTACACAAGCAAGATCCCCGAGCTTCGCAGCGTCGAGATTCCCAGCACTGGCTCGTCCACATACCTCGAAACGCTAACAGAAAGGCTCGGGTACAAAAATAAACAAGCATGTGTCAAGACAAGCTATACGTCTCGGGCTTGTGCTAAAGCTTCGATGTCTGGCCATTTCGGTTAGTTTAGAGACCACATATGACGCTCTCGGGACCAGAAAACATGAGATAACGGCCATTTATAGTCCACGCTCTATGTATAATCTCTTGTCGACGTGTCGATCGAAACCGAAACCATGCCACTCTCCTCCCTGGCCAACTAGTTCCCAGAGTGCAACGCGCGCCGTGTTGCATGCAGGGGTTTATGGAAGTAGTCTATTGTCCCAGGATAGAGGGGCTTTAGTTCACGCCGCTGCCCCCGCCGTACACGCCGCTTTGCGGCGTCCAGCCGGCAACCCAAGACCCGCTGTCCCCCATGCACCTCCGTAAATAGAGTCCATACCATTTATTTCAGCGATGTTTCGTCGACAACATTCGCTTTTTCAGTGTTACTCGTAAAAAACAAATGTCGCAAATATCGCCAAATGCCTCGACAAAATAAAATGTTCGAGGAAAAAAAAGAAAAGAAGTAAGCCCACACCGTGGATAAAGACCCGGGTCCGCTACGTATGAGACAGGCATCTTACCACTAAGCTACGCTCGGAAACTCGCAGTGTAACCGCTGCCTATATTGACGGCGGCAGCGCCTATCTCCACGAACCAGCCAATTCGGAGTGAGGGTCGTTGCTAGGGTGCGTATCGCCTGCGCGTTAAAAATATGCCCCCGCGGGTCGGGGGGCGGTGCCCTAGGTATTCCTTGGGCGCCGCCGGCCACTGTTTGTCCTGCCCAGTGGCGGCTGTTTCAGGGGGGGCAAAACACATGCCTTGCCCCCCCACTCTGAAAACTGGGGGGGCAAGCGCCCCCCTTGCCCCCCCAGTTGGTACGCCCATGGTCGCAGAGGTGGTACAAGATCCCCTTTGACTGCGGATTGTGTTATGTTGGTCAGACAGGGCGTTGTTTGAATGACCGTCTTTCGGAACATAAAAGGAGTGTAAAGAATAAGGCGCAGAGTTCTGAGTTGGCAAATCACGTTAACTCGTGTAATTTTTGTTCCCCTCTTTGGGATGAAACTTCCGTTCTGTGTAACGAAAAATAATTGTTTAGAAGGCTAATAAGGAGACTTCGTGCATTCGTGAGCGGGGGAATTGTGTGAACCAGCCGTCTTTGGTTATCAGTGATCGGATGAAAGAGATTTTGCTTGTGTGAGGGGGGCTTTGTAAACTTGGGGGGGGGGGGGGGGGAGGGGGGAAGGATATCGGGAAGCGTTTGCTTGTTTTGGAGGCCGCCTTGTGTGTTGACCTTGGAGTTGTTGTTGTTAGGGTGGTCGGCTCCCTTTCCAAAAGTGTTGGAGCTGGGGAGTGGCTCATGCTGTCTGGGGCGAACTCGTTTATCGTCTTGTTTTTGTTTATGCGTTTGATTTCTTTTTTCCCTTTCTTTTTTCATTTGTCTGAAAGTCTATTTACTGGTGTGCTCATATCAACAAATTTCAGCTGTGTTCGAGATTTTGTTGTGTTCGTCCGTTTTTTTTTTTTATCGTTCCCCATCTCAAGATCTACAAGATGTTGTATATTTCTTCTTCCTTCACAGTCCAGTTTCGGTTTGGGTTTCAAGCAGTTGCGTTTTTTTTTACTTTATTAAAATATACGTGACACTAGCGAAATATTGATCCAAAACCATAATAAACCGCTAGGCAAAAAAAATTTAAAAAAATTGGAGAGGGGGGGGGGGGTAAAGGAGGGGGTGTCAATGTCTATATGCAGTGGCGCACGGACGAGGGGCTCAAACTTCCCCCTGGGCTCTTTTTTCTTTTTTACTTGTCGCCAACGGTGTCAAGGAAGCCAAGCCAAGCAAAAGCCACAGATGTCAAGAAAGCCAAGCCAAAAAAAAAAAAAAAAGACACAGATGCCGAGATCCAGCCCGTAGCATCATGTAAACCGCTCCTTATACTCCGTTTCACCTTATGATGTACCGCAGGAAAGGCTACAAGCGCGAGCTCCTTTCTCTAGGGCACATCTCGGCGGCACAAGCTCTCGTGCATTAAGGGCAGCTGCCAACGCTATGAGCTCGCGCTTCTAGCCTTCGCTGCGCTACAACATAAGGTGAAACTAGAGCCACTAAATGAGCTGCGCTTAGAGTATCGGCACTTTGTTCCCCGACATTGTTGCGGGCGCCGCCATTTTGGGGCTTGTGCAGAGCAGACGCAACTACCGATCGTCATGATTCAAAGGTGCGACTTCCTCAGCATTAGATTCGGTGTTAGGAAGCTTATGTAATATTGATTCTCTCTGTAGCGAACTGTTTAATCATTTGCGGAGGGTGGAAAAACGTCTCCTGTGTTTTCAGATAAAGCTTCAGATAACTGGCAACCATGATTTTCAGACACAATATGGCCAAGTGTCGTTACTCTGAAGCGTAGCTTAATTAGTGGCACTAGGTGAAACGGAGTATAGACCCTTCCAATGTTTACAAAATCACAGTCCAGCGTGCGATCTTCACAGCCCAGCACGTGCGTGTTCGTCGCTTCGGAAAGCGAGCAAAGCACGCGCCATACGCACGAACGCTCAAAATGGCAGCGGCCACAAGCTCGTTTTTGGAAAGGTCTATAGTCGAATCTAGTGGCACTAAATGAGCGCAGCTCATTTAGTGGCTCTAGTCGAATCAATAAACATTGTTTTCTGACATGGTGACAGAAGCGGGATCTAACAAGAAGAAGAAAGAAGAACCTCAGCAGAAACGATACAGCCACGGATTCGAGCGATGGAGCGAAGAAGACACCGTTAAGACAAGACAAACAAGCCGACGCACGTGAGCGCCGATTCCGCAACTATGGAAGGTGGTCTAAAGACGCCAAAGCCTCTTGATCTGTCGTCGCAGTCGCCAGACGCCTGGGACGACTGGCCTCAGGGCTACGAATGGTACGCAACGGCGATCCAGTTACAGAAGAGACCTCCCGAAGTTCAAGTGGCGAACTTCATGACTGTCATCGGCCCCGACGCACAGAACGTGTTCCGAACGCTCCCACTCAGCAAAGACGTCAAGAAGAACCTGGACATCGTAAAGCCACAGTTGAAAGAGCACCTCCACCAGAAAGTCAACCACGCCTACGAACGGTACAGGTTCAATCAAATGAAGCAGAAAGAGGGCGAGACTTTCAACGAGTTTCTGACGGCCGCAAGACTCCAAGCAAAGAAATGCAAGTTCGGTGAGCTGACTGACGAACTACTACGCGATCGCATTATCGTTGGCATCACCAATGACGACGTCAGAGAAAGACTGCTAAGCGACCCGACTGTCAACCTGCAGAAAGCCGTCAATCTCTGCAAGGCGAGCGAACAGGCGTCACAGCAGCTCAAAGAAATCGCAAACAAAGAAACGAAGACTGTCGACGCAGTCACGAAGAATACAAAGCAGCTACCAAGAAAGAAGACTGTCGCGGAGACAAAAAAGCAAGCGCTGGCGAATTCGGGAATGACAAGAAAAGCATGCAGCTTCTGAGGAGGATTTCACAGACCAAAAGAATGTCCAGCGTACGGCAAGACGTGTAACAAGTGCCAAAAGAAAGGACACCTCGCTGCAGTGTGCTGATCAAGCAGAAGTACGGTGCAACACAAGGTCCATGCCATCGACAACCGCGAAGACCCTGAAGAAGAAATGTATGTGTCAGAGCTGAGAACCAAGACAAGCAAGACAGCGTGGCAAGAAGAAATCCAGTTCAAGTGTCTAACTAAAGTTGTGATGAAACTGGACACAGGAGCGCAATGCAACGTCCTGCCAAACAAGAACGTCTAAGCCATGAGACTACAAGTGTTTCCTTCGCCAGTCAAGAGAATTGCAACATACAGCAATCACAAGATCCAAGTGATCAGTGAGGTGAGAGAAACATGCACTGTCCGTGATCAGCCGGCGAAGCTGACAATTCTCGTCGTGAACTCCGACGTGACACCAGTTCTGGGTCAGAATGCATGCGAGCTCCTCAACATCGTGAAGAGAGTGCACACAGTCCAAGCAACGCGAGAAGATGACGAAATATTTCATGGCATCGGTTGCATCAAGAACTTTGTCTATGATGCCTATGTCAAAGAGGAAGCAAGCAAGAAGTTAGAAAACAAGCCACAAAGACGAGTCCCATATGCACTCATGGATGAAGTCAAGCAAGAGCTCACGAGCATGGAACAGAAAGGAATCGTCGAAAAAATCGCAGAACCAAATCCATTCTGTAGTGAAATGGTTGTTGTGAAGCAGCGAGGAAAGACCAGGATCTGCATCGATCCAGTGGAGCTGAACAAAGTTCTCATAAGACGAAACTATGCTCTCAAGACTCTGGAAGAAATTGTTGCGCGTATCAGAGGATCTAAGCGGTTCACTCTGCTAGACCTCAAGATAGGATTTTGGCAAATGCAAGTGTCGGAGCGCACCAAGAAGTATCTAGCCTTCAGCACTCCGTGGGGCAGGTACTGCTTTAAAAAAGTTCCATTTGGCATAGCCACAGCACCGGAAGTTTTTCAACAAGTCATCAGCAGAATCCTGGAAGGGATTCCGAACGCCGTCAACTCAATGGACGACATCCTGGTGTATGCCGAAACAAGCGAACAGCTGCAAGAAGGTACAAAGAAGGTCATGGATGATCTGAAAGAAGCTGGCACTAAACTCAACAAGGACAAGTGTGTCTTTCACAAGCCTGCAGTCAAGTTTCTTGGTCACGAAATCACTGCAGAAGGACTCAAGATCGACCAAGAAAAGGTAGCCACCATCGACCAGTTAAATGAACTGAAGAACAAGACCGAGCTACAGAGACTGCTAGGGATGATCCAGTATCTCCAGAAGTTCGTGCCCAACCTTGCGGACAAGACTGCACCACTTAGAAAGCTCATCACCAAGGACTCTGAGTACCTGTGGACAGAGGAACAGAGCAAGGCGCTGACCAAAATCAAGCGAGCGTTGAAGAGTGCACCAACACTCGCATACTACAACGTTAATGGTGCTATGACCCTTTGAGGGGACGCAAGCTCAAAAGCCCTAGGAGCTGTTCTCCTGCAAGAAGGAAAGCCTGTTGCCTACGCTTCAGCATCAATGACAGAAGCACAACAGAACTAACCTCAGATCGAGAAGGAGGCACTTGCGATCCGCTACGGCTGCCGGAAAGTTCACCAGTATATCTTGAAAGACCGCTAACCATAGAGACTGACCACAAGCCGATCGAGAGTATCGAAAAAAAGCCGCTGAGCAAAGCCCCTCCTTGACTACAAAGACTTCTCTTCGACGTACAGCAGTACGTACCAACCATCGTCTACAAAAAAGGAACAGAACTCGTGATCGCAGATCTACTGAGCAGAGACTGCATCAAGAACGAGTCAGCAGGTGCATATACAGATGACATGCAAGTGATGACAATTGTACCCATGTCACCTGAAACAATGGAAGAACTAAAAAGGGACACTGCCCAAGACAAAGAAATCCAACAAGTGATCCAAGCCACGAAAGAAGAATGGCCAAGCACCACAAGAGGGCTCAGTGAACCAATGAAGCTGTATTGGTCATTTAGAGACGAACTCGCTGTGTGTAAAGACATGTTGTTCAAAAGCGATCGGATAGTCATTTCGAAGACTTGGAGAAACAGACAGCTCGTCCAGGTTCACGCGGGACACCTAGGCATAAACAGCTGTCTGAAGAGAGCCCGTGAGACTGTATACTGGCCAGGGCTAACGACCGACATCTAATGCTACGTGGAAAGATGTGCCACATGCCAAGCAACTGACAAGAGACCAGCGAGAGAGCCACCTCATCTCAAAGAAGTACCAGACCTCCCGTGGGAAAGAGTAGCGTCAGATCTTTTCAACTTCGAAGGAAGATCCTACGTTGTCATCGTCGACAGCTACTCTGGATACCTAGACTTCAAAAAGCTCTCAGGAGAATCGTCAAAAGAAGTTGTAAACGTCATGAAAGAGTGGCTAGCAACTCATGGCTTCCCCAAAGTCATTGAAACAGACAACAGTCCCTGCTACGCAGCACAAGACTTCAAGAACTTCAGCAGAGACTGGGGATTCCAACACGTGACTTCAAGTCCGAGGTACGCGCAGTCAAATGGTCTTGCTGAACGAGCCGTTCAGACTGCAAAAGGGATTCTCCAAAAATGCTCTCTGGATGGAAGCGATATACAAATGGCCCTCCTCAGTTTCAGAAACACGCCAAGGAGTGAAAAACTGGGTTCACCTGCACAGAGACTGTACAGCAGAAGGACAAGAACTCCAGTTCCTACGCACAGCATGCTACTAAAGCCCGAAATAATCCAAAGCGTGTCCGACAAGCTGCGTCACGAGCGCAACCAGCAGAAGACTTACGCTGACCAGCACTCCAAACGAGCCCCTACTATGGCCCCCGGCGATAAAGTGAAAGTTTGGGAAGAAAACAGGAGATGGGTTCCTGGAACAGTCGTACGTCTTTCGGAAGAACCTCGGTCTGTGATGGTACAGACGCCAAAGGGACAGTACCGTCGCCGTCCTTTGTTCGTCTGGCTAAAGCTGAGCTACACTACGCTGCGAAAACTCATGCTACCAACGTCGAGCCACATGCACCACAGCCTGTGACCGACAGCCGAGTGTGCCCCAGCCCCCAGCGCCCGGCAGACTCAACCACCGTGACCAAATCAGGTCGCATAATCATACCAGTCGTCAGGCTCGATCTCTAAAGAAAAAAAGGGGGATGTGAAGAAGCCAAGCAAAAGCCACAGATGTCAAGAAAGCCAAGCCAAGAAAAACACAAACGCCGAGATCCAGCCATGGCGTAGCATCATGTAATCCGCTCCCTAGTTGAATCAATAAACATTGTTTTCTGACAAACGGGTAATAGGGCCAGAGGAAAAGAAAAGCATTTCTGACTGGCGAAATTCTGGATATTTGTGGGAACATGCTATACCTCATTGTTGCTAGTAAAGTAAGCATACATTCATTTTGTTCTACAGCACTGAAACGGGGGTGTAGAAGAAGTGTGTTTCGGAACAACTGTCCCCAGGTGCAAGGTAGAAAAAAAATGATCCCATATGACGATCGTGGTGAAAATATACGGCCGGGTGAATTCATTGTATAAAAATATAGGCTCCATCGAGTAAAAAAAACAAAACAAAAAAAAACTTGTTTTATTTTTTCAAAGAAATCTACGCTGAGCCTTTTTTTTTGCGATATTATCAATTGGCATATGAACCATTGAGGCGTTTATCACGACTGAGAAACGGATGGAATAGCAAGTAAGCAAAATTTACTTTTGCTTACTTCGCAGTAGCCCAACAGTCATTTGTTGTATACTCGTGAAGTATAAAAAATGTCGCTTGTTTTTATGTTTTCACTAAGTAAACCACTCGTTCCATAATTTTACAAAGGAAATGCAGTACTTGATTGCTAGTACCTATTTGCACCGAAATAAGTAAAAAAACGATTTTGCGTTAGATTCTTTTTGTATATTCCAACTGCTTCATTTTTATTCAATTAATGTTTATCTAAAGAATAAATAATTTGGTACCATAAGTTGGTACCCCACACACATACGCGCACACACACGCACGCACGCGCACACACACGCACGCACGCACACAAACACAAACACGCACAAACACACACACAAACAGACACACGCACGTACGCACGCACGCACACACACACAAACACACACAAAACAAGCGGGCGGAAATGCTGTGTTCAACAACTGAGCACGTATTGGCCTCGAGATCGACCTAGAGGTGGCGATGCGGTCGTGCTACCATCATCATCAAAGCGGAGATAGAAGCATGGCCGCCCCAAAGGCTCTCCACGTTCGCGCGTGAGTCGGTGTAGATTATTGCGTTTATTCTGTCGCATATTATCGGTAGGAAAACAATTTTAGCGGAAAATGGTGCGGCACTGTCGGGTGCTTCAGTGAAGATTGAATCGTGTTACCAGCGTACGGCCTAAATTTAAACAATCGCTTGTGTGGATGCATCGTCTGCTCTGGGCAGACGTTGGGAAGTATGGATCACCACGACAGATGCCTGTCTCCAGGTGAACTGCACTATTTATGTTAAATATTTGTATCTTTTAAAAGAGATGTATCGGTTCACCGGCGTGGGAGTTCAACAAAGCAATGAATTTTAACCCGGATAACATAATACTGGTACTGTGGGCTGTGAAATCGCAGGTTCTATGCATGTTTGTTTTTTGTAACTTTTAGTTTTTGCAGTACTACACATATTTAGCATGAAGAGAAGTTAGTGTTTTATTGGAAATTACCGTGCTATTGAGTTACACTGCAGCCAATGTCTGTGCCACGGCGTGGGTAAGTTTTCGGAGTCGGGACAATTCTACTACGTTGCGATGAGGAGAGATGTGTCTCCTCTAGTTACGATCCGGGAACTGTTCGTTGACAGGACAACAGACAAGAGAAACAAACTATTCTAAGATATCTGCTGTAAGTGGCACACACGAGAGTAACTGAGCAACGCAACAGCGTGCGTGTTATAAGATGTTTTTCTTGGTATTGTGGGTTCACCCGCTTCTATTTTCTCCATGAGGGCCGAGGCTAATATTATAAATTTCTGGCGAAATAATCTTCTATGCAAACATAGTAGACTCTGCAACTCCAACAAACAACTCGCACCACGACACAGACGGCATCCGCCGCAGCGACACTCTTTTATTAATGAGTGCTAGCGACTCTCACTAGATTTTCCGATCACCCTCCGCCCTCACCTAAAACATATCGGGACTGGGCAGTTCATCGAATAACCTTTAGATTCTTAAAGTTATGGTTTAATTGAGGTATTTCATTCTGCCGTTTATTGGGAATCTCGTGCCAAAGAAAGTCAGGAAAAAGTAAAAAAAAACAAACAAATGCCCGCTTTAATATTTTTGACGTATTTATCTTTTTTGGGACACAGGCTTGCGCGGTAAACCACTTAAGCATGCTTGTGATATTCATCGAAGGTGATTATACTATTTAAATAATAACTTAAAAATTACTTCACTTTAAAGGGCTTCTTGTGTTCATATTCTGTAGGCTTCACAACGTGAAGTTTAGTAATGGTGGAACCAGCTGAACAAGAAAGGAAGGATAACAAGAAAAGACAACTGACCGCTGGACTATAACTATGTTAATCCTGTCAACAATTTTAATTGTACAGGAATTAAAATAGTTCTAGTCCAGGGGTCGGTTGTCTTTTCTGTTTCTCCTTACCTTTGTTCAGCTGGTTCCACCCGTGATGTATAATAATTAACTAGCTCGTCAGCTCATCCCCGTTGTGAAGTTTAAAATGAATGCAATATGCCATTTATGACATAGTAAAAATAGTAAAAGGTGTAATTTTAACATATTTCATGCAATATGACCGGTGAAAAATCAACTAACGGATTTATCAATTAATTAGTCTATTAAAGGTTAGCGATCAGTCAGGTTAATTTTTTAATCAAACCACAGCTCCAATCAACATTAAATGTTTCATGAAAGCTATGGTTTGTGCCAGATAACAAAAATATGTGGGAACAGCGGTTGTATTCGCGACTCCAGCGACCTATAGGGGGCGCCACCACAAAAACATGGTGGCTGGGAACAGGTCGCGTCGGCTCGGCCTGGCTGCCTGAACGGGTCGTGCATTCAATTTAACAAATTTTCTTTTGTTTAATGCCCTTTTTTATAGGTATTTTAACTGCGACGGTTAAGTATAGCCGGTGCACATAAACTTGCAGAGCATAGTTTTGTTTTCCCCGTACTTTTTGTTCTTTTCGTGTCAAACTTTTGTTTCGGAGATTTCGTTCAAAACCGAAACCATGGGCTCCGGAGAGACGGTAATAAACTTTAATCAATTTTGGTCAGCTAACGAAAGCGGCGATGGCTACAGAATTGTTCCAACGAGAGTAATTTTCAGCTAACTCGCATGCCTCGACCATGCGACTTATCTGTCTTCGAAATCGAGCTTTTGTGCGTGTCCGCTTAGAGACAGCTCCAGTCGTTTGATCGGTCAACAACACAGGCTGCACGAAAATTACGAAAATTAAGCAAGCGCTTCTTGAGCCAAGGAGCATGTTAATCCGCTGGCGCCCCACTAAGCGGCTGATATTCGTATTTCAATTCAGGTTTTAGTAGCAATCGAGAAGTCATTTTGAAGAATATGCGGGTTATGTATTATATTATGTACTATGTCCCACTAAAGCGATATTAGTATATTCTTCGGGTTGAAGCTTAGTTGACTAGCTATTAGGTGAACTGCTGAATAAAAGTTTATTTTACAACAAAGAGATACTACTTAAACTCAGCCAAAGGGTTCTAGCCGGCAGCACGGAGACGAAGGCGGACAAGATGAAGAGTCTTCATCGGTGATCCACGCAGAACCCCTTTGCATTGAACTTGACTTCGAATCCTGAAAGGAGAAATTGAGTATATTTTTTGTGGCCGGACAACCTGAACAATGTAGACGTATATTGGTGCTGGCTTCGACGGGTGTATAGTATAAATATTGGAGGCACGAAATATCTTAATGTCGTGACAGCTTCTAACTTTGCGAGACGCGTCTCCCACCTTTTGAAAGCAGACAATATCGCTCATTAATCGTATGCAACGAGCAGGTTTTCCGGAATCAAGTAATTGCGAAATCAGCCCAACTCCTTCGGCGTGGCCCAGAGACGTTTTCGGCGAACACGCCGACCGGTGTGGGTGCCTCAATCTCGAACCTAATCGAACACAACCAAACTCAAGAAAGCCAGCTATCGAACCTTCCCATTCACTTGACTCTAACATTGGTGTTCCCTCCAGTGAAACACCTCGTCTGTCGTCGTCAGTCCACTGTTTCTTTTCCATTCCTATAAAGTAGGGCTGGGCAATTGATCGATTAACCTTCCCATTAATCGATTAAGGCTTTAATCGCGATCAAATGTTTTAACCGGTTAATCGGTTTTTTAATCGGTACTCAAAAAGAAGTCAACTGGACGCACGCATGGCTCTATCCTGGACGACCAGCCCGAACTAGGGGTGGCTCAAGCCCCCCCCCCCCTCCTTTAAAGGACACACGCAAAGAAAAAAAGTTTTTTTTAAACAGCTTAGCGATCAGTCAGGTAAATTTGTTAATCAAACCACAGCTCCAATCAACATTAAATGTTTTATGAAAGCTATGGTTTGTGCGAGATAACAAAAAATATGTGGGAACAGCGGTTGTATTCGCGACTCCAGCGACCTATAGGGGGTGCCACCACCAAAACATGGTGGCTGGGAACAGGTGCGTCGGCTCGGCCTGGCCACCTGAACGGGTCGTGCATTCAATTTAACAAATTTTCTTTTGTTTATTGCCCTATTTTATAGGTATTTCAACTGCGACGGTTAAGTATAGCCGGTGCACATAAACTTGCAGAGCATAGTTTTGTTTTCCCCGTACTTTTTGTTCTTTTCGTGTCAAACTTTTGTTTCGGAGATTTCGTTCAAAACCGAAACCATGGGCTCCGGAGAGACGGTAATAAACTTTAATCAATTTTGGTCAGCTAACGAAAGCGGCGATGGCTACAGAATTGTTCCAACGAGAGTAATTTTCAGCTAACTCGCATGCCTCGACCATGCGACTTATCTGTCCTCGAAATCGAGCTTTTGTGCGTGTCCGCTTAGAGACAGCTCCAGTCGTTTGATCGGTCAACAACACAGGCTGCACGAAAATTACGAAAATTAAGCAAGCGCTTCTTGAGCCAAGGAGCATGTTAATCCGCTGGCGCCCCACTAAGCGGCTGATATTCGTATTTCAATTCAGGTTTTAGTAGCAATCGAGAAGTCATTTTGAAGAATATGCGGGTTATGTATTATATTATGTACTATGTCCCACTAAAGCGATATTAGTATATTCTTCGGGTTGAAGCTTAGTTGACTAGCTATTAGGTGAACTGCTGAATAAAAGTTTATTTTACAAACAAAGAGATACTACTTAAACTCAGCCAAAGGGTTCTAGCCGGCAGCACGGAGACGAAGGCGGACAAGATGAAGAGTCTTCATCGGTGATCCACGCAGAACCCCTTTGCATTGAACTTGACTTCGAATCCTGAAAGGAGAAATTGAGTATATTTTTTGTGGCCGGACAACCTGAACAATGTAGACGTATATTGGTGCTGGCTTCGACGGGGGTATAGTATAAATATTGGAGGCACGAAAGATCTTAATGTCGTGACAGCTTCTAACTTTGCGAGACGCGTCTCCCACCTTTTGAAAGCAGACAATATCGCTCATTAATCGTATGCAACGAGCAGGTTTTCCGGAATCAAGTAATTGCGAAATCAGCCCAACAACTTCGGCGTGGCCCAGAGACGTTTTCGGCGAACACGCCGACCGGTGTGGGTGCCTCAATCTCGAACCTAATCGAACACAACCAAACTCAAGAAAGCCAGCTATCGAACCTTCCCATTCACTTGACTCTAACATTGGTGTTCCCTCCAGTGAAACACCTCGTCTGTCGTCGTCAGTCCACTGTTTCTTTTCCATTCCTATAAAGTAGGGCTGGGCAATTGATCGATTAACCTTCCGATTAATCGATTAAGGCTTTAATCGCGATCAAATGTTTTAACCGGTTAATCGGTTTTTTAATCGGTACTCAAAAAGAAGTCAACTGGACGCACGCATGGCTCTATCCTGGACGACCAGCCCGAACTAGGGGTGGCTCAAGCCCCCCCCCCCCTCCTTTAAAGGACACACGCAAAGAAAAAAAAGTTTTTTTTAAACAGCTTAGATGGAAAAAGGATATCATAAAAAATTTACAACGAAGAAAACAATTCTTAGAGCTATATTTACGGCGCTGTACGAGTTTGTAGTTGACGAGCGGGAGCCGCCGCTGGTCACGTGGTAGCCCTGCGTCGTCGCCGCCCTGCGTCGTGTCGTCGCCGCCCTGCGTCGTGTCGTCGCCGCCCTGCGTCGTGTCGTCGCCGCCCTGCGTCGTGTCGTCGCCGCCCTGCGTCGTGTCGTCGCCGCCCTGCGTCGTGTCGTCGCCGCCCTGCGTCGTGTCGTCGCCGCCCTGCGTCGTGTCGCCGCCGCCCTGCGTCGTGTCGCCGCCTCCCTGCGTCGTGTCGCCGCCGCCCTGTGTCGGCTCGGCCTGGCCACCTGAACGGGTCGTGCATTCAATTTAACAAATTTTCTTTTGTTTATTGCCCTATTTTATAGGTATTTCAACTGCGACGGTTAAGTATAGCCGGTGCACATAAACTTGCAGAGCATAGTTTTGTTTTCCCGTACTTTTTGTTCTTTTCGTGTCAAACTTTTGTTTCGGAGATTTCGTTCAAACCGAAACCATGGGCTCCGGAGAGACGGTAATAAACTTTAATCAATTTTGGTCAGCTAACGAAAGCGGCGGTGGCTACAGAATTGTTCCAACGAGAGTAATTTTCAGCTAACTCGCATGCCTCGACCATGCGACTTATCTGTCCTCGAAATCGAGCTTTTGTGCGTGTCCGCTTAGAGACAGCTCCAGTCGTTTGATCGGTCAACAACACAGGCTGCACGAAAATTACGAAAATTAAGCAAGCGCTTCTTGAGCCAAGGAGCATGTTAATCCGCTGGCGCCCCACTAAGCGGCTGATATTCGTATTTCAATTCAGGTTTTAGTAGCAATCGAGAAGTCATTTTGAAGAATATGCGGGTTATGTATTATATTATGTACTATGTCCCACTAAAGCGATATTAGTATATTCTTCGGGTTGAAGCTTAGTTGACTAGCTATTAGGTGAACTGCTGAATAAAAGTTTATTTTACAAACAAAGAGATACTACTTAACTCAGCCAAAGGGTTCTAGCCGGCAGCACGGAGACGAAGGCGGACAAGATGAAGAGTCTTCATCGGTGATCCACGCAGAACCGCTTTGCATTGAACTTGACTTCGAATCCTGAAAGGAGAAATTGAGTATATTTTTTGTGGCCGGACAACCTGAACAATGTAGACGTATATTGGTGCTGGCTTCGACGGGGGTATAGTATAATATTGGAGGCACGAAAGATCTTAATGTCGTGACAGCTTCTAACTTTGCGAGACGCGTCTCCCACCTTTTGAAAGCAGACAATATCGCTCATTAATCGTATGCAACGAGCAGGTTTTCCGGAATCAAGTAATTGCGAAATCAGCCCAACTCCTTCGGCGTGGCCCAGAGACGTTTTCGGCGAACACGCCGACCGGTGTGGGTGCCTCAATCTCGAACCTAATCGAACACAACCAAACTCAAGAAAGCCAGCTATCGAACCTTCCTATTCACTTGACTCTAACATTGTGTTCCCTCCAGTGAAACACCTCGTCTGTCGTCGTCAGTCCACTGTTTCTTTTCCATTCCTATAAAGTAGGGCTGGGCAATTGATCGATTAACCTTCCGATTAATCGATTAAGGCTTTAATCGCGATCAAATGTTTTAACCGGTTAATCGGTTTTTTAATCGGTACTCAAAAAGAAGTCAACTGGACGCACGCATGGCTCTATCCTGGACGACCAGCCCGAACTAGGGGTGGCTCAAGCCCCCCCCCCCCCTCCTTTAAAGGACACACGCAAAGAAAAAAAGTTTTTTTTTAAACAGCTTAGATGGAAAAAGGATATCATAAAAAATTTACAACGAAGAAAACAATTTTTAGAGCTATATTTACGGCGCTGTACGAGTTTGTAGTTGACGAGCGGGAGCCGCCGCTGGTCACGTGGTAGCCCTGCGTCGTCGCCGCCCTGCGTCGTGTCGTCGCCGCCCTGCGTCGTGTCGTCGCCGCCCTGCGTCGTGTCGTCGCCGCCCTGCGTCGTGTCTTCGACGCCCTGCGTCGTGTCGT
Organism: Ixodes persulcatus; assembly: GCA_013358835.2. NCBI lineage: Eukaryota > Metazoa > Arthropoda > Arachnida > Ixodida > Ixodidae > Ixodes > Ixodes persulcatus. The sequence continues at coordinate 96,580 of JABSTQ010010208.1, forward strand.
CGCCGCCCTGCGTCGTGTCGTCGCCGCCCTGCGTCGTGTCGTCGCCGCCCTGCGTCGTGTCGCCGCCGCCCTGCGTCGTGTCGCCGCCGCCCTGCGTCGTGTCGTCGCCGCCCTGCGTCGTGTCGTCGCCCCCCTGCGTCGTGTCGTCGCCGCCTTGCGTCGTGTCGTCGCCGCCCTGCGTCGTGTCGTCGCCGCCCTTCGTCGTGTCGTCGCCGCCCTGCGTCGTGTCGTCGCCGCCCTGCGTCGTGTCGTCGCCGCCCTGCGTCGTGTCGTCGCCGCCCTGCGTCGTGTCGTCGCCGCCCTGCGTCGTGTCGTCGCCGCCCTGCGTCGTGTCGCCGCCGCCCTGCGTCGTGTCGCCGCCGCCCTGCGTCGTGTCGTCGCCGCCCTGCGTCGTGTCGTCGTCGCCCTGCGTCGTGTCGTCGCCGCCCTGCGTCGTGTCGTCACCGCCCTGCGTCGTGCCGTCGCCGCCCTGCGTCCTGTCGTCGCCGCCTGCGTCGTCGTCGCCCTGCGTCGTGTCGTTGCCGCCCTGCGTCGTGTCGTCGCCGCCCTGCGTCGTGTCGTCGCCGCCCTGCGTCGTGTCGTCGCCGCCCTGCGTCGTGTCGTCGCCGCCCTGCGTCGTGTCGTCGCCGCCCTGCGTCGTGTCGTCGCCACCCTGCGTCGTGTCGTCGCCGCCCTGCGTCGTGTCGTCGCCGCCCTGCGTCGTGTCGTCGTCGCCCTGCATCGTGTCGTCGCCGCGCCGCGTCGTGTCGTCGCCCTGCGTCGTGTCGCGCCGCCCTGCGTCGTGTCATCGCCGCCCTGCGTCGTGTCGCCGCCGCCCTGCGTCGTGTCGCCGCCGCCCTGCGTCGTGCCGCCGCCGCCCTGCGTCCTGTCGCCGCCGCCCAGCGTCGTGTCGTCGCCGCCCTGCGTCGTGTCGTCGCCGCCCTGCGTCGTCGCCGCCCTGCGTCGTGTCGTTGCCGCCCTGCGTCGTGTCGTCGCCGCCCTGCGTCGTGTCGTCGCCGCCCTGCGTCGTGTCGTCGCCGCCCTGCGTCGACGTCGTCGCCGCCCTGCGTCGTCGTCGCCGCCCTGCGTCGTCGTAGTCGCCCTGCGTCGTCGTCGCCGCCCTGCGTCGTGTCGTCGCCGCCCTGCGTCGTGTCGTCGCCGCCCTGCGTCCTGTCGTCGCCACCCTGCGTCGTGTCGTCGCCGCCCTGCGTCGTGTCATCGCCGCCCTGCGTCGTGTCGTCGCCACCCTGCGTCGTCGCCACCCTGCGTCGTCGTCGCCGCCCTGCGTCGTGTCGCCGCCGCCCTGCGTCGAGTCGCCACCGCCCTGCGTCGTGTCGCCGCCGCCCTGCGTCGTGTCGTCGCCGCCCTGCGTCGTGTCGTCGCCGCCCTGCGTCGTGTCGTCGCCGCCCTGCGTCGTGTCGTCGCCGCCCTGCGTCGTGTCGTCGCCGCCCTGCGTCGGGTCATCGCCGCCCTGCCTCGTGTCGTCGCCGCCCTGCGTCGTGTCGTCGCCGCTCTGCGTCGTGTCGTCGCCGCGCTGCGTCGTGTCATCGCCGCGCCGCGTCGTGTCGTCGCCGCGCTGCGTCGTGCCGTCGCCCTGCGTCGTCGTAGTCGCCCTGTGTCGTCGTCGCCGCCCTGCGTCGTGTCGTCGCCGCCCTGCGTCGTGTCGTCGCCGCCCTGCGTCGTCGTCGCCGCCCTGCGTCGTCGTCGCCGCCGCCCTGCGTCGTGTCGCCGCCGCCCTGCGTCGTGTCGTCGCCGCCCTACGTCGTGTCGTCGCCGCCCTGCGTCGTGTCGTCGCCGCCCTGCGTCGTGTCGTCGCCACCCTGCGTCGTGTCGTCGCCGCCCTGCGTCGTGTCGTCGCCGCCCTGCGTCGTGTCGTCGCCGCCCTGCGTCGTGTCGTCGCCGCGCTGCGTCGTGTCGTCGCCGCGCTGCGTCGTGTCGTCGCCGCGCTGATTCGTGTCGTCGCCGCCCTGCGTCGTTGTCGCCGCCCTGCGTCGTCGTCGCCGCCCTGCGTCGTGTCGCCGCCGCCCTGCGTCGTGTCGTCGCCGCCCTGCGTCGTGTCGTCGCCGCCCTGCGTCGTGTCGTCGCCGCCCTGCGTCGTCGTCGCCGCCCAGCGTCGTCGTCGCCGCCCTGCGTCGTGTCGCCGCCGCCCTGCGTCGTGTCGCCGCCGCCCTGCGTCGTGTCGTCGCCGCCCTGCGTCATGTCGTCGCCGCCCTGCGTCGTGTCGTCGCCGCCCTGCGTCGTGTCGTCGCTGCGCTGCGTCGTGTCGTCGCCGCCCTGCGTCGTGTCGTCGCCGCCCTGCGTCGTGTCGTCGCCGCCCTGCGTCGTGTCGTCGCCGCCCTGCGTCGTGTCGTCGCCGCCCTGCGTCGTCGTCGCCGCCCTGCGTCGTCGTCGCCGCCCTGCGTCGTGTCGCCGCCGCCCTGCGTCGTGTCGCCGCCGCCCTGCGTCGTGTCGTCGCCGCCCTGCGTCGTGTCGTCGCCGCCCTGGTCGTCGCCGCCCTGCGTCGTGTCGTCGCCGCCCTGCGTCGTGTCGTCGCCGCCCTGCGTCGTGTCGTCGCCGCCCTGCGTCATCGTCGCCCTGCGTCGTCGTCGCCGCCCTGCGTCGTGTCGCCGCCGCCCTGCGTCGTGTCGCCGCCGCCCTACGCCATGTCGCCGCCGCCCTGCGTCGTGTCGCCGCCGCCCTGCGTCGTGTCTTCGCCGCCCTGCGTCCTGTCGTCGCCGCCCTGCGTCGTGTCGTCGCCGCCCTGCGTCGTGTCGTCGCCGCCCTGCGCGTGTCATCGCCGAGCTGCGTCGTGTCGTCGCCGCCCTGCGTCGTGTCGTCGCCGCCCTGCGTCGTGTCGTCGCCGCCGCACGCTGAGCATTGTACGACGCCACTTCAACGCGTTTCTCCACGCCGCCGTCGCCGCCGCTGCACAAATTCGTCTGTTTCGGGGCGCCGCCGCCATCATCTGACCGCCGCACAGGTCTATCACGTCTGCTTGCGCTTTTTCAGGAGTTTCCTTTGTGCTCTAAAAGTTACGTATAAACCTTAGTTTTTGTTATACTTCAAATAAAGATGAATAAGTTACTTTTAGAGGCCATAGGAAACTTCCGAAAGAGCGCAAGCACCACGTGACAAATATGGGCCCGTCACGTGATAAATAAAGGCCACTTTTACTACAATTTCGTATAGCGCCGTAAATATAGCTCTAAAAAAATTGGTCTTGCTTGTAAAATCGTTTTATAATATCCTTTTTCCATCTAAGCTGGTTAAAAAAAATGCTTTTTTTCCTTCGCATGTGTCCTTTAAGGAAAACGCTGCGTGGCGTCCATCCCGTCGTTCTGTCCTGAGTGGTTTTCTGTTCCCAGCCATGTGCTATGTGTATGAGCAAGGTTCAATTCTCGTGCTCGCGAAGCGTCAAGGCCAGACGAACAAGCCGGGCCCGCAATTGACGCCTACGAAACTTCACGTGTTGAGAATCTATTACACATCCTGCCCAGGTAAGACAAACAAGCAGAAAAACAAGCTGAAAAGCTAACAGCGCCATGGTTACTTGTTCCAGTGTTCGGCCCGTAAAAGTGGACGAGTTCACGAGTATGAAAGGCAATCTTGCTGGAAAGTTTGGGTTTAAAGTAAACTCCAGCGCTGAAGTTTTTAGCTCGAAGGAAGTCCACTGCCTCATCTGCAAAAATCCGTTTTCATACAGTGGAAGCGTAAGTTCACTTCAGTATCACCTAGGAGCGAAGCACCCATGTACGCCGCTGCAGCAAGGACCATCCGCCAAAACGCAGACAACAATCAACGCCTTCTCATCGACGCCCCTTTCTCTGAAAAAAGAAAGCATCGCCCAATCCCTCACTTCTTGTCTTCCTTTCGGAGAATGTGGACAAACTTCTTTGTCTTCGGAGCTGGAGCAAGAATATGTGAGTCTTTGAATCGTTGATTGTAAATGTCCTTTGCGGCGTGTAACAGAGAGTAAAATAAGTCTTCAAAGGCAAGACGAGTTGTTGCATTCTTTTTAATATATCATTTATAAAAATCAACGCAACCGATTAATCGGTTAATTAATCGATTAAAGGGTGGCGATTAATCGGGTTAAAATTTTTAATCGTCGCCCAGCCCTACTATAAAGAAACCACTTATCAGTTACCAAGTAGTCGTCACTTTGAATGTGATTCGAGACAGACAAGAAATCAAAACGTTTTTCCGTGATTCCTCCCCATCCAAGAAATCAAAAGCACGCGACCGTGTGTTGTGGAATAAACGGGCTTTCAAACACGTGATGGAAGGAAACAATCTACTGAGGCTTCACAACACTCATGAACACTCAGGCAAACTTAAGAAATATTCGGACCTTCGTCAAATTACATTGTTCGCCACCGCGTCGACAACACTTGTCCCCGAAAACCGCCAGAGACGCGGAGAGGCGCGAAGCGACCTGTTCCGGCTGGTTTCCGGTTTTCCCGCTTGGTGCCGTCCGTTTTGCTGGAGTCGCGAATACAAACCACAACACTAAGATTATGGAAGCATCGGTCTTAATAATACTCGCTTTGCTGAATTTCCATGCATGTGAAACGACAACCAAAACAACAAGCGTTTAATGAGGAGGGCTCAGCTCTGCTGGAAACACGCTTGCGTCGTCGAGATCCATGGTTCTGAACGTGTGCCCGTAGCAGACGACGCACGGCGATATCTCCGCTTTCGCATGTTTCCAATTTAGGCCGCACGGTGGCGACACGGTTCGATCTTTCCGAGAAGCGATCTGTGCACGCGCGAGCACCCGATGCCAAGCGGCGGAAGTCGGCACGAAAAATCGAGGAAATTCGGAAAGAGGCTGTGGATCAGCGAGTAGAACACGTAATTGCAGCATATATATAACTGTGTTACACACAAAAACATGAAAGCCGTTTACAACTGCCTGTAACGCCGAAATAGAGCGCAGCTCTTGAGGAGGAGGGGAAGGCACGGGGGGGGGGGTCACGTGAACTCGGGGGGGGGGGGGGTCACGTGGCCTGGGGGTCACGTGACCTCGAGGGGTGGGGGGCGGAGAAAATTTTCCGCTAAATCTAGCGGCGAAAAGTTTCCGCTAGATTTAGCGGGAAAATATTTCCGCTAAATTTAGCGGGGAAAATTTTCCGCTAAATTTAGCGAGGAAATTTACCCATCATGCACCGCGCGGTTACGCCGACGGCGACGGCGACGCCGCTCAAGCCGGAAACGGGCGCCTAAGAGCTGCGCTCTAAAAAGAAAGTGGACGGAAAGAAAAACACGACGTTTGGGTGGACGCCACGGATGCCCCTCTTTAAAGTCGCGTTGGGCACGCGCCGCAGCTCAGAGAGCGAAGAATCTGGTAGCGTAGCTCCCCCTTATCGATTGGTAGCGCAGGTAGGTCACTTCCTCGATTTTTAGTTCGTGCAGCCACCGCCTGGTGTCGTCGGCATATGGAAAAGGTCCATCGATGAATATTAAAGGGGTAGGGAAACGAAATTCCAGCGCTCATTTTTTAGCTTTAATCTGTTGCATGTTGCAGCATAACCTAAAAAAATACCAGTCTTTCGTTGAAAGGCACAAGCAAACTAATTTTAAAGCTAATTAAACGATCTTTCAATGTGCACCTGGTGGATGCATGTGGAGCCTATTCGGGAGGTAATCTAGCAACGTTGGGGAACTTGCTACGTAGTCATGACGTAGCAAGTCCCACCGGAGCAGCGCCGCTCTTTGGAATTTCAACATTTTCCTTCTTATGGCGAATTCGGGTGGTCATTTCCCGGCAAAATATTTTGCCATATCGCCGGCAAGGGCGTTCGAGTGGTCAAAAGATAGCGAGTGCGCGCCGTTCGGGTGGTGCTTCTCTGGCGTGTGCTGGCAATTTACCGGCACAATTTTTGCCCGAGCTTCAAGAGGGCGGGCAGCTTGTCTGCCAGACTGTATCCGGTATCGTCATATCCGAATCGGGAAAGGGAACCAAACGAAACAATGCTCGCCGATAGAGTGTTCGAGTAGAAAACGAAGCCATTGAGACAGACACCCCTCTGCGGTCCGAGAAAAGACAGCAAAAACAAGGGAGATAAAGATAAAATATTTTAAAGGAAGCTTACGCAAGATCAATTTGCTATGGAACACAGCGTGTTATTACACCGCTGTAAAAAAAAAAAGTATTGATAGTGCTGCAGCTCGACACTTAAACGCGCATTACTATTTCAAACGGCTGGGCCAAATGAAAATGCTGAGGATTCCAAAAAAAAAAAAAAAGTAATAACAAGAAAATGGGATATAATATGGCGACGCTGGTGAGGCTTCTGGGATTCTTGTAAGGTGGCAACAGTTCTTCGAGAATCCAAACAAAATATATTAAAATTTGTTTACCCACATCTCAGAGTCCGAATATATGTTGCTGATGCCTCAGCGTGCGAGGAAAAAGTTAACAAAGTTCACACGCGACCCAGGCAAACAAAAACGCCAGTTGCAGGCGCTTTGTGTTCGGGTGGAGAGGGTCACGTGGTGCGCCGCTGGCGCGGTTTTTGTTGCCTGTGCCGCAGGCTTGGGCTCGCCGGCGATTAGCTTTCCTCCCGCGCATCGTACCAAAGAGTCCAAGAAGACGGAAAGGAGGGGCCCCCTCTTTCTCGGACCGTCGTTTGTGCACCCGGATACAGCCATTCTCCCCCTAGAAGATTAGCCCGTCACTCAGAACTCGGACAAAAGTAACTTTCCCCACCCCGTTCAGCCCTAAGCTGACAATGTTGTGGAAGCTACGTGCTCCTTGGGCCAGCCACACGCTCGTCACCCCACGGGTACTTTGAACGGCTCGGTTGTAACGCGTTGCCGTTATTGACACCACCACAACGCTGACAACGCCACCAACGGAAAAGCTCATAACCACGCCAGCATTGCTACGTCACGAATGCGGGGAATATTTTCTCTCTGTTTTGTTTGCGCCGGATATCCCATGACGCATCGCGCTCTCCGTCCGCTTCTCTTCGAGCGCTCGCTTGAGTGCACCGTGTGGAACGAAAGATATAGCCAGTCGTTCAAAATACAAACGGACGATTATCCTTTACGGTTATTATCCGTCATGCCTGACTCATTTCCGAACGAAATTTGAATATTTCAATTTTTGTTTCCGTACCCCTCTTTACCGGTTAAGAATATATAAGATATTGCAGCTATGGTTTATGCTCAAACTGCATGCGGATCCAGATACGGCACATTCCTCCGCTTTGTGTGCCAAGCTAGTGGTGCCATCTGTCGGTGGCGTTTTCAACTGACAGCCGCATTGTTTCGGTTTCCGAATCTTCCGTGCACGTGGGTTCGTTCTGTGAAAGTTCATCGCACATACGGTAAGTTCTTGTCGTCTGACGTATTTCAGTAATTCAGAAGTTGTTTCTAATCTGTTTAGAATACCCTAGACGCATATTATGTTAACATTGCCCTGATAATTTGATTGCAACACAATTGTTTATGTTTGTGCCAGATGTGGCACAACATGCAGTCTTGCTATGGTGACGTTGAATATTGTAATTGAAGTATGTACGTGTTTTACACTTCTTAGACCTATGGATTCTTGGAAATTCTATGGCAAGGGACCACCTGGAAATGGAAATGAAAGCGAGGACAGTGAGCTGTCTGATGATGGCGACGACCTGTACGTGCCACCAGGGAAAGAAACTGTACCCCTGCATGACCTCTCATCATCTGATACAGAATCGGTCGATGATCCTGAGCCCCTGCCATCCCCAAGAATCAAAAAGCAGAAAACTAACACCCCAACATGGAAAGAAAAAACATCCGTCTATGATCCTGAGGCCGTGAAGTTTTCCGGTGATACCACACTTCCACGAGAAGTTACTGATCTCGACACTACCTCTTCAATACTTCAGATATTTCATCACACCTGAGATTGTGGACCACATAGTTGATCAGATAAACCTGTACTCAGTACAGTGTGAGCCAAACAAGCCACTATGTGTAACTGGAGCAGAACTTGAACAGTTCATTGGAAACAATTCTCTACATGTCCATTGTGAAGCTCCCAGCGACGAGACTTTATTGGAGCAGTCACATCGGGCAGCATGCTATTTCGGACATCCTATCGTGCAACCGTTGGGAGGAGCTCAAGCGTTTCCTTTATGTCGACGACAACACCACATTTGTCCCCATTGGTCACCCATCTCACGACAAGCTGCACAAAATCAGACCGCTTTCGGACATGCTGAACGCGCGGCTGCACTTGATTCCAAAAAGAGGAGTATCTTGCGGTAGATGAGCAAATAATTCCGACAAAATCAAGATCGTCAATTAAACAGTATAACGCCAAAAAACCTCACAAGTGGGGATACAAGGCATTTGTACTGAGTGGAATATCGGGATTCAGTTATGACATTGAAGTGTTTGCTGACGCTCAGAACAACACCGTACCGGTTGGATGTCCAGACCTCGGCGCTAGCAGCAAAGTAGTCTTGCGACTGTGCAAGACTGTTCCTGAGCAAAAGAACCACAAAATTGTTTTTGACAACTGGTTCACCAGTGTGCCACTTGCAGTTCAACTTGCCAAGAAGGGCTTGCTTCCTTTAGGAACAGTGAGATCAAACAGATTGCCTGGGTGCAAGCTACCAAAAGAAGCAGAGTTGAAAGCCAACGGACGTGGCAGCATGACTGAACGAGCCGCAACAGTCGACGGTGTCGATGTGTGTGTCGTGGCGTGGTATGACAACAAGGTGGTGACCACTTTGTCTACCTATGTTGGAAGTGGCCCAGTGGCTGAAGCTGAGAGGTATGACCGAAAAAAAACAACAACACCTGATGGTTCCGTGCCCGCAGTCGGTGAAAGTTTACAACAGCTACATGGGGGTGTAGATCTTCTGGACTCCATGCTAGGGCTTTACAGAATTCAAATCAAATCAAAGAAATGGTATCTCAAGATATTTTTTCATATCCTTGATTTGGCATTAGTAACTCTTGGCTTCTCTGGAGGCGAAGGAATGGAAAAGGATTGCCGCTCGCTGACTTCAAGCTGTCTGTAGCTGAAGGTCTCTGCAAGGCTATCGAGGCTCAACGAAGTCGAGGCTCAACTCATCGAGAAAAGGAGACGTGGTCCTGCAGCTGCAGTACCCTCGCAGGACGTTCGCCTGGACAAGACGGACCACTTCCCCCTATGGATGGAGACACGGGCAAGATGTAAGTTGCCGAGTTGCCAGGCAAAATCCTTTGTGTCATGCCAGAAGTGCAATGTTCCTCTCTGCTTGAACAAAGAGAGGAACTGTTTCTTGAAGTTTCACACGTCCTAAATTTGTATGTATGTTGACACAAATCTGTCATTTAATGTTTTTTTTCCAAACAATAAATATTATTTGAAATATTGCCACAAATAGTATGGTCAAAATAAGTTGAATAAAATGTCTTGTGGTTTCAATAAAATTATGTATACTGCATACTGTCCCATAAATGGCACAAACCTAATTTATCAAAAATCTCGCATGTTTATCATAATTTTTGAAAAATATTTTAAGTTATGTTTTTATATTTCCCAGCTGCATGAAATATATTTTTCTTGTCGTCGTAAAAAAAGTCATGCGGTAAAGGGTTAAAGGGATACTTCAACGAAATTTGAAATATTCTCGTGGTGTTTAAAAATAGGTGGAATATGATCCACAATATCCTTAAATGACAATCGCACGTTTGTAATTTGAGCCTAGGGGCTGTATTTTTCGTTATAAACGGCCCACCCTGGCAAGCGCTCGGAGAAGGCCCAGCGGAGATCCACGTGACATCCAACGCAATCGTGACGTAGGTCGTCTCGGGACGAGCAAAGCTACGGCGAGGCTGACGTCGAGAGGATGGCCTAGTCGTTCCAGCCACCGAAGCAGCTGCTTTTGTACGAATTTTGAGTGACGGGTTAATCTTCTATAATCTTGTCGGGGGACAATAGCGACTTCTGCGAGACACAAAAGGCATTCTCGGAAAGAGGGGAGTTCCTCCTTCCCCTCTTTTCTCGTCGTGGCCGGAGGCTAGACACTCACCGTCACTAGCTGTCAAGGTTCCTAGACGGACATTACAAGCGAGGGGTTAGCGACATCCACCAGGTGCTCTTTGCTAATCGTTTAATTCTTTTTAAAATTCCTTTTCGAGACTTTTTTAACAAGATATTGGTATGTTCGATGTGGTACTGCTCCTTTGAACACATATAGACCAAAAAATGAGCGCCGAAATTTCGTTGTAGTATCCCTTTAAATACGTCGCTGGCTTTTGAAACCCATTGAGGGGACAGCGATAAACAACGAGTGCAAAGTCGCAGCGCAAGATTTGTCCGAACTATTTATACGTTCAATGCGAGCGTCACAAATATGAAATTGCCACTGAAGTGGAAACTGTTGCCTTGCCGAAGAAAGGACCTAAGACTAAATTTGTTTTTCTCTTTTTATAATTGTGCTACCTGTATCGCTAGAGATAACTTCATTCGAACTCCCTTTCACGTGTCAGGAAGAGTAGACAATCATTTTAAAAATGCAACTGTTAACTCTTGTTCTGAATAATTTTTGTTCGTATAGCATTAGAATAAAATCTGCTGAAATAGAACTTGTTCCCACCTGTATTTTCGTCCGACAAGTACTTTGAGACCATCTCCCTGCAATAATGCCTTGAAGGCGCTGTAGATATTCATTAATAAATAAATAAATAAACTGTCGCCGGCTGCGGCAGATCGCTAAAGTACTGTAAACGACTTAATTTTCGCGGGCTCAAATTTTCGCGAATCAGGCCAAAGCTGAAAATTTGAAATTATTCGCCGGTTCTAATTTTCGCAAATCTAGTGTAGCTTCTGTAGCGTTCACATATTGCCCGAATTGTTCGCCGGACATATTTTTCGCGAATTGTAGGCGATTCGCAAAATTCGCGAAAATTAGGTCCCCGCGAAAATTTTGTCGTTTACAGTAATTTGGCGGCGAATTGCCCGTCGTAAAGCTATGTCGCCGTGTCAAGGACACCTACCATGTAGAAAAAAAGGCCGACGAATTGCCTTAACTGAAATCAGACTTTTGCCTATTTTAAATACTCTACCCTAGATACTGCATTTCAAATACTTTTGGTAGTATTTTGGTATTTTGCAAATACACTTAGTCTAGAATATTTGCTTTTCTATCTTGATTAGATTTCTCATTATACTCAATAACTCAAATACATTTTGCAACCTTGAAAAAAAATTTCGACGGAAACTAGGGATCGTCAGACTCCAGGGCAGAGCTGAACCGATTGCAAACTTGAAGCCAAGCGACCGAACAGAGAACAGCAAACAAGGCACGAGCAAAACGCAGTCTCCAAATGCCAACAAAATACCAAATGAATAGCCCCAAGGGGGTCGAGGACAATTCTTCAGAAGCCAATTCGTCGGCGGACAACTGCTAGAAGAATATAATTCTTTGAATAGAGAATTCGCGCTAGGCCAATTCGTAAAGCGGAGAATTTGTCGAAGCTGCCCATTCGCATAAAAATATTCGTCGAAAGACAACAATGCAAAGATCTACATTGGAAATAAATCGACAATTTATTATGGTAAACCGCCTGTTTGATACAGCCTTTTGAGACTTCGCTACTAAACTCAAAGCTTACAGAATATATAAGGTGAACAAGAAATAGCTTCAAGTGAGTTCCAGTTTCGCGCAAACAGGTGCACAAACGGGTGGGTTTTATTACATGAAGGCGCTTTAGGATTTACAGCCCCGCGAGCTCTCACGTAGAGCCTACAACCTCACGCTGCGTGTCACACTGCGCACATAGCTGGTGACATTTTCTGGCGAGTAAAACTAAGATGACACAAGGTTGTGAAGACGCGTGCCCAGGTTATGAAACTTGCGACGCGTGGCGACGGCACGTGTCCTCCGGATGCTTGCGCAAGTTTGAGTTCCATGAGGGCTTGTTCCTTTTCGAGGCATTTCAGGAAAGTCCATATGCTGGGCGAACAGCAGCTCACGTTTGCCTGAAACAATGAGAGTTGAAAAAGCGGTTACTCAATATGTCCGAACAGTGGCGCATGTAAACAGCCAGAAAATCTAGGATAGCAGCCAATGTTTATGTAGCAGCAGCCACGAATCTGGTATTTCTTTGCTGGAGCTTGTCTTTAATAAATAATGCACACAAACATTATTTCAAAGTGGCAAAATACCCGAAAGCCACGATGCCAAGCCCATGAGCTGTTATTCGTGCGTGACATCCCTTGTGTACTACATCTTTATAGGCGGACAACAAGGACACCAGTAAAAGCGTCGAAGTGGCCCGAGCTCCTCGCCTGTCCTCGAAGTAGCACTGCAAGCGGCAGAACTTCTGGTGGAAATAGTTCCACCAGTTATCCAAAGGCGTTGTGGACATCAGCGGGTGGCACAAAGGCTATCGACGGTATATCATCTCCACCTGAAATAGCGAACAGAGATAGCACACGAAATCTATAGTATGAGATAAAATATTGCACTATATTCATTTTCCCTGAAATAAATCGAATTTTCAAAGCTGACCTTTGTACGAATACACCGATAGCACATTCAGCGTTTTATTAACGTAAACGGCTTTAATTCGCAAACTCGCGACAATTTAAAATGAGATCACCAGCACAACCAGCTTTTCGTCCTTGGAGTAGTCGCCGAGTAGGTCTCGATGCTCTTGTAGTTTCCGGTGGACTGATTAGGAGAGATGAAAAAACTTTCAGCCTTTCCACTCTGGTGAAAAAGGAAGACCAGCGGAGCTGTACAATGGAAAGTAATGGCCGGCCGCAAGCCGGCAAGCCAGAGTGGAAAGGCTGCCGCCACCTATGAGCGACGGCGGCAACCCGATACGTGGCTTGCCGCCGTCGCTCATAGATGGCGGTAGGTGTTCAGAGTTTGGTGTCTTCAGTTTCTTTGTGGGGGACACGATCCTGGGGAAACTAGCCCTTAACAGCTCCGCTGTAAAAGCAGCACTGCACCTGTAACCCCGGGAAACATGTTCGAGCGGTATTGATGGCTGCCTGTTCGAAGTCCATGTTAAAGGGGCCCTGCAATCATATTTAGGCGTCTACCTTTTTTGTGCTTTCCACGTCCCTCGGGGTTCGGGCAAGCCAGCGGGCACGGAGAGAATAACTAAATATCAGTGCGTCATATTTTAACCGGACGACGCGGAAACATCCTCCACCTACGAGGGCAGCCCGCGGTGACCGAAGGCGCGCGATATGTGACGTCTTTGGTCCTGGGCTTACTACTGGTCAGAGAGGCTAAAAGCTTCTTTATAGTCGAATTACAAAGTATTAGTGGCGCGAACCGTTTCTATTATTTATAAAAGTAGTTTTTGTTCACTATTTTAGATCAGAAAAGAAACAAATGCAGTTTAGAAAGTACTGAAAGAAGAAATGACCCGTCGACCTACCCGCCACCAAGTGGTGGAAAAGTCGGCGCATACCACTGGGTGATTCAAGGAGCGGCCAGGCTCTTTAAATCAACCGCGAAATTCGGTTTCTTAACCTATCGCGCTACGACTTTGTGCAGCGTTGCCCACAGATGGCGCATTTTTTTGGTAAAATTTGCAAAGAGGGAACTTACCTGAGGAAAAAGTAAAGAAAGAAAAAGGCTTAGCTCCTATGGAAACGCAGCGAAGCTACCGGTCTTCAAACAATACGGCGCCATTTCGCACGGGAGACAAGAGATGGCGCAAACGGTCGCGATGTCAACTACCGGCCAACGAACGAGCATACGTCGCCGAGAGCTGGCGTCTTTAGCAGACGATCGTTTCGACTCAAAAGCGGCGCGATCTTTTCTGGTATCAGTTGCCAATGGGCGCGTTCAGTGGCGGCTCCCTCAGCTCCGAACGGAGTCACTGGAGTCGGAGTCATCAGAGCGCCTACTGAACGGCAAAAAAACCCTTGGCTCCAAACGTGCTTCTACGCAATTTCCGTTTTTCTCCCCTGTGCCAGACGGTCTCCGAATAAACAGGAAGCAGACGATGGCGAGCACGATCGCTTTTATTTGACGCCGGTATTCAAGAAGAAGAACTGCACGCGCTGCTGTTCGAAGCGATCCAACGCGATCGAGCCCCTCGCTTGGCGGTGCAAAGGCAGCTACTGTTATAAAAACCGACAAAACGTCGTCAGCACGTGCACGCAAAATATAGAGCCCGGCAAATCTACGCCGCCGGTTGCGATACTTTTATACGGCCAGACGTCTGTTCTGCCCTTCGTAACGAACTTCCTATAAAATGTATTCGTATACACACTGGGAAGTTCGGCCGCGCTCGGCGATCAAGGTTTTGTTGGCCGAAGCGAGCGTCAGCCAACGTGCACCCCGATTTAGCTACTGCAAACAAAACCTTAATCGGGATCATACTCTGCGTGAGTGTCCAACCGGCTACCAAGTTCGCGTTCATACCCTGCCTTGCTCTGTTCAGCGGGGACAAGACTATCGTCGACATTCACCGAGTTTCCGAGCAACGGCGATCAAGACACGGCGTCAAATGAACGTTTACGTTGTTTATTAGCATATTCAAACCCAACAAAATACGGTCCAATGCATTTTCCGCAAAGAGACTTACCTGAAAAAGAAATTCGAACGCGTTATTCGTCTTACCTTGAGCACTTTTATTAACAAAAGCGAGCAAACTGCACACCCACGACAGAACCGACGCAGCTTATCCCGCCATTTTGTTTAATTTCTCTCTTTTAGCGCCGGAACTTCGTCAGCCATCCGGAATTACGTCATGCCTCGCTCCTTTCACTCCTCATGCACCGTCTCCGGAGACGGTGCACGAGAGCCTGACTCCGAAAACTCGGAGTAACGTGCACCGGAAGTCGCTTTTTGCCGTCTAGTGGAAGGAGCGCTGACTCCTTGACTCCTGGAGCTGCTACTGAACGCACCCAATGCATTGTTTTACCATCCCTACTAATAAAACATATTAAATAGACAGATAATCGATTAAAAATTTTTTTGTCGGGATATTTGGACTGTTTTTTTCGGGGTACTGATGTCGTCTGCTTTGCAGTTCCTTGTTGTTACCGCGCCTGTTTTTGTTTCTGCGACTGTCGCCGCCTGCGGAAAGTGCGCCGCTTTTGAATCGAAACGATCGTCTGCTAAAGACGCCGGCTCTCGGCGACGTATGCTCGTTCGTTGGCGGCAGTTGGCACCGAGACCGGTTGAGCCATCTCTTATCTCCCGTGCGAAGCGGCGCTGCATTGTTTGAAGACCGGTGACTTCGCTGCGTTTCCATAGGAGCTAAGCCTTTCTCTTTATTTACTTTTTCCTCAGGTAAGTTTGCTCTTTGCATATTTTACCAGAAAAAAAAAACAACATCATCTGTGGTCAACGCTGCACAAAGTCGTAGCGCGATAGGTTAAGAAACCGAATTTTGCGGTCGATTTAAAGAGCCTGGCCGCTCCTTGAATCACCCAGTAGAAAGGTGTAATGGGATCAGACGCCGACGCGGAAAGGTCCCGGATGTACGCGGCGGCGCTGCGGTCGTATGGACTGGAGGATCCGACCGGTTCCGAGCGTTTCCGAGGCCTTCGGCGAGCAGCTTTGGCTTGCGGTTTGGCCTTTTAGCGGTATGGCAGCTCGAAGTGGCTCCCGTTGATGTTTACCCCGTGTTTGCTGTCATTTGTGGCCAATGGAGTGTCATGCCGAATTAGTGTTTAATCGCGCAGTAAATGCAATGCGAGCTGCCTTGGCTGCCCCCTTCATACAACCTAGCCAGAACATGCCTTAGTGGCGCCCTCTCGAGCCATGGACACGGAGTGCGGCAGCCGTGAGCGCTTGCTGAGCTCACTACCCCTCCAGTAGTTCACGGCCACTCAAGCAACGAAGAACGTCATGAAGGTGGTTATTGTTTGCTTGTTTTTGTAATTTTGATTTGCCGATAACTTTTAAAATGAAGCGAAATTCGAGAAAAGGAAAGTTTCATTAAGTTACTACGTTCAGTGCGCTCAGGTTCGGTGCAAATTAAAAACCAGTAAACAAGACCTTGCAGGGCCCCTTTCATGGACTTGACGGTCGTTGTCTGCTGTGGTTTTTCAGCAATGAAAGTGAAAAACCTAAAAGATGCATGGGCAAAAGAAATAGCTTAGTGGCTTCCCCGGGCCGTGGTGTCAAGTGAACGTGTTACTTCGTGTAGGTCGCTGTTGTCTTGTTCGGTAAAAGAGAAAAGAAGAGTGGGACAACGGTTCCTTGATGAATTGCGTGGCTTGTATATATTTGATAAAATATGAAGGGTGATACCTTGAACGTGCCGTCGGCCAACCAGATCGGTATAGAAAACTCGAGGTTGGCGCCGGTGCTGAAAGCTATTGTCCTTGCGCCGTCATCTACACCGGCGTCGCAAATATATACAATAAAAGGATGGACAAAAAATAAATCATTTTTTACGTTTCATTCGACTACTGGAATATATTTGTTGATCTAAGACTTGTGAAGAAAATGCTTGTTTACCTCGAACTCTGCAGGAATCACCAGCTCTTCACGGGTTGTCGGCACAGCTTGGGGGTGCAGTGCACTCTTTCGCTGTTTCTTTATCGTTCTTTTTAACGTGGGCACCGAAGGCTATGATGATAATTCCTAGCTGAGAAGTTCGTAATGTAAGAACATTGTAAGAAGAGGAGAAATTGGTATTCACGAACGCGAGGAGGAAAGCGACGTTCTCGTACGGAAAGAAACTAGAACTTCCGGTGTCCCGCAATGCTCCCGATCCCCGCGAGAGCGGGCTGTTTTTATGGCGACGGCGCCCTTCGGCAACACGAACAACCAATCGGAGAGCTCGGCATGGTTGGGAGCACGTGGATTTTGAATAACAAACACAGGCGGCCTTTCCGCCAACGCTGGTCTGGGGGCTCGTGTCCGTGCAGTGAAATGTCGACGCTAACACGATTTAAACGGGCCGGAATGCCGAGGCCGGAATAACCGCCTTCGTCGACCGCTACGAACTCGATCGCTACAAAGTGAACACAACTGTCATCGTTGCTAAAAGAAGACCGCCCGCGCCGCACGTTGTCAAAGTGGCGTAGAGAAAAACAAATCGCGGCGGCGTTTTTCGCGGCCCCGGAAATGCAGGAACGAGCCGACGTGCAAGAAGATATGTTTTGAACTACGAGAAGTGCCAGCAAGGGCTACGTAAATACCTGTTCACACTCGGAGCGGACGCACGCGTTTGATCGAAGTTTTGGATTGGCGCTGTTGGATCGCGTCTTGGTAAGCGCTTCGGGACTGATCTTTTACTGTTGCAACTTGATGCTGACGTGACACTCGGCAAAGGAAGGCTGGACCGGCATCGCGTAGCTCCCACGAACTGTTCTGCTCGAGAGTGTTGAAGTGCCGTCGTGTCGGAATAAAAATGATATACTAATAACAATGTGTACATACCATATGGTGCGCAGGTAATCGATGCGGCGTTTATTTGAGCTCTATGTATCCCACAAAACAAGGGGATGGAATCGATGATAGTCCCTTTTCGACGACAGCGTTCGTCATCGCTGCCTCGAATAGCTAGGGCACTGGTTCTCGAAAGGGGGCCCGCGAAGTCCTGCCTTATCCGTCAAGCCCGGCAATAAACGTTGTCTTTTTTTAGATTGAGAAGAAACGCTCCACCTTTCAGGTGAGTTTTCTCGAGTGTATGTTAATGAGAGAACTTTACTTCATACAGCCCTTAATTATATTCATTTATTAAATCATTAACATAATTAACCGATATCTTTCCCTTCCACCCACCACGAACGGGGTCCTCCATACTTTCCGCCGATCCACAAGGGGTCCGCAAAACACCAATGGTTGAGAACCACTGAGCTAGGGGATGACAAGGGGAAGAGATTGACCTCTTAATCTAAAATTGAGGTTAGCGATCAGACTGTTCATACGGGAAGGGTCCACAAGTGTCGCGCGGGCATATTCCATTAAAAAAAATTGGGTTGTGTGTATGTTTAAGTGGCGTAGCCAGGAATTTTTTTCAGGTTTGGGGGGGGGGGGGGGGGGACTGAGGTGGCTGATATGTCCATGACTTGGGGTGCGGAGAGGGGGGGGGGGGGGTCAAATGCATGTGTATATTATAGGGTCGGCTGGATTTCTGCATTGTTCTTCACATTTCTTTTATGTTCATTTAATCTGTCATTGATGCGGCGTGACGTCTGTCTTACATGCTTAAATCCACACTCCAGGGGTATTTCATACAAAGCACCAGTCTCGCAACAAATCGATTTTTCCCGATGGGTCTTTTTGCATTCACTCACACCTGTTTGGAATGGCGTCAATTCACTTAACCTAAAATCTGAACTAAAAACTGTATTCACTACAAACTGCCTCGTACATGCCTTCAGGTTGTGACAAATCTCATGAAAATATGGGTTTACAGCAAAGCGGTTCCTTGATTTCTGTTTCGTTTTTATCCTGCCTTTGATAAACAATTCTAATTGCCGTTTGATAAACTTTTCATCATATCCTACACTAATCACTATTTTGACTGCCTTTCTACCGGTTCAGTGATACGATGGACACACGACCTTTCTAATGGGTCCCTGACCAATAACTTTACAGGGTCTTCGAATGACAACTCATTCTTGGCAAAACCGGTTTCGAATTTCCTCTTCCGTATTCCCAACATAACCCTCGATTCACGTGAATACGTAAATCTAGATACTGCAGAACATCTTCCTCCGGTTTTTCCACTGTAAACTTTAATTATGTAGCCGTTGATCTTATCACTTGTTGTATGCTTTCTGATAGTCCTCCCGTAAACGTACATACTAGGATGTCATCTACATATCCTTTCACTGTTGCCATACCCGGGGACAACCCGTGTAGATTATCGTGCACTGCACGATCCGAAGAGTTTAAGTAAACTTAGGCGAAGATCGGTGCGACTGATGACCCTATAAAAACACCTTCTTTTTGTATATACTTCCTTCCTTCGTATTTCACAACCATTGACTTCAGATAATTCTCCAGAATTGGTAAGAAACTTTCTACCGATTTACCTGAGCCCGATTGGAACTTAACGAGATTCATCTCCAATGCCTCTCTCCCTCTCTGCATTAACCGAGAATTTTCTAAGGAACAGTACAACTCCCTAATATCCATCGATAACACCGAACAACGTTTCCCATGGTGGGTCTCCAAAATGTCAATCAATTCATTTGAATTTATAACGGATATCGACTTGTTCTAAGCATGCATAACTCAACCCTCGTTGTAGAAACTTTGAGACAATTTTCTGCCATATCCCACTCTGATTAATGACCGCACGAAGGGGCATTTCAGGCTAATGCTCTTTTAGAAAAAAACTTGATGCTTAATGTTGAATTCGTTGCGCTTGTGATACATCTTGCCATATCCTTTAATTTATCCGAATTCAGTACTACCCAAATGTTTATTTTCAACTTTCCAATGTTCCCAGACCATTCCGAAAACAAGGACTGTCATTCGAAGATCATAAAGGTTGGGATTGTAAAGTCAGTGGTCAGGAACGCATTAGAAAGGTCGTGTGTCCATCATATCACTGAATCGGTAGAAAGGACAGTGGAAAAGGTTGATTAGTGTAGGATATGATCACAGTTTTATCAAACGGCAATTAGAATTGTTTATCAAAGGCAGGAGAGAAAAGGAACAGAAATCGAGGAACCGCTTTGCTCTAATTCCATATTTTCATGAGATTTCACACAATCTGAAGGCAGTTTGGAGTAGACACAGTTTTTAGTTCGGATTTTAGGTTGAGTAAATTGACGCCATTTCAAACAGGTGTGAGTGGGTGTAAAAAGGCCCATAGGGAAAAATATGTTTGTTGCGAGACTGGTGTTGTGTATGAAGTACCCTTGGAGTATGAATTTAAATATATAGACAGATGTCACGCTGCATCAATGACAGATTAAACGAACATAAAAGAAATGTGAAGAACAATGCACAAAACTCGGAAATCGCAAACCATATTCATGAATGCAACAACTGCGCGGCGCTCTAGTCGGAGACTGAAATCATACACAAAGAGAGGAACGATGTAAAGAGTAATGTAAAGTGATGGAGACTGTGCGAATAAAATCTCTAGGTGACTGTATAAGTCAGGCTTCGGTATACAGTTCGGAAGCAATTAAAAAAGCTTTCTAAAGATGTAATGTCAATCTTTTCTTTAAAGTGGTATTTGGATTGTTTTAAGTGCGACTTTGACTCTGATCGTTAAAAAGACCTGTAAAGCACCTTTGCTTTCTTTTTTGGTTTTTGTATTTTTACGTGTGTTTACCCAAAAACCGTTTCGGTGATAGAGTTTTTTTTTGTAGTAGGTGGAGAGGGCGTTTTCTCAGTCAGAAGTGCGAAGTGTCTTTAGAATAGAAGGGGAATATATCCTTTTGAAGGTGGATTGATGTTGCCTTATCGCGCCGACCTGTAAGCCTGTCCACATTCTCGCACTGTGTGATGGAGACTGTGGCGCTTGAACTGCATAGACTTCGCCCTTCTGTGGCGGTGGAGATGACCTTGAGGTTGAGACTATACAAGAAGGTGGATTAAATAAACGAGTTAGCTGAGTCTGAGACGTCGTTCTGTCTATTTTCTGTCTCTTCTACGTTTTGATGTTTCTTCTCTACCCCAGTACCAAGTTAAGCTCGGTTACGCCGATGGCGACGCCGACGGCGACGCCGCTCAAGCTGGAAACGGACGCCTAAGAGCTGTGCTCTAAAAACTCCTTGGTTATTTCAGTTGGTAGAACGCTCCACTGGAAATGGAGAGATCCCTGGTTCGATACCAGGACCAGGCGGATCTTTTTTAGTCACGCACCAGTCACGTAGTTGTATTCGGAGACTTGGGGTTGTCCTTTGTCCTCCTTGTTCCCCTTCTTCAGGAATTATTATCACTCTTGTCCAGCTCTCTTGCACTTTCTCATTAATGCATTATCATAATTTCCTGAGCTTCGTCTTATGTTTATAGAACGATAGAATGTGTTCAAGCTGTTTGTGCTTTTGACTGAGTGTTTATAATGTGACGATAGAGTGTGCTTATACGGTGTGCAGTATATGCATTTTTAAACTTTTTTAAACAATTCTTCGTGTCTTTGATAAGGAGGCTAGGGTTTGTCAAGCTTTCTATGAACATCCTTTTTCCTTGCCCCCCATCGATCATGTGCGGTATTATTGATGTGAAATAAACGATTATTATTCCTATTATTAACAAGTCGGCACTATTGTTTTTAAACATATGTCCTCTTACTCTGATCTTACTGTGCACTCGAAACATTTTCGAATCATTGACTCGTTATCATTAGTGAATTTTTTTTATTATAGGCAAGCATGTTTATATGGTGCCTTTATCAAGGATGTCTTTTAACGGAAGCGCGCATACGCTTTGTGAGACAGTGTTTCAATAAGTGTGTTACAGAGCCTGTTCATTTGATATGCGATATTTGCCCGCGCTTGACATTCGTAAATTCATAATGAGCCACCGCTAACAAACTTGAGGGCGTAGTATGCCGTTACTCTGTGCCGATGTAATTAACATAAGAAAGGCATTGTCTCCAGTTTCGCATTGCGAAGCTAATTAATATTCGAAATATGGATGTTCGATACCGCGGCCGCTAGTATGTTGACATGCATACGTTATTTACGGAGCGCGAGTACGTACATATTATTAGCCTTCGAGTATTCTGTAGCACTTCACGAGCAGGAACAGTCGGTGATTTTTTAAGGTTCTGTCCGAAGCGGCGAACGCAGGTTCTCGACATGACGAATGAAAACAACTTGAGGGTCACCACCTTCAACGTAAGGGCATGAAGCACTTGTGCACGCTCGTCATCTATTTTAATATTCAATACAATCCCGAGGGAGAATACATCATTCGCCGTTTTAGCGCAATCTCATTTGGAGTCAATAAACCCCTTCTACGAGAATTCCAAAGAGTTACGTACGTATACGAAGATAAAGTTAAGCTTAATGTCATTCAGGCTAATCCACTTCCGCACATCTGAACGGATTCCTCTCGAAAAGGTCTTGGACTTCCTGGACAAAGAATTGCCACCACAAGTAACATTGACCTTATACGAGCTAAATCTGCATCTCACTTGAAAGCCAGCCCTTATCTGTTTTGAAAACTGAAGTCACGCACGAAAGAAGGCTTTCCGCTGAGAAAAGCACTGATAGTTATTGACTGGAAGTGAGGAGAAAGTGGAATATTGTATAAAAATGTAACATTTGGAATCTTGATTGACTATTGAGAAAATGGGTACATATTGAGCTCAATGGGTATTAGTTTGGAGAATATAATGTCTTAGAACAAAAATGTTTGGACACGTTCATGTAGCAAGCGTAGTGAGCACTTTGCAATGGGAAAGCAAGCTGCACTTTATATAAATGACAGCATTTGGAATAAAGATTAATTGTCAGAATATGAAGCGCCAAAAACAAACGACAGGACAAAAAGGAGAGTAAACAAGGCTATTTGATTAATTGATTGGGCAAATGGGCATAATGTGAAAATAGAATGTTATTTTTAGGGAAAAATATTTATCCGTTTATACAGTAAACGTATCGCATGATATTGATTTCATGTAATACCTCTTGGAGTTGAGGAAGAGTAAGAATATTTGGTGACACTATAGCGTTGATTTTTTCATCACATTTACACTCATCACACGCTCACAATCAAACTTAGAAAAAAATGCATATTGATATTGGTGCACCATTTGAAAGACTCGTAGATTTTATGTATCGACGCATCTATAGTACCGTCCGGAGTGCAAGGCGTAAATAAGCAAATGAATTTATTTATGTGCAGTATGCCCCGTACCACGTCACTCCAAAGCCAGGTCACAATGCCCTCGTTCACGGCATCTGCGGGAAAGTCATGGGCGCCATTTTCCAATCTATGAGGACAAAGTGAGTACGAACAAGAACCAAAAAGGAAGAATGATTTTGTCTTATAGTTGGCGTTCTCAAACAAAGCGCCGATGCTGTGTAGAGCCATGAGCATTTCTACATCCTGTTGCCTGGAGATTCCATCTTGTCTCCCGCTGCACATGAGTGCGAATGCACAGTATACTACACAGTTGTGAATAACGTTCCTGAGACATAGGAGAGAGAGAGAAAAAAAAAGAATGTCCTATGCGTTCGAGTTATGACTATAGGGTTTCGTGTATTCGGGGGTTTACTTTTCTTTGAATTCGGGTTTGTTTCCACGGGTTTTTGCCTTTACACAGATTGGGTGTTTGTCAGAGTCTATTTTCTTTTTCTGCGGGACATGTCTCGGCATATGTTGAAGATAACAGGAAATCTGGCGGGCGAATTGCCCAGCCTACAGGAGAACATGCACGTGACGTGTGACGGACAGTTTAGCGCCGGTTGCGTTCCGGGCGAACACATACTAAAGCAGTAGATGAAGATTTATTTCTGTGAAGCTTACGCTTTGCTCATTCAAGCACAGCTCGAATTCAAACGTTTTAGGTTTTCCACAATGTTTTCTAAAACCGGCTGAGGGCTTACTCTTTGGGGTTTATCGATATACAGCGAAAACACGGAACCCTAATTGTGATATACGTCCTCGCGAATTCTATTACAAGGCGTTAAAAAAAAAAAAAAAAAGGGTACAGGATTCTTTGACTGTAAAAGTAAATTACGGATTGCCGAACGCTTATTAGAGATTTTTAGGAAACCGTTTTTGCTTATCTGATACGGTTCGATGGGCCCTTTAGTACGAACTGCGCATGTGCGATTCTTCTGCGGTAGCGCATGCGCAGTTCGAACGGGAGTTTTTGTCGTACCGTATCGGATGTGCAAAAACGGTTCCCTAAAACTCCCCATTATGCGATTTAACGTAGCGCTAGCGGTTCGAACCAGATGCCAAGGTTTCACACCGAATCGTTATCTCAATCAAAAGGTATAAACGGTTCTCCGAATATTTTAATGCAAAAATAAGGCCCATTTGAGACAACTGGCACCATTCAGCTTCAGGTAATCGTGATCTCCGTCGGCCCTCCTTGTTCCATAGAACAGTTCAAAAATTACATATTGCTTCTAAAAAAAAAAAAATAATAGACAGTTAGAGTGAAGCGCGGTAAAATTAGACATGGGAAAAAAGGCGACATTTTAATTTCAGGGCCATTCGTACCTGAATTTTGCAATGTGATCAACTTGAAAATTTTTCGACATGTACCAGCACTTGTACGGTTTACTTCATAAAAAATCTGCTGCAATTAATAAAAGCACACTGGCGAAAAACGAAAGAAAAAAAAACGCAGTTATTGTATGGGCTGTGAAAGGTGGTAAAATTATGCATTGCGCTTTTCTGGAGACGAGCAACTGAGTTGGGAAACGCTGCTGTGCCAAAAAAAAAAAAAACCCTCCTATTTTGTAAAAAGGGTTGATAACTGGGCTAGTTGGTAGTTAGACATTTGGACGGTATTAGCGCACACGTATGAAGAAGAGAGAAGAGACAGAAAAGAGCGCTACTCACAACTGTATTTACAAAGAAGAAAACGAAGAACATCGTCAAGATCCCCATAAAGATGACAAAAGAAAGAATTTCTGCTTCCTTTTCTTTCTTTTGTCATCTTTATGGGGATCTTGACGATGTTCTTCCTTTTCTTCTTTGTAAATACAGTTGTGAGTAGCGCTCTTTTCTGTCTCTTCTCTCTTCTTCATACGTGTGCGCTAATACCGTCCAAATGCCCTCCTATTTTATTTGTGTTTTGTTAGCTAATTGTGAGTAAAATCTCATCGCTCTAGGTTTTGGTTGTTATGACAATGCAATTGATTAAATAAGAGTACTTGCAAGAGGCAAATCGTGAAAATGTCGTCATCACACTGGCGTAAACGATCTTTTGGCGGGTTCAATATGTTTGTTCTTGAGCTTTGGTTTTTTTATCCTATTGTTTAGAATAATCCGGGCGTACGAAAAACAAAACAAAAAATAAAAATAAAAATAGACCGGGCTTCAAGATATATAAATAACGCGAAGAAAGCACTTGAAAGTGCACCAGCAGCGTTATTTGCGTTGGAGTCAAAGACTTCGGGGTACCTGAAGATGTACTCCAAAGACGTGCAAAGAAACTCAACGAATTAAAGAAAAAAAAATTGTGGATTGCTGGGCTAGCTGGTTAATCGACACGAGAAGTGCGAAAATAATAGGAGGGCGTTTTCAGATAAGATCGAACAACCCTGTCCGGTAACCATTTTTAATTTTGATGAAAAAAAAATATTTTGCTGGCTCTATACTCAGAAGAATGAAACCAATCCTAGCTTAGGAAAAAAATTAATTTGACTTTGAGAAAAAAAAATTGTAAGCACCCTCTCAGTCACGTGCGCGTTTTGCGTATCGCGTGATGTTGGCATTTCGGGCAGCTTTACCCCAAAACCTGTTCTGGCTATGGGTCTAGAAATTATTACTGACAAATTAGGCATAGGAATAATTCACAAAAAGTATCAATCACTGAGCATTAAGGTGGTTAGTTTGAGAAACAAAATCGCAAACACGGCACATTGCGCAATACCGCTGTGGATTAAAGATTTTTAGTCTCCGTATCTATAAAAGCTAAGGTCTTCAAATTCGCTCGTGTGTTGCCCTGCATATAATTCATTTTTGCATGAAATATTGTTGACCTGGTTAGTGGGAGAAATTTACACGAATTGCTCACACAGGGGAATTTTTCTAAAAATGCATTATTTTGAAAATCTAAAAAAAGGCCATCTTTAATATTCTTTAAACGCTCCGAAATTAACGCTTATAATATGTATTAACAGAGTCTATAAAAATATAATGAAATGTTTGTGTGGCTTTTAAGTTATAAAACGAGAAATATGGTCAAATTGACGCTAAGGCGGTTGCCATGAGTGGGGCTTGCACATACCCGTTCTTCACAATTTCATTATTATTAAAAAGCGCAAAAATGCTACGGGGTGGTCAGGAAACGGCAAATTGACAGCACAGAGGTGGACGGTAGTTTGGAACGGAAAATTCTTAATACATTTTCATACAACCGACCCGAAAATGACCGTGGGCCAGAGCGATCGAGAGGCGCCTTCCTGTAACATGCTTCGCGGTGCCTGTTTCAACATCCGGCGTATAGCGTCTCCGTCTACGCGACGTAAAGGAAGCAACCGGAGCGACTTTGCAAACAGATCAGCCTACAACCTTGGCGGTAACATGATATAGGAGGTAGGGCGCGGCAGAACCTGAACCTGTGC
The DNA here is from genome assembly GCA_013358835.2 of Ixodes persulcatus. Classification (NCBI taxonomy): domain Eukaryota; kingdom Metazoa; phylum Arthropoda; class Arachnida; order Ixodida; family Ixodidae; genus Ixodes; species Ixodes persulcatus. The sequence continues at coordinate 122,675 of JABSTQ010010208.1, forward strand.
CGTCTGTGAGCGCCAATAGATCCGTCGCCGTAGAATGCCGCACAAAGAAAAAAAAAGAATTCATTTTGACCGAGATTGTTTGTATTGGGCGTTTTCAGATAGGATCGAACGACCATGTCTGGTCGACATTTTTATTTTTATTTTTACCAAAATATATATTTTACTATTGCAACCGCCAAAAAAATATGCAAACTTTTTTTGCGGAAAATACAATTTTTCTTGAGAAACAAAAGTCACAAAATTGCTGTCGGTATACGCACACGCTTTTCCGGCTTGCGTGAAACCGTCCCTTTGGATATTTATAAAAGAAAAACTGTTGTCGCCTTCTGTTTAATATTTTTTGTGCAGAGACTGTACATAAAATAAAAGGAGGTGAACATGCATTATCGATTACGAAGCAATTCAGAACTTTGTGGATCCGGATCTTTAGAGACTGGAAATTCAAATTGTTTAACATGATTTGGACGCGTTTGTTCAATATTCTCATAAATTGTCATTGAAATTGAAAACAATAACCTTTCAAAAAATCAACAACAGATAACTGAAATGTAGAGAGTTTACCGATTTTGCAATAATTGGAAAATCAGTTTAAAATGAAGGCCATCTTGATTTTTTATTTGTAGTTTTCACAGATCAAGGCTCATATTTTACAGAGCACTAAGTATACAGAAAATACGATATGCGAAACCGCTTGGTGGTCTGGCAGCACTGTGCACGCGGCCATCTTGGTAGCGTCAAGTGTCTTGAGTTTCGGTTTCTCAGCATTTCCAGGGCATGGACGCTCTGCCACGAAGTGCGATTCGGAAGCTTTATAGTTTTCTCACTTCCGATCACTCAACGTGGACAAAGGACTAGGCCTTTCATATCTGAGGACACTTTCAATTCTATTTTCGATGCGATTACGGATGACGTCATACTGTTTAGCGGTAGACTGCTCCACGCCAATACATGTAACTGAAGGTTAGTTGTTTTTTTTATTTGTTACTGGCGATTGTTTTCTTGGCGGAAAGCTCGGTATTCTTCTAAAGGAAACTGTGTCCTGGGCAATATTTTTCAGGCGTTACGAAGGGCATAAATTGGTTTCAGATAGCATTGACCTCAAGTACAGTTGACAGATGTTGCGCTATTAATAAAGATTTGTTTAACCCTGGCAGAATGACTGCTTTGACTTTCTCAAAACTACCCCACAAGCTTCTTTTCACTAAACAAAATTTTTACCTCTGCTGCGACAAAAAAGAAAAAAAAAGAAGAGAAAAGGAGATTGTGAAATGAAGTTGGCACCGCCCGTGTTGCTCCCCTCGACGTCCGCAACGCAAGTTTTTGTCGCCGCCTACATCGAAGTTTTTGCCGCTGCGATGAACCTAAGTCGAATGCCACGTTCGATGGCGTTCGACAAAAAAAGCAGCAAAATCCCGTCTCTGTGAGTGTTGAGCAAACAGACACGTCGTCCCCGTCTGTTCTGTTTTTTATTCTACATGACCGCGCTTTAAATATTCACGAATATTTAATCAACAAACTCCCCTGTTTTGTTTTACAGGTACTTTACAAACCTCTTTTACCGACGCCAAATCAAGTGCATAGAAATTGCTGCAAAGGGACGAGATAGTTTTCTGGCTTTCCGAATTAAATTTTTTTTAAATATATGTCATTAAAATGAGGGGTCTGTGGTGCTTTCAGCTTTTGTTGTTCACTGTTAACCATACGCATCTACAATTATGGTTGGTGGAGTAAATTATTTCGAGCTGCTTGCGCATAAAAAAAAATGCAGGCCGACACTACAACGCGCACACATATATATATATATACATATAAAAATTTCAAAAACAAGTTTGGTACAACTTTGTAAAAAATCTAGGGCCCAGTTCAATAGTTGTAAATGGCTTCACGCCGCGCGATAACGTCCGCATGTTTCTTAGCGCTGTCACCGATTGTTTTTGTCAAAAGCTGCGTTTCAAGGAATAAATAAAAATTAAAATATCGTAAACCCTATCCACGTTTGCGTTCACGTCACGCATGAATTGAATGTTTACCGCTGCATGCGCAGCTGAATGCAGCAAAGCGTTGTCATTGCATCTCTCGCACGAAGCGCGGTCGCTTGTTTACATGGGATCTTTGCCGGTCGGGTCACTGCTTTCGTTTTCTTGCCGCTACCAAGATGGCGGACGTAGTTCTTGGTACGCTACTAGATGGCGCTCTACATCGTGCATATGGTCTATTGTTGTAACAGGAGTAGAGAAAGATAGGACGTTGCCGCTTTCAACCAAGAGCAAGAAAGGTGTCGAAAAATGTAGGAAGTCTGTAAAGAGAAAGCACTGTGACAGGAGTTCGTGAAAAATAAGGATTCATACAAAAGATTACAGGTGAGTTTGAAGCACAGGTCAACAATTTAAATACAAATTTCTCGGATCAGTGAATTTCGGAACCTACCCTTCGAAGGGAGGCTGGGCTGCTGACGACCAGGTTTAAATACTGAGAAGAAAGAACACATGCTTAAAGTGGTAAAATTAAAACGAGTTTAATGAATCAAGATCCTGTGCGCACATTCGGCGCTTGTCATGTGCATTCTTTCTGCCCGACGCTGACCTGAGTTGACCACGGCGATCTCCTGGCACTTTGAGGAGGAACATTCTTTTCCCGTTTCGCCAGTAGCGATCACTGTTCGTTTATTCTCAGTGGCACCGCAAGCTCGCAACCTCGATCTGCTTTTCGCAGTCATAGGAGATTTTACTTTTAAAGATATAGCTTTTCTGCGTCTACTGTTCTTGGTAAAACAGCTGTGGTTGCGAAATGTCAGACCACGTACACTGCCACAAGTGACAGCACTGAATTCCACGCACAACGGAGACAGAGTCTCACTCCTTTGCTTTCAGGTCCCTGAACGGTTTGACGTAAGCTTTTGGGAGGTGGATTAGTTTCACGTTCGGCATTTTAGTGTTCAGTGGGGCAACCATCTCTGACGCCGACTTGACCACCGACGTGGCGGGCCGTCGGAGGTTGTACAACGTTGCCTGGTGCTTGACACGACCCCCGATTCGATCGCAGCCACTCTTGCCAAGTCCAGTTGCGGAAAAAATACACTTCGCTGACGTGTACTTGTTGCTCTGCAGCTAATCCAGTTGGTACATACTTGTTCTTAAAACCGCATGCTGCACCATCACTGACGTAGGTCACATGAGCATGCACAAATAGGATTTAACAATTTTTCAAATCGTTGTAAGATAAATTAAGTTACAGACAATCTCATTCAATCACAATTCTTTTTTTTTTCCGTATCTTTATTATTTTTGTTTTTGCGTTTTGCGTCTCTTTATGGCGGCGGCTCTATAAGGAGTATTCACTGGGCGCCATATTTGTAGGTGCTGTCTAGAGCGCATGCTCAGAACGAGCCCACATTAATAGGCTGCTAAGACCGGCAATCTTGAGGGTGCGGAATGCACGTTACAAAAGAACTGTGGAAGCTCGCCATCAGCACGCGCTCAGCAGTCGCGCACACAGCTATGGCCGCCTGTGAATACTTCCCATTGGCGACGTGCGCGACCAAAAGCGTCGCTGTGGTCGGCCTTCGCTGGTCTCGCGCTTCTAGCTTTGGCTTCGCTCGCAGGTAAAGTGAAACGAAGTATAATTTGAGCCGTGCCGAGCGGAACTCCGCGTCTCAAGACGCTCGCGCACCCCACCCTTTGCACTGCTTTCTTTCAGCCAGTCTCAGGACGCTGTTCTAGCAGTGCAGACAAAGGCATGGGCACGAGCGCGTGGCTTTGGAAAGTGCCTCCTATGCACGAGGTCTCGTACAAACAATAGCGTTTCGCTGAGCTAGGCTCACGCGCCTGTGCCTTTGTCTTCACTGTCGACATTTGTGAGATGGAGTAGAGGTCTCCTGATTGGTCGACGCTGTGTCACAAATTTAGTTTACGCTCTAAGCGTGGGGGGAATATTCGGCGCTGGTGGCGGCCTTTGCTCCGCCTATTGTCCAAACTCTCCTAATATACGGCTCTGCCTTCCACGATTGGCCGAACGCTGACTATGACGTCAGAAAAGGATTTATCATGGACGGAAATAAGAGGAATGAAAGAACTTTAATTTTGACGGTGTTGGCAGTGTTCCTTTGAGAGCGCAACGATTTCAAGCTTCCACCATGCTGTTTACAAACACCATCGAACTTGTTGTTTTCAAGGTAATGACGTCACAAGGGGAACCATAGGAGGGCGCCACCAAAACATCTCGCCGCTAATAGACCTATTGCTATTTTACCCAAGCATGAAGGAGAATGCATGGATTGGTGTTCCACGCGCCGCACGTGCTGGCCTCAGCAGTAGTAAATTTTCTAAAGCAAAAACCTAAAACAAATTGTATCTTGCACGCGCGTTCGTCAACGCTTTATTTTGGTTATTTACTTCGAATCTTTTATACGGGGAAGGCGTGCGCGTGTGGCGCGTGGAACACCAATCCCTGCATTCTCCTTGATGCTTGGTAATATAGCAAATGGTCTCTTGGCGCTCACAGGTGTCGCAGGTTCAGGTTCTGCCGCACCCTACCTTCTATATCACGTTACCGCCAAGGTTGTAGGCTTATCTATTTGCAAAGTCGCAATTTTCCCTTCGAAACTACCGTCCACCTTTGTGCTGCCAGTTTGTCTTTTCCTGACCACCCCGTAGCATTTTTACGCTTTTTAATATTAAATAAGTTATGAAGAATCGGTATCTGCACACCCCATTTATGGCAACCGCGTTAGCGTCAATTTGGCCTTATTTCTCGCTTTATAACTCCAAATCCACCAAATATTGCATTATGTTTTGGCAGATTCTGCTAGTATATATTATAAACGTTAATGCTGGAGAGTTCAAAGAATATTAAAATTGGCCCTTTTAAAATGATTTTCAGATTAATGCATAGTTAGTTAAATGCCCCTGTGTGAGCAATTCTTGTAAATTTCTCCCGCTAACCAGGACAACAGTATTCCATGCACACGTTAACTATATACAGGGCAACACACTGGCAACGTTTGAAGACCTTAGCTTTTATGCATATATACGGAGAAAACAATCTTTAATCCAGAGCGTTATTGCGCAATGTGCCGAATTTGCGATTTCGTTTCTGAAAATAACGATCTTAATAGTAGATAATTATTTTGTTTGTCAACCCTTTCTATGCCTAATTTGCCCGCAAATATTTGTAGACCCGTAGCCAAAACAGTTTTTTTTAGGAAGCCCCCCGAAATGCTAACATCGCGCGCAACGCAAAACGCGCACGTGATTGAGGGGGTGCTTAAAAGTTTTTTTCGCAAATACATTTTTTTTTTTAAACAAGGATTGGTTTTATTTTTTTGGGCATTGAGCCAGCAACATATATTTTAGAGCGCAGCTCTTAGGCGACCGTTTCCGGCTTGAGCGGCGTCGCCGTCGCCGTCGGCGTAATCGCGCGGTGCATTATGGGACGCGTGACGTCGCTGGTGACGTCAGTGATGACGTCATCAGTGACGATTCCGATGACGTCATCAGTGATGATGACGTCATCAGTGACGTCACTGATGACGTCATTAGTGACGATAACGATGACGGGGATGTCATCGTGATGACGTCATCCTCATCGTCATCGTCACGGGACCTCAAAGGGGTCACTTTGACGCCGCGGGGGTCACGTGACCCCCGTGAGGTCACGTGACCGTCGTGAGGCGACGGCGATGCCGCTCGGAGGGAGGAGTAGCAGAAAGGATGAGGAGGTGAGGAGGAGGAAGGAGGGGTATACCCTCCCCTCAGTACCCTTTCCTCCTCCTCCTCCTCAAGAACTGCGCTCTAATTCGGCGTTACAGGGAGTTGTAAACGGCTTTTATTTTTTTTCATCAAAATTAAAAGTGGTCACCGGACATGGTTGTTCGATCTAATCCGAAAACGCACAGGAAGAAGTCTGAGAAACACACACACACACACACAGTAAGCGACGCTGTTCATTGACTGTTTGTGTCGGGCGCACGATGGACTCACGTTTACAGTTTAACAAAAAAAAAATGGAAGACGTTTACAGTCCTTTGTAACGCCGAATTAGAGCGCAGCTCTTGAGGAGGAGGAGAAGGTACGGAGAGGAGGGTATGCCCCTCCTCCTCTTCTGCTCGCCTCCCATTTAGGGGAAAATTTTCCGCTAAATTTGGCGGAGAGTTTTTCCCGCTAAATTTAGCGGGAAAATTTTCAGGCTAAATTTAGCGGGGAATTTTTTCCACTAAATTTAGCGGGGAAAGTTTTCCGTTAAATTTGGCGGAAAGTTTTCTCTGCTAAATTTAGCGTGGAATGTTTTCGGCTATATTTAGCGGGGAATTTTTTTCCGCTAAATTTAGCGGAGAAAACTTTCCCCTAAATTTAGCGGGGAAGATTACCCATAATGCACCGCGCGGTTACGCCGACGGCGACAGCGACGGCAACGCCGACGGCGAAGGCGACACCACTCTAGCCGGAAACGGAAGAGCTGCGCTCTAAAAAGAAAGAGGGATAACTGTTTGCTACATTTTGCCGAGTGTGCCAAATACTCAACAAAAGTATTTATGATGAGATACTAAATTCAAATTTTAAAATGTATTTAGAGTTCTATTCATGTTACTTTTAGTACGAAATATCTTCAGGAGAGTACAAATACTTCGTTAAAGTAAGTGTTTACATTCGACGATACTTGGCAAGTATTGCTGCAAGCTGGTGAAATAGGAATATAACAAGTAAAAAAGGGGTGCTCTATTTGTGGTGAATTCGCTGGAAAACACATTTTGCTGTGATGTTTATAAATTTCAAGAAATGCTTTAGCTGATTTATTCGAAGCCTATTTTGAAATATTTTGGTATGTGCAACATAATGGGTGCCAAAATATCTTCGAAAAAAACGGGACTCACGTACTTAACACATGGTGTCCCTGCCGTGCTTTAGTTTGGAGGCGGGCTTGGCTCATGATGCCTTCCACAATAAGTACGTAATATGCCTTAGCGCGATTCGGGGGACTTGACATGTAGTCCGGCTTTGCATATCCCTAACAGCCGAACTAGAAGTTGATCGGGCAGCCGGATTTGTTGATGAGTACGCGAGTGAACAAAAACGTGCACGCCGAGGAGAAACATTGACTCGCGTAAAGCAGCCTCTGTCGCTGATCAAGAACGAAGAACGAGTGGCCTTTTCCCGCAGTCAAAAGCGAGGGAATCACCTGCACCTTCAACCTGTTAAGAAAATAGTAAGGTCAAGAGGGAAACAGAGGTAACACTCGAGGGTGTCCATGAAACCACTTCCAAACCCCATTCCTTTGCCCCCCCCTTCCTCACCAGCTCAAACAATTCTTGACGCGTCGAGGTCAAGATTCGAGAATCAGAACCCGCCAGTTTTGAAATAACCGGTTCTACCTGGCAGAAAACTGGTTTCCAGGATTCTGAGGACAAAACAATGTGGGCGTTCGGAAGGAGATTGAAAGAACGCTTTTAAACGAGCTTGGGAACAAAAGTGAAGCCACAATAGGCACACAAGGAGGTTTGGTTAAAGGCCGACGTTCACTTCGCGCTTTCCACTTTTGCCCGCCTCCTCCTTTCCTATATCTTTTCCACTTTTTACCTTGCCCCAACCTGACTCCCCTCGTAGCTTAGGAGAGCGGAGCGCTAAGAGTAGTATCCTCCTTGCAGAAAACCGAGGTTGTGCGTCGGCATTTAAGCCCAACCTAGGTCACTGCGGCTCAATAAATCCAGCAGGATCTAGTTTCCTTTGCCCGAGGGAGTGTCTGTGCATGTATGAAAAAGTTTTCGCGCATTTGCATACTATAACCTCATTTCAACGGTGATTTCTGAAAATAGTCCATTGTGATTGTACCGAGCGTTGGCGGCACAATCCTCCTCTGACGGAACCACTGTAGCTTTAGACAAAAGGAGGGTCTGATTGTAAAATCCATATGCCATCACAATAACTCTGCTAGCTCCATGCGTAACGCGCCATGAAATAATAATAATAATAATACTAAACAAACTGGCGTGCTTGGGGCTATCCATTTGGTATTTTCTTGGCATTTGGAGACTGCGTTTTGCTAATGCCTTGTTTCCTGTTCTGTGTTCGGTCGCTTGGCCCCAAGTTTGCAAACGGTTCTGCTTTGCCCTGAAGCCTGATGATCCCTAGTTCCGTAGATTGTTCTGGCGACAAATGTTTTCCAAGGTTAAACAATGAATCTGACACACTGAGTACAAGATAGTGAGACATGTAATTAAGATAGAGTAGCAAATACTCTAGACAAAATGTATTTGCAAGATGCCAAAATACTACCAAAAGTATTTGAAGTACAGCATAATGAGTAGGGCATTTCAGATAGGCACAAATCTGGACTTTCACCGCGGTGTTACAGCTGTTTGTGTGACGTGCAAATTGCTAAATAAATATATCTGCCAGTTAGCACCTGTTTTGTGTGTGTGTGTGTGTGTCTCCGACCTCGCCCCGTCCTGTTTGCTCTTCATTTCATTGTGTTAAAAAGCAGTGCTTCATAAGAGTCAGTTAAAATCCAAATGACGACTTTATTTCAAAGAGCAAGGAAAATAGCTTGTCGAGCATATTTTTTCTATGAAGAAGTTTCTTTTTGGGATTACGTACAGGGACGTGCACCTACTCTGAAACGAATGAAAATGAGGGGGAAGATTGTGAAGGAGCTAGAGTGAAGACTCTTCGTTCATTGAATAGGCCGGCAAAGCGGAAGCGTTCTCTAAACCGGGCGACGAACTCCAAATGTGACCTGCAGTGCCCGTTGTGCAAAAAGCTATGAGGCAAAACAACGCCTCGTTTTGTGTAGATTCAATGCACCGCATGCAAAGACTGGGCTCACAAAGATTGCGTCGGGGTCCACGGAGTATACTTCAAAACGTTTCAAGGGCAAGAATTGAGTCGTCTCTCTTTTTTTAGAGGGTGTTTTAGTTTGCCCTACTAGCTGTCTTATTTTGCACCGGTTATGGGGAGAAATTAAACATATTTGTGATTTTTGTTTATCAATTCATATCTTGAAGTTTTACTAACTCGAGTCGAGTCATTTCTACTGACCTTCATACCAATGTATGTCCTATTTTGCATCGCCTCTGCCTAGTTCTGAAACTAAACATCTGTATCAGACCACTAGCGCTACTTTTGAGCGAAGAATGAGCGTTCGGCAATGCGTAGTGTATTATTGGGATGAAGAACACAGGGAATTATATATGGGAGACCCTCTGCATAGTCATTGACAGGTCAAGGACCCAGTAGACGCTCCGTCTCCAGCAGGAGCTTTCTGCCTTTGATAAGACTTGGTCGCACACGCAGCTAACAGCCTTCGGAAAGCAACGCGCGCGTGCTGGAGGCAAAGCAATTACTGGGTCTGCTGGCTGAATAATATCTTCCTTTTACGTCAACGATGTCGGAACCCCGTATTTTATTGCCACATCCTGTTTGTGTTTTGTTCGTAACCCGCTGCGCCTGCGGGGCAAAAAAAAAAAACAAACGTTTGGGACAAGCTTTATAGTCCGATTTGTGTCGTTTCACGACACCGCATCTAAAGTTACAAGGTTTTTTAGAAATACGAGTTGCAAAACTACGTCTGAAATACAGTAAAAATTAAGCGAAGATAATTAAGACTGCTTACGTGTAGGAATGCGAAAGCATTCCTATATGCAGCGCATTCTTACAAGCCGCGGTCCACGTCTTCCTTTTTTGCACGGCGCCCCGGCGGTGACATCACGCTACCCCACTGCGCAGGCGCGGCACCTCCATCGACTCCATGCCTTCCGTGACGATGCATCTGCGTTACTCTGCTTTTCTTTGTGTTTTATAGGGTGGTTCAAGTCGCCAGGCTCGATCTGAAATGAACCGTAAAAATCGACGCCTGCACGTAGCAATCTAAACTTTTCGTTAAAAGTGTATTTCACACGTCGCTTTTTTCTAGTAAAATTGCGAAGCGTAGTTCTCTTTCTGTAAAAAATAAGGCTAAGAAACTTGCCAGGGTCTACGACGGGCAGCGACGCAGACGATAGGGGTTCAGTAGCGGGGTGTGTTTGGCGTTCGTATTGATAGATGTCACTACCTTCTTATCGCGAAGGCTCGCCACCACCGTGGTTTATTAAAATGAGCATAATCTTTTTGAAATGTATCTTCGGTTAAAAAACTAAATGCGGACAATAAAACCAAAAATCTCTTCTGCTGCAAACAGATTTTGTCTGCGTGTCGTCTGCTTTGTTTCGCTGCTCGGCTGCACCTTCGGACGCTGCTCCTGACGCCATCTATCAATACGAACGCCAAACACACCCCGCTACTGAACCCCTGTTGCCTGCGTCGCTGCCCGCCGTAGACCCTGGCAAGTTTCTTGGCCTTATTTTTGCAGAAAGAGAACTACGCTTTGTAATTTTACAAGAAAAAACCGACGTGTGAAATACACCTTTGATGAAAAGTTTAGATTGCTACGTGCAGGCGTCGATTTTTACGGTCCATTTTAGATCGAGCTTGGCGACTTGGACCACCCTATACATAGCTTGCACTGACGTCACCCAGTACCCAGCAATGGCGTCCTTTGCACGTGCGGCCAGCCTTCTACAGAATAAAGAGCACGATGTGAGACGCTCGCGGAGGCGCGTGCGAACCTACCTTCCACTGCATTTATGGGACGCTTAGTACTAGTCTAGGTGGTGTTGTTAGTACCTGGGAATGGCGACTAGAATGACGTCACGTGAGAACTATGTATATATCTGAGGCGCGTCCGCTTTGACCTTGAGCGCCCCGCCGGCTTTCGTGACGAAGCATCTGCGTTGCTGTGCTTTTGGCCAATGGGATTTTAGGTGCCCTTTCGCTTAGCCAATGGGAACTTAGGTTCCGTTTTTCGCTGATACAGACCACGTCGGCTTCGCTCCATGGGACAGGTAATGCTTTCGCATTAACACGATATAGCTTTGTTCGATGTGGTGTTTTGATGACACGAATCAGTAGCAGCTAAGATGTTATCAGATCGACACGTGTTGTAATAGTGACCTGTGCCTATGCTCACAACATACCCATGGGCATCAGCTACACCATCGCTTTTCCAACGGACTCCTTTTGGGGACTGCGAAAGCCCGACGGCAACTGGACTGGAGTCTTGGGAATGCTCCAGCGGGACGTAAGCATATTTATTTTACGCTATTTAGGTCATTATTAAGCAAAGATTTTGAGTTATATCTAGTCATTTACAGGATAGGAAGAGGGTCTACGAGTTGTCCCACATGTAGCACGGGCTTCACACTTTCTCGTTAACTTGGAGTGTGCACGAGCAGCGAAACAGGACGGACGGCAATGACTGTGTGATGGACATTGGGGAGAGATATCTTGCGCTTATTGTACTGTCAAGTGTTGACCATTCCAGAAAAGGGCCTCTGGTCAGTGCCATTTCCAGAGTTCGTGCGTTTACGGCACGTGCTTTGCTCACTTTCCGAACCCACTAAAACGTGCTAGGTTATGAAAATCTCACGCTGGGCTGTGGACGTGTAAACATTGGAGAGGTACATAGCCTGTTGCATCATAAAATCAGCAGAAGTTCTTCCTCCAGCGTACGCTAGTTGCCTTCTGCCGTGCTTTGGCTACGATATGCGCCGATGTGTTATCGAAGGTGAAAAGCGGGCGCTGGAGTCGGAACTTGTATTGCTGATCTAATTTTTTGAAAGTTTCCAACACCAGCACGGGGGTTTGTTTAGCGTCTTAAATCCAGTTTGCTTGCGTTCCGCTATATTACGGGAGGTCATGTCTCCTTACGTCGAGTGTCACTAGCACATCCGTGCTTCGTATGAAGAGTGGATGTTCTGGTGATTCATAATGTAACGTAAGATGTAAGCGAACTCTTCTGTGTGAATGGGCCTTTATTCGCGTGGGCTCTAGTGTGAATTATGAAAGAATCCCTCGAATGTGCTTGGCAGCATTGATAGAGTGATTCAAAGGACTCTGTTGATTTGCTGGTCAGGGTAATGGCGATTTTTACCTGTAGGGTGTTAATAGCCGACTAAGTGTGAGGAAAAAGGTTTAGTAGCGTAAACAAAAAGAGCGTAGCACGGTGAATTGTGTGCAAAAAACTGTTGAAAGCAGGGACCTTCATGTGTCATTATGCCAAAGGGGATCGTTTTGTGAACATTCGAAGCTGCACTACACGAGTTTTTGCGACAACGTGTGTGAGCACATCGACGATTGCAGCGTGGACTGCAACCAGAGCGAAGAGCGAGCATACAATTTTCGTGACACTTGAAAACAATCTCGTACAGAGAACTTGAAATAAGTTTCCAGATTTACGGAGAAAAAAAGCAATGAGTCGTGCGGGGTGTTTTGAATGGCGCTCGCGCTTCAAGAATGGCACACCATCAGTGTAAGACGAAGAGAGGTCGGGGAATGTCGACTTACCTTTCTTCTTTTTCAAGTGATATTCTGCCATTCTCGAAGCGCGAGTGCCACTCAAAACACCTTGCACACCTCACTGCTTTTTCGCCATAAAACTGCCGGAAGCATCTCAAAGGCCTTTGTTTCAGATTTGCCAAGTTTGACGCAGAATTGATGTTCGCTCTCGCTCTGGATTACAGCTTATACTGAAACCACCATTGTTTTTCCGCAAGTAGTCAGGGGTGAATGGTAAAGAAATTAGGAGACGGACATAGGAGTCCCCACCCTGCAGAGAACATACGCATAATGTGAATACTTATGGTGAATTCCGCTCGCAGATTTCGAGCGCTCCAAAAACGCTCCATTTGGAGCGCGCATATTCCGCTCGCAGACCTTGCTCGAGCTGGTCATCTTCCCCTCGTAGATCTCTGGCAACACCCGCGCCACGGAGCGCCTCAAACTCCGCCGAACTTGCTCTGCGGGATTTCACACATCTCTCCGGAAGTGACAGAGCGACCCACGTGATTTCCTTCTAAATCGGCAGCGCGCATGCGCGGCGAGGTCGGCGGTCCGGACGGGTCGTCGAGTTGGATCTGTTCGAGTGCATCGGTTGTTTACGTGGGATTGTGACGGCTCGAACGCTTCTACCTCGCGTAGAACAGGGATACAAAGCCGGGACTGCGGAGCGTGGTAAATCGTAAGCGCTGACATCTGTGATCGTGAGAGGAAGAACGACAGGAAAGCCGGAGGCAGACGCAAGGTTAGGCCTGCTCATTCCGCAGCCAATGATTGTTTACCTTTTTACACGGCGTTCCGCCGGCGTTTTCCCGTGCAATAAAGCAAGAAGAGATTAGGCAACGACCGTGCCAGTGATGGTTTGTTACCTCTGTGTTTATTAAAGTCGTACCAGAAATCTGAACTCCACCGCTGGCAATCGCTGTCCGTGCCCCGCCGCTCCGACGCGGCCGAAAGGTATGTGACGGTGCCGAACGCGGACGTCTTCGTTATTTGCGACATGAGCACCGTGGTTCGTATAACTTCGCCCGGCCTGTGTCGCGTGTTATTTCTGCGTCGGAAAGATCAGTCGGCTCAGGCGTTGGTGGGCTTGTCAAGTTCGAGCAGCGGCCATTTTGAATGGCGGAGGGGGAGGCGATGGGGAGGGGTGTGGGGAAGGTCGCTCCAAAAAGGCGAGTTTATCTTCCCCTCGTCGATTCGGAGCGGGTCCCACGGAGCGGAAGTTTGCCTCCCTCGCGGATTTTGGAAAGCGCTCCGGATCTACGAGTGGAATTCACCATTAGAAACCGTCTTCGTTTTAATAAGAAAAAGAAAAGAGATTCGACGTGCGATTCTAAAGCAAGGAGAAGCCTCGCGGAGAATTGGGGGCTCCATTCTGGGCCAGCACAAGGTAAAGTCGCAGAAAAAGATTTCCTTCCCTTGAAGATTGGGTTCTTCTTTATTCAAGGGCATATCCATGACATGAACCCCGAGACAGCAGGTAAACAAACGACACATACACTGAAAAGTTTCAAAATTGAACTTTTCAGTGTAGATGTTGTTCTTTACCTGCAGTTTTGGGGTTTATGTCGCTTTCAATTTCCACCAGCTCGTTTGCATACCTACATGTATTTCTTTAAAACAGACCGAATTCGGTGTTCATCGATTTTCTTCTATTTTGGTAAAACCACCTCGGGGGCTAACATTCGAGGTTTATTGGGATTTGCCGAAAACACGGAATTCTTGTGTTTAATTTTAATTCAAACATCCTTTTTAAAGGGGGCAAGACTGATGATGAAGACGAGGTCCGGCTTCATCATGTATTTTTTAGGCGCGGCGGACATTACATAAGAGGATAATCGTCATGGTAAGTTGAGTGACGAAGTAAATTATTTTCATTAACTGTTAATATTTTGGTTTAGGGGTCATTTGCAATTGCAGTATAGGTGGCAATCACTATTGGAGTCCAGACAAATAAATATAATCTGAACAGAATGTAATAGTTTTTGAGATATTAATTAATACATTTTCACATTTTTAGCCCGATTAAAAATTGCGCGCAAAAACAGCGCCGCAAGCTTTGCCCCCAATGACGCTTGCAAGAGTGACGGAGTCGTTTAGGTCACGTCGTCACTTGCTTCGTCGGCGCTCCCACCAAGGACACGCTGCCGAGAGATAATGACGACATGATTGAAACGACTGCGTCACTATTCCAAGCGTCATTGTGGGAAAGTGTCGCGGCTCTCTTTTTAAGCGCAGTTCTTAAATCGGGTTCAATAGCGTGAAAATTGACCAATTAAGTCTAAAAAAAATTAAACTTTCTACTATTTTTTTTGTTTGTTCTATAATTTATGGTTTGACCTCTAATACCAATCACTAAAAAGTCAATCAACGGATTTGAGATAATAAGCAAACTTACCCTGACGATCATCCTCTCATACGATGTCCACCTGTCCTGACAAATAAACTGTAAGATGGCACTCGTATAATTCACACCGCATTTGAATAAGTACGTTCGCATTAAAATTATGCATAACCCACCATAGTGCAAAAAGTCTTATATGTATAAGACATTTACATTTCTCGGTCTAATAAGCGGATATAAACAAATAAGATAATACAAGAGCATATAAACTTACAAGACCTAGAAGAACATTTATAAGAAAAATAAAAGAATATGTACGAAATTATAAGGAACTGCTAAGAAATTTCTCATATAATCTTATATTGACCTTGTCATGTTCTTGTATGTTATCCGATCTTATTTAATGATTTGATCTTATTTAATGATACGCGTTTATTTAACTAGACTCTTCAAATTTGGGGTTTTCCGTGCTAAACCAACGACGGACATCAGACACGCCCCTGCGGAGGACTGAAGCTTAATTTCGACCACCTGGGGATCTTTTGACGTGCAACCGAAAGCTCTGTTACACGGCGCCTTCTCCGCAATAAGCCTCCGCTTGCGGGCACCTCGGCGGGGATTCGAACTTGCCACCTGAAGATTCGTCGGCGGGCGCTTTGCCTCTGAGCCACCGAGGCGTTTATTTAAACAAGAAATAGTTTATAACGATAAGATGTTTCACTTATGTACTTGATTAAAACCTAAAAAAATGACCTTGCTTATTTGGAACGTTTTTTTTTTATTCACGTCTGCAGAATGGTGCATTTAAAGTGCTAGATGCGTAATTAAAAAAAAACAAGAATTTAAACATGCTCTATGTTTACCTTCATAAAATGTTTTGAAAAGATTCACTGGAGACCAATGTATTCTTTTTACAATAAGCGATCTACCATAACATAAGGTTGGCGTTTGTCATCAACGAGTTGTTATGAACCAGGAGGTGTCTTAAGTGGAGTGCTGTCGCTTGTATACAAGGTGATTCATTTCTTCAATCAATGTTAAAATGAGTATATGAAAAAAAAGGACTAGTAATACAATTAGTTTGCGAAGCTGACGTCTGGTTCCAAGCATGCCCGTTTAATGTAGTTGCATGCTCTTATTAGAAAGGACGCGCGCTTCGTAAATATTTTAGTTTTACTGGGTTTTCAATATCAAAAGCTGGTTACCAAATAAAAATAAGGAAAGTTTAAAAATATGACTCGAGAAAAATAATTGTTTCGTTATTTTTAGTAAAACGGAGTGAAAAACAATACGAACGAACATTCGAAGCTTGCACAAGTGAATTTTTCAAAATTGTTTAATGGCGGCTACGATGTATCACGTTAAAACACCCATGAGAAAAAAAATAGTGTTGGATTTGTTTGTTTTTGGGTCAAACGTCTTTTAAAAATGAAATGAACATTGCAATTCAAAAATAGTTTTCAGAGCTCCAGAAAAAGAAAAATATTGGAAACCAGGCGAATGGTGCTGAAACACAATGCAGTGTTGATTCAATCGCAACGATCGAAGGATCCATTTCAAGAGAGCGAAAAACGATTACATATGATTTCTCGAGTAAACATATCAGAACCAATATAAAGTATAAGGCAGATTTAGGGTATTATATGTAACCTTATATGTAGCCTTATATGTTCTCACATGTTTGCTAAACACACTGAAATGAGTTTTTACTAGGACATCAAAGAAAAGAACTAAAAATAAATGTGTACCAAGAAGCTCTTCAAATTTAAATTCTTGCAGGAGGCCGACATGGCCATCAACATCAACAATCCGACAAGTGAAGCGAAGGACGTGGCCGTGGAAACAGAAATCATCGTGCCCATTGACCTGGTCATCATGGCTGGGCGTCTGTCTCGGCATCAGAGCAACATCTTCGGTCTCATTCAGATATTCTCGTGGGAAGTAAGTACACATCCAATGCACACAGCTAACATTACAACGAATCAGTGTCTCTAATATTTATTTGAACAGTGCGTTCATAAGTGTTGTCGAAATATACAAGGTCTGCTCGAATTTTCAATTCGAGCAGATTCTCTTAAAAATAAAGGGCGAGAGGTAAACGAAATTTGTTTCCCTCATGTACTTATCAGACTCGACAGACATTATATGAGAGGACAATCATCGCGGTAAGTTGACTAATTAACTCAAATACTCTCAACTAGCTTTTTAATTATTGGTTTTAGGGATCATCTTGGAATTGCAGTATTGACGGCAATTACTCTTATAGGACAGACGATTTAAAGGATTTGCGAAAGAGTAATGCCTTTTATAGATATGAATCCAAAAGTTAAATCAAGCGTTTAAATCGCGTGATTTAAATAAAAAATGCACATAAAAACCGTTACAAGCCCCGCCCACACAATGAAGGTTGGTAAAGTGACGTCGTCGTTTCAATCATGTCGTCCCTATCTTGGTTGCGTTTTCTTGGTGGGTACGCCGACGACACAAGCGACGACGTGACCTAAACGACTGCGTTGACTTCGGCACGCTTCCAAGCGCCATTGTGGGTAAAGCTTGATGAGCTCTTTTTGTGCACAATTTTCGAATCGGACGAAAAAACGGAAAAATTGATCAGTGAGTATGATAAACCCATTACCTTTCCATCGAACTATTTCGACTGGTTTGGCCTCTAATAGTAATTATCGTCAATACTGCAATTCCAACATGACACCTGATACAAGTAATTAAAAAGTTAATTTAGATATATGTCAATTATTCAACTTACCATGATGATTATCCCCTCATATAATATCAGCCGAGCCTGATAAATGCAGGGTGAAGACAGAACTCATCTACCTCTCCCCCTTAATTTTTAAAATCTGTTCGAATTAAAATCAAGCACCTTGTGTATTTTGCTCAAGATTAAAGTACCTGACGGTGTCTTCAGAGGAACCTGAAAGGAAAGTCAGGTTCCTCAGGGATCAAATCTTGGTCCCCTTTATACATCATTTTTTCCAACGATCTTTTCAACTGTATAAAGTTTTCTCTCAGATGCTGCAGTATGCTGATGATGTAAAACTATTCCGAAAAATCGAGACCCCTGGAGATTGCTTGCAATTACAAAGTGATATTAATGCGGTCAGTGCGTGGTATTCAGATAATTGTCTTTTGTTAAATTCAAGAAAAACCAACGTCATTACATTTAGCCGAAAAAAATATAGTGCATAAGTATTCTTATATGCTGAACCAGCTGAACCAGTGTGAAATAGAAAGGAAATCTGAAATTCGTGATCTCGGTGTGTTGTGGGATTCCACCCTTTGAATGGAAGCACATGTCAATGCTGTGGTTGCTTCATCGTTGAGGATGCTTGGCATGGTGTCCAGATTTACACGGGACTTTAAAAACCCGCGCACTGCAATAGTACTGTATAACTGTTACATCCGCTCGAGATTGGAATTTGCATCTACTGCGTGGAATTCATTGACTTTGTCTAGACTAGAGCGCATTGAAGGAGTTCAGAGACGCGTTATCCGTTTAATTTACGACCGACACCTTGGTAAAATAATTTACTATGATTATAACTGGCTACTTTGTAAATTGCAAATGACCACGCTTGCTGAGAGGAGAGATATTCGAGATTTGTTATTTTTGCATAAATTATTGAACGACGGAGTAGCTTGCCCAGGTTTGCTAGCCGATATAAGCATTCATGTACCATCTCGCTCCTTGAGATATACTGAACTTTTTTCTGTTCTCAGACATTCTAACTTCTCGCCTATCACAAGAATAATGGCCTTGTATAACAATTTTGAGTCACCTGCAAAAGATGTCTTTATGAATTTTAGCGATTTTAAAAATGTAGTGGTAGGGAAAATTACATAGGGCATCTGCATTTCAATGTTGTATTTGTACTTTTATTATAGCAGTGTTCGCATTACTTGTTTCGTTGTGAATGTATTATGGTGTACCACCGGTAAGGCGTTTAGCTGTTGGTAGGCATCCTTAACTCAAGAATAAATAAATAAATAAAGTAAAATGAAATCTAATGGCAAGATTTCTTTTTACTTCCTGAAAGAAAGTAAAATGAAATGGAATGGTCCCGCAATTTCAAGCTTAATGAAAAATAGCATAGTTGGTGATTAGATGGGCTATGAACATTTATATTTTAGTAAGGTTTAGCGTTTTTCTTAGAAAAGGCTATGCTGGGTAGACTACATGCTGTATTAGTAATCGGCATAAAAATAACATTGTAACACAAGTTATCGCGCAAGTGGAGCTTCGTGAGAATTTTTTTTTACTTGGATAAATAAATACTAACACTAAAATATTCCGCGAGTTCATACACCAGTTTTTAAAAGCAAACCTGATTTAGTAGCACAGAGAAGACCAGACATGCCCCTGACATTATTGTTACTGATAGAGTGACTTCAAGTGGTTTTGTTTAAAGGACAAATAAAACAGCCCCGAGTGGCAAAACACGCCGAAGCTCAATGAGATCAAGCAGCCGAGCGGCGTAGGTCTCTTCGTGGTATGCCACGAACCTGTCAAGGCTCGAACTTGACCAGGGTTGCCTTTTTCAAACTTTAAATGCAAATTTTGACAAAAGTTCGACAGAAGTTTTGAAGCTTGCGCTGCAATCGAAAACGAGCGGACGCGCTCGTCGGAGGAGGATAAAAACTACCCAATGTAATTGCAGTACTCTATGTTTGCTTTTACTTTCGTTATTAAGTATTAATTTTTTTAAAATATAAAACAAACTCTTGTATAGTTTTTCGACCAACATTTGACATTTATGTTATGATAACATTGTTTAAATATTTTTTAAAGTCTTCCCTGAAATAAATGTTACAAGCTGTTGGACACAACGCATGGGCTCAACAACACATAGTCATTTGTTAGGAAGTTTTAAAATAACGTACGCAATTTTAGTGCACGCTAGCGCTACCTTCAGCAGTTGTGTTAGCGCACGCTAGGCAAGAGTGTTTTAGAATAGCGTTTCTCCGCCGCGGCGCAAAAGCCCAAGCATCTCCCGCTTACACCACCACCAAGATGCAGTAACAATTCTTATTTCCCACACGAAATGCTTCAAGATGAGAAAAAAATTGATTCAGGGTAAAGTTTTCGATTTTAAATATGAGAATGCAACGGGAGCGGTTAACCACTCGTGTCCGCTTGCGTCACCTCTTCTGGAGAGGTCTGATTGTACTGACCTTTGCCGAGAAACGTTCGCGCGTCGCAAGAGCAAGTTGTCGGCGATTGTTGCCCGCCTTGCAGGGTATTCCAAAACGTTCCTGAGAGTGCACCACCCGTAGGCGTGTAATGCCGTCTAGTGTTGAAAATCGCAGTCGCGAGGATGCCGCCGACGTCGCGCTCACGACGCCGCCAAAGCGGCCGCAGCCGCGTTTCAGGAAGCCGCCATTTTTGAACCGTGCTCGTATTGGCTTTCGCCAACTTCTCATCAAGAATCCTTCCTGAACGAGTGCAAAGACTCTTTGCGTAAGCACGAAGTTTCTGAAAAATAGCATACGCCGTTGAAATATCGCTCGGAAAGCGCAAACCGCTGTTTGTGTGGGCGCATGCGCAGTGGCAATGGTGCTATTCTTTGCGCACGGAAAGCTTTGGCGCGCGCTAGTCTAAAACTACGTTTTGAGTGTTATGGCCGCGTGCCGCTATCCACACAGACCCCGGCGCGTACTCTGCGACGACTTTTGATCAGTGGTGGAGTGCCGCTCACAGGGCCAATCGCGCTTGGCCACCTTGCGGTGGAAATGACGAAATACGATTTTACAGGCGGGAAACCTGGTCAAACGCTCTGTATCTGAAAGAGCTGGATGGCAGAACAAACAACAATGGCAAGATGCCGCTGGACATGGTTCAAAACTTGGACAACGCCCAGAACAAGTGCGCAGGAAAGATAACGTGGACAGCCAGGAAAATGAGCTCGTCGATTGATCATTGTCTGATGTACCCAGACTTGTACGAACAACTGGCATAGATGGAAATAGACGAGCAGAGCAACAAGGTCATCGAAGTGTTCATAACCGGCTACTAATTGCATTTGGAGGACAATCGGTAGACAAAAGAGTCAGCGAACCGACAGAAAAGTACAAATTAACGCAAAGGGAGGCCCAAACCATGGCACAGAAGCTGGAGGCGGAAGCACAAGACAAACAGGTAAAGACGTACGAGGACCTCATTCAGTGGTGGAATAGTAAATCTGGGAGAAGAAACGGGGCGAACACGCCACAAAAAGGAGAACGCGATGGTAGAATGCTGAGGGGACGGAGGCCATATGAAGGAGGCAACTGGCATGCAGGATCCTTAGGTGCACAATTAGAAAAAGAAGAGAAACGGGGAAGCCTCCGAGGTGTAAAGGGCACATACCAAAGCAGAAATACTGAGATGATCACTTTGATCCAGAGCAAGATGGCCATGGTAGACAAGAGGTTCCTGGAGAAGCTGATGAAGGCAGGACGACAAGCTCCAGAAAGGTTCTGGCGAGATGTGCGGAACCAGGGAAGACAGACCCAGGCAGACCCAGTGAAGACCCGGGGATGAAAGAAGAAACAATGTGAATAGAGCTCGACCCACGTGAGACCATCCAGTTTGTCGAGGGGAGGGTTAGGTAGATGTTTGCAGGGAGCAGCACAGAAACCGAGAACGAGAGTGGGGTCTGGAGAGAGAGCTGGAAGAGCAGCCAAGATAGGTAAAATCACAAAAAGAGAGCTGAAGAAAGCAATTAAGAGAGTGGGAGGGGCCACAGCCACCGTTATGAACGGAGTCCCAATGAGGCCGGTGAAAGAACTGGGGCCGGAAACAAGAAGGATCCTACAGGCGATCGACCCTGAGTCAAGTAATGACGGAGAGAAGAGTTCTCGATGAGTGGCGAATGTCACGACTCCGCCTAATCTACAAAGGCCAGGGGACCAGGACGTCCCTGAGCAACTATCACCCAGTGGCAATCACACTAGTGGTGTACCGGGTGTGGATACAGGTTATCCGGGATAGACTTCAGGCATGGGTGGAGACACAGGGGGTCCTGGGGAAGCTGCAAAACGGATTCCAGTGGGGCAGGTGCCTGGAAGACAATATCTGCATCCCGACACAAGAAATCTAAATAAACAACCAGAGGGAGGACAGGCCGATATAAATTTTCTTTCTAAATATCACCAAAGCATACGACACACTGGACCACAAGAAAATGTGGAGGCAGCTGGAGGAGCGAGGACTCGGCAAGGAGTTGATCGACCTTCTGAGGGAGGTGTACAGGGAGACTTAGGTGGTGACAGAACGGCGACAAGAAATGACAGCCCCAATGCCAGCACCAAGGGGCTGATACAGGGCTGCCCACTATCGTCGTTGGTTTTTATGCTATACATTCCGGGAGTAGATAAGAAGCGGTAGGAAATTTCCCAGGGATTCCCCGGTCTGTTCTATGCAGACGACATCGTGCTGGTGGCGGAATCTTTGTGGGACATGAAGGCCCCTATGAATGAGTGTGGGCAAATGGCGGCAGCCCTGGGGCTGGAATTCAGCGCCCGGAAATCGGCACTGATGAGCGTCAGGTTTGGAGTGGAATTCGAAACTGACGACCTGACCATCCAGGGTGACCCAGTGCCATGGGAGGAGAAATACAGGTATCTGGATGTGTGGCTTCACACGGGACACGACTACTTGATAGAGCAAGAGGCCACGCTCCATGCAAAGAGTAGGAGAAGCCGCAAAATTGCTACGGCCAAGGCCCTGTGGGGATACAACCGATAGGAAGTGACCCGTGCAGTGTAGAAAATGGTCGCGGTGCCGGGGCTAGCGTTCGGAAATGTCGTGCTGTGCCATTCGACAGAAACCCGGGAATTTTTTCGAAGTGCCACAGAAAGAAGTGGGGCGGGCAGCTTTAGGAGACAGCAGAGGAGCACCGAATGAGGCTGTACAGAGGGACGTGGGGGTCAGTTTAGATTTCAGGGAAGCCCGATCAAAGCTGGGTTTCGAGCGGCGCCTCAGCAGGATAAGGGAAGGTCGCTGTGCGAGACAGGTGTACAAATATGGGCACCTGAAGAGCATCTCGATTCGATGGGTGCGTTGAACACGCCAGGTGTCCCTCAAGTATGGCGTCAGTGACCTACTCCTCTACCCCGCGGAAGAACAGCACGAAGGAAAACGGGGAGACATACGGTCCAGGGTGAACGAAAGGGAGACGCAACGGTGGGCCAAGATGGCGGCAGAGAAGTCGACAATGGCCTTGTACGCTAGAGAGAAGCAGGGCATTAAGAGAGTGGACTTCCTGGATGACAACAGGGCAGCGCACTACACTTCGACGCCCGATGCTGGATGCTGCGGACTCGGGTACATCGAGCAAAATACTCATATGTGGACGTGAGATGCACCGAGTCATATCCTGCTCTATACTGACAAAGCCTGGCAGATCGCCACGAGACGTGGCCGCCGAAAGTGAAAAGGTAGAGTGGCAGACAACGGATGAGAGAAGAGGCATGCAACGGGCGCCCCGCTGCGGCGAGACGGCGAAACACACTTCTCCCGAGCGATGAAATGTCCGCTCGTGCTCCTTGCGTTCTTCGCGCTACCGCTTCTTTTCTCGTCGGGTTTGTAAACCATGTTTCGGGTTCTCGCCACTGCAAAATCTCTGCACTGAATACCAGAAAGCTCTCTGCTACCATATCCTCGCGTTCCAAATCTGCGACCGGGCACCTCTATGGCTCCGTTGTCGAACTGCCTTGCTTTGTGAGTATTGAGAAGGCTTTGACCGGATGCACACAAGGAGTCGCGGAGACGGCAGAACATGTCATACTCGAGTGCGCGGGCAACACCACCCAGAAGACAAGGCCATAGTGCTGACGTGCTTGCTTGACCAGCGAATGTCAACGCTGAACACGGATTAGAAACGAATGCAGCGTCAGCGCTCGGCTTCGAATCAAATTTGAGACGAACGTTGTCCCAATTGTCGTGTTCAATCTGTGAAGAACGTTGGCCTTCGATGATGACGACATCTCTATCAGCACTAGGGCTTTGTTATCTAGGAGGTGTTGGCGCGAGCCCATAGCCAAAAGTGGTGTATGTACGGGGGGAACATGTTGGTGGTGCTGAGTTTCCCGGACGGCGGCGAAGACGAAGCCGAAGCCGAGCAGCAAGCTAAACGAGGAGGCCCACCGATCCCACCAGTTGAAGCAACAAAATGATGACTGAAGTGCTGTTGGAAGTCGAAGTAAGCGGAAAAAAAATAAGGAAAATAATACGAGTGGCTAGATTCAGCGCCCTTGCTGAGATCCCCCGATACAAAGAGGTTAGCCCTAAATCCGAATTCAAATCCGAATTACCAGGTGGCACGCAAGGTGCCCACAATGTCTTTTTTTATTTTTACGATATCATGCTTATGTGGACGTCAGGTTATAAAGAATTTTCGTATTTCCCAATTCACTTTTTATCCAGGTAACATAATGTTCTCTTACTTTCGCGTTCTATTCCAACCGATAGCGCCCCATTCTCACGAAGTTTCAGCTTGCTGCGATGCGTAGTTTATTTACGCGAGCCAAAAAACACAATTTTACTTTCTCGCAAAGGCCCCGTTTGTAAAAAAAGTTCAATCGTTCATCACAAGGACTTGTGCTATCTTTTGAGTAATGAATTTTTGCGCTTTGTGAACACACCTCTTTTTGCAATAGTGTTACATTTGACTGCGCCATCATAAAACTCTGATAAAACAACCACCTTTGAGACTATCATCGCATGACAGAACGCGTAGGTGAAATTGTTTTGATCACTTTTATAAAAGCTCTTCTTAACGTCACTTCAGGTATGGACCTGCTTTTTGTTTGGCATGATCTTATCAGCCATCATGTGGGCAGTCAGCGACAACGTCCACTCCTGGCCTCAACGAGGACACGCCTGGCGTTCTCTGCCGTCATTCTTCGATCACGTATGGACGTTCATTGGACACACCTTTTTGGAAGGTGCCACAGTTTTCTTCCCGTGTATATTGTTGTGAACTCATCACTTGAAAATATGATTTCAATTTGAAGCTAATATGAATAACTCAGTTCAATGCAGACGCAGCCATACCGTCTGCTGTCAAAATGAACATTCATCTCATCATTATTAATTTCCGGAAATGTTTTTAAATTTTAATTTCAGTGAAGGTTAAAGAGACAATTATAAACATAATAAAATACAGCCTCAGTAAACAAGGACGACAAAGAAGAAACGGAGATAACAAGAAAACTACTGATTCGCAACTGAAATTTATTATGTGAAAAGGAAACAAAGGAAACTTCTTAAACAAATTACACACACACACACATATTAAAGGCCACGCCCACCAGGAAACTTTATGGTGGTGGGCTGGCGAGATAAGTTATCTTTGCAATAAACGGTCCTTTCGTCCTCGCTCTAGGAGGGCGGTACTTTACTAGAGGTCCACACACTCAAAAATAATAAAGAGGGGTAATGCAGTTTCATTCCTTAAATCGGCCCTCAAGAAGTAGTTCGGGCACTCGATGGAAGACAGTTTTAAGGGGCAGGATGTCGCGGTTTTCATTGAGCCTTTTGGCTGAGGCAGTGGGCTCCCTTTTAGAAGAAGCAAACGTTTACGAGAAGAGGAAGACAGGCGCGGAGAAACGTCGAATGGAGGTAGTCCCCTGCCTTCATCGGCTTTCCCACAACCTGAAACAGGTCGGAGATCGGTAGGAGATCCCTGTTGTGTTCTAAGCTCCACGAAAGATGAGCCAGGTATGCGCGAGAGTTAGTGCTAGCGCAAAAAACGTCCGCAAGCTAAGTGCGCAAAAAACATAAAAAAAAACAACCTATCGTGACCTATACATCGGGAGTCGTCTACCGGATACCCCTGTCGTGTGGAAGATCTCAAGTAGGCCAGACAGAAAGCTGTTTAAATGAAAGATTGAGAAACCGCGCTTACTCCCTAAGGGCTACCGTCGGGGGGGCTCTTACCGCTACATTGCAGGGATCGTTTATGGCTCACTCCTTTTGGTGACGCGGTTGTTGTGGGCAAACACCGAGACAAAATGACTAAAAAAATTAATTCGAGCCTTTTTTATTTATTTATTTTTGTTGGCAGACATATGTGTCAGTGAGCCATCGGTGGCGCAATCCAAGGAGATAACGTACATTCGGTCTAACATGAGCGCCAATTTGTAAGGTGATATCTCTGCGGCTTCTAGTTGCCTCGTAGGCGTGCGTTTTAATATGTGTGTGTGTAATCTGCTTAAGGATATTCCTTTGTTTACTTTTCATAAAATAAACTTCAGTTGCGAGTCAGTCGTTTTCCTGTCGTGTTCGTTTCTTCTTCATCCTCCGTGTTTACTGAGACTGTATTTCATCATGCTTAACTATTACCAACTGGCCCAATTTAAAACCCTACTCCAGACCATTATAAAATCCGGTTCCAAGCTTTGATAGTGACAATCCAGGTCCCAATACATTACGGTTGCATGAGGCTCACTGAGCCGTACGTTATCGTTCGCTGTGCGCTTTGGGATTCTCGACCCCAGAGCAGGCGACGCTTCCCAGAGGCAAATCCGTGACGCTTAGAAACGTGAAAATCGCGCCTTTCAAAATTTGCTTCAATATGGACAGGCCTTTCACCCCGTGTCTCTACCAGAGCGCCAGCGAAGCTGGCGCTCTGGTAGAGATAATGACGTTTTATTATACTGCGGCTACGCCAATCACTGCGCAGGCTCTAGTGCGCCGCAAAGGTTGCCGCCGAAGAGCGCGCGGAATTGCACAATGTCAGGGGGGAGAGAGACGTTTTATTATAGCGCGGCTACACCAATCACGGCGCAGGCTCTAGTGCGCCGCAAAGGTTGCCGCCGAAGAGCGCGCGGCATTGCGCAATGTCAGGGGGGAGAGAGACGTTTTATTATAGCGCGGCTACGCCAATCACGGCGCAGGCTCTAGTGCGCCGCACAGGTGGCCGCCGAAGAGCGCGCGGCATTTCGCGATGTGAGGGGGAGAGACGTTTTATTATAGCGCGGCTACGCCAACCACGGCGGAGGCTCTAGTGCGCCACTTAGGTGTCCGCCGAAGAGCGCGCGGCATTGCGCATTGTCATGGGAAGAGATACGTTTTATTATCGCGCGGTTGCGCCAGTCACGGCGGAGGCTCTAGCGCGCCGCACAGGTGGCCACCGAAGAGCGCGCGGCATTTCGCGATGTGAGGGGGGAGAGACGTTTTATTATAGCGCGGCTACGCCAATCAGGGCGGAGGCTCTAGTGCGCCACACAGGTTGCCGCCGAAGAGCGCGCGGCATTCCACAATGTCAGGGGGGAGAGAGACGGCGCGCGTGGCGAGAAGTATACACGACTCAGGAAAGAGGCGGTGTCGGTGGAGAGGAGTATAAAGTGGGGCATACATTGTTGCGTTTGAAAATTGTTGGTCTACGCTCGGTTTGTCGCCGGAGACGATCCGCCAAAAGCTAGCCATAGACCGCTTCGCTGTAAAATCTTCCACAGTCTAGCGGTGAAATAGAAAAGCATGGGAAAGGCAATGAAATGCACACCGTTGGAGTCGTGAATACACTCGGAGCCTCGGTGGATATTCGGACTCGCGTTCCTGACCAGTCAGTTCGGTGACGGAAAATCTTCGTATCTTAACGATGTCTGGAGCACAGCACGCGCCCTGAAGACCACATACCCTTGCGCCTGGCTATGATGAATATTGACTCCAAGGATTGGGGACGTAACTTCTTGTTCAGTCACGAATAGACCATTATCACCAATCGTTTGGCTCATGCGTCACGCCGCCTTAACTAGTCAACAGGAGGCAGGTGATAGCGCACGACACATCTTGTGCACTGCACACGCAGAGATCCAGCGAGGTTTTTGCACGTGCAGTAAGACTAAAATTCCCTCTAGGCGTTGCGGCAGCGGTGGCGAAGCCAGGCTGACTGGTAAGATCGGTCTATTTAGGAGGTTAGCGCAGCTCGAGTTTTTTTTTTTGTAACCGCCGTATTCGTCCTAGTGGAATGTACAAAATGTAAGAGACGGGACGGGCAAAATAAACGAGACATTTTATTTTATGTTATTGATGTGTAAGAACAAGCGTTCGGTGATCAGTGCTTTTCTAGGCTTGACTCCATGAAGAAAAAATGCAGACAAATATAGTAAATAACTTCGCCTGGTGTCGTTCACACTGCGTGCAGCATCAGAACAATGGCTATTGACGCCACGCGTGTGAAGTTTAACGATATAGTTTGCAGCATATACGCTCTATGAAGTGTCGAAAAGGCGACAGGAAAGCGTATGGTGGGTGTGCCCCAGAGCACGCAAAAACTAATTCCTCCGCTCTTCAATAAGTGACTTCGGTTAAGAAGTGGATATCGCCGCTCTGGCTGAGCACGCTGGAAGACCGCTTGGCTGGCGTAAAGTACGGTGTGGCATGGTGATGATCGGCGGACTTCTTCGCAGGTGTTTAGAATGGTTCTAGTGGAGTTGCGACACTCGCTTTACGAGACAGTGGTTTTGTATGAGCAAGAAACTTTGATCTTAATAATTTCTGGCCACTTCTGGAGTTGCGGACTCTCCCACTGTCGCCTGCTGTGAGACGTCTTTCGTGCGTTCTGCCCTTACGTGTTTGTAGCGGTTGGGTGAACTGTCATACAGACACCTCTTGGCGTTATTGCCTTGTGGTATCGAGCCGTGTGAGAAGGCATGTGCCAAGCAGTATAAATTTTGGGACTTAACCTGTACCGAACAAAGCGTTCTGCTTGATCGCTGCTGCTTGGAGAGGATATTTATAACGTGGTGAGTACTCATATTGCTCATGCATCTTGAAAATTCAACAGATGAAAATTTAAGACCACTACTGGAATTGAGAATTTCAGGAGAGCCAAAACGTCAAAAGAGTTAATGAAAGCAATTTGAAGTTCTTTTCCGAAGAAGTTTGTTTCCAACGAAACACTTCGCCACTTTGAATAAGCCTCGACGTAATTAAGTAGTATGATACCCGTGTAAAGTGCCGTGAACTATACATACCAATGATTTCAAGGACGAGTAGGCGAAGCCCATGGATGTATGGTGAAGCCGGGCAAGGTAAGTTACTTATGTTCTTTGAAATAAAGATTTGCGTGCTCGCGTTGGATTTGTTTTTAGCTTGTCACTGAAGAGAGGCACGTACGCTTACAGCAGTGCGCCGAGTTCCCTTGGTGGCTTCCCTTAGCTCGGGGAGGATCGTATGGTGGCGCGTGCTTCTTGAATACGGCCCTATTCGAGCTGGATGTGTTAAACTGCTCTTGTTTGAAAAGTGCTTGCCGATCCTGTAGCATATCGTAGATGGGCAATAAGTGCCAACCATGTTGAATAACCTGAGACTGGGGCAGAAGTGAACAAATAAGTCGAAGGAACAAAAAAGGGCGGGACGACGTCTCAATCTGAGCTACCAGGTTTATTTAGTCCGCCTCCTTATATAGCCCACAATCAGCCACCACCAACACAAAAGGGTCAACCTCTAACCAGCTCAAACGCCAAACCCTCCAATCAGCCACAACTTACACAAAGGAACAACCCCTAAACAGTCCAAACACCAAAGCCTTTATGGTGACACAGATCTAAACAGAAACAACAATGAAAAGAAATAAAAGACGAGGTTCTTGGGGCGCGCGCTACAGGCACGCCTCGAGACGGAGAACGCTTGAGAATTCGAGCAGGTCGGATGCCTTTGCTCTTTCTTCCCCACAAGTGGTGACCCGGACGTGATAGTCAAAGACCGGGGACGATGATTTGAGTCGTCGCTCTTCACAGAGCTAACCCGCATTCTTGGGGCGACACGGTTGCGGACGACCGCTTATCAGACGCAATCCAACAGACTTAGGGAGCGCTTTCATCGCCATCTGAAATCGGCATTGATGGCCCATGGAAGGCCTAACGAGTGGGTTTCCCAAGTGCCGATCGTGCTCCTTGGCGTCCGGACGGCCCTTAAAGAAGACCTCGGATGTTTTACCGCCGAGCTCGTCAATGGCACTCCTCTGAGGTTGCCATCAGATTTCTTCGAGGCCGACACACCATCGTCGACAAAGCCCGAAGCTTACGCCGAGACCCTCAGAAACGTGTTCGAAAAACTCCGCCCAATTCCAACTCGAGTTGGGAATACCAAATTACCATATGTTACGGAGGGCCTAAAGACTGCCACCCACGTGTTCGTCCAACAAGAATATAACAGAAAGC
The DNA here is from genome assembly GCA_013358835.2 of Ixodes persulcatus. Taxonomy (NCBI): domain Eukaryota; kingdom Metazoa; phylum Arthropoda; class Arachnida; order Ixodida; family Ixodidae; genus Ixodes; species Ixodes persulcatus. The sequence goes on from JABSTQ010010208.1 coordinate 152,549, forward strand.
CACTACGTCCTCACTATCAGGAACCGTTTCCCGTGGTACAGAGAAGGACGGACACGTTCGTCCTCCGCATCAACGGGAAAGACGATGCCGTTGCCCTCCACCGACTCAAGCCTGCTCATCTCGAGGCTACTACGCCGACATACATTCTCCGGCCACGAAAAATTGTCAGTTGGAAGGATATATAAAACGTAGAAATCTTCCCAGAGGGGGGCATATCTGTGGTGACACAGATCTAAACAGAAACAACAATCAAAAGTAATAAAAGACGAAGTTCTCGGGGCGCGCGCTACACGCACGCCTCGAGACGGAGAACGCTTGAGAATTCGAACAGGTCGGATGCCTTGGCTCTTTCTTCCCCACACCTCCAATACACAAAGTAGTACATGGACGGCCTTCTTGCCGATTCACACAGATAACTCTACAATCTCCCCCAAAATTTAATAAAAGAATCTTTACCTACTTCATAAAAAAAAAAAAAAAATATATATATATATATTTTCTTTACAGACAAAAAAAAAAAAAAAAAAAAACTTTATGCCAGCGATGAACGGATGACACACACTGAATACAAAAACGGGGCAAAGGTGAAAGTACAAACATAAAAAAAGAAAAAAATTATACTTTTAAAAAACTTTTGGAATTTTTACCGAACTGTAACGAAGCCTGACTTATGCAATTACCTAGAGATTTTATCCGCACCGTCTCCCTTACTAGTCTTTTTGCATCATTCCTCTCCTTGTGAATGATTTCTGTCTCCGACCAAATCGCAGTGCAGTCGTTACATTCGTGGACATGTTTTGCAATTTCTGAGTTCGGTGCATTGTTCTTCACGTTTCTGTTGTGTTCACTTAATCTGTCGTTGATGCATCGTGCTGTCTGTCCTACATACTTAAACCCGCATTCCAGTGCTATCTCATACACAACACCACTCTCGCAATTTACTGGTTTTTCTCGATGGTTCTTTTTGCAGTTATTCGCACCTGTTTGAAACAGCGTCAATCTACTGAGTTTAAAATTCGAGCTAAAGACCGTGTCTACTCCAAACGTTTTCGCGCATTCCTTGAAGTTGTGCGAAACTTTATGAAAATATGGGATCACAACAAATCTATTCCTTTCACCTTGTTCCTTTTCTCTTTTTCCTTTGATAACCATCTCTAACTGCCGTTTGATAAAACTGTTTTTATACCCTACTCAGATCAACCTTTTGCATTGTCTTTCAACCGAATCCGTGATGAAATGAACACACGATCTGTCTAGCACGTTTCTGACCAACGATTTTAAAACCCCAGCTTTTACGATCTTCGAATGACAGAATGACAAAATTCTAAACCGGCAACACCGGTTTAGAATTTTCTTTCTGTATTCCCAACATATCCCTTGATTCACCTGAATACGTAAGTCTAGAAACTCTAGGACCTTTCTTTCCGGTTTTTCCGTGGTAAACTTCAATTCCGGAGCCGCTTATCTTATCTCACGTTCCAGACTGCCTGTTAGATCATCCGTTACTGTGCATACTATGATGTCGTCCACATATCTTTTTACTATCGCCATACCCGGGGACTTCTCCTGCAGTCTATTATGCACTACTCGATCCAAGGAGTTTAAGTAAACTTCCGCTAAAATCGTTTCCACCGACGAACCTATACAAACACCGTCTTTTTGAACGTACTTCCTTCCTTCGTATTCGATTACCGTCGACTTCAGATAAACCTCGAGGATCGTAAGGAAACTCTCTACCGATATACCTGAACCAGCTTGGAACTTGACGAGATTCAACTCCAATGCCTCTCTCACTCTCTGCATCAACCGAGTCTTTTCTAGGGAGTAATAAAGGTTCTTAATATCCATGGATAAAACAGAGCATTGCTGCCCATGAAACGTTTTCAACATGTCGATCAGCTCATTTGAATTTCTTAGAGACAATGCATTCTCTAGGCATGCATACATCAAACCTCGCTGGAGAAACTGTGAAACTACTTTCTGCCAAGTTCCGTTCTCATTAGTGACCGCACGGAGAGGCATTTCAGGTTTATGGTCCTTGAGAAAGAACTTGCTACTTATTGTCGAATTTGTAGCACTCGTGATACTTTTTGCTACATTCTTTAAGTCGTCTTCATTAAGGAGGGCACAAATGTTTCTTCACAATTTTCTTACATTGCCCGCCCACTCAGAGAACAGAGATTCCATTGCAACTTTTGTTTTTTTTCTTGAATACTGCCATTGGCAAGACGGCAAACTTTGCAGACTTATCCGTTTCCAATAGTTTTAATGACTTCGTTTCTAACTTTTTCTTAACCGCGTTAACCTTTCTGAAATTGCTTTTGTCCTTCGGGTACGCCTCCCCCATGACTTTCTCAATCCTACTGATAGCGTGATCTACAAAAGCGACCTTTTCTTCCAGGATGACCTTTCTGGCCACAGTATGAATGGTAGACAACACTTCAAGTCTCGAAGGTTTTACATCTAAACAACACTTCGGTCCCTTAGCTAACACTTCCTCCGTGTTGTGTGTTAATGCTTCCCCACATGGATTTACAGGAGACTGTCGGGACTTGCACCATGCATCAACCCAAAACCACGTTTTCCGAACCCCATTATTAAAAATTTCGAGTTTTTTAGACTGTCCAATACACGTCTGCTCTTGATATACCATTATCGGTCGAACAGTGTTCTTTTGGTGCTGGTCCATTGATGGTACTCCCGGTGGAACTTGAAATCATCTCCCAGGAGAAGCGTCCAAAGTCTGTCGCAGGCTCCTCTGACGCCCTGGATCATTTTGCTGGCTCCGTCCCGGTAGGCCTTGATGATCTTTTTCTTGGCGTGCCAAGGAACACTGGTTGACGATAGATGCTTGAAGTTTTCAGGGTCCACGAACGTTTTCCAAAGACAGATGCCGAAGAACGCCACATCCGCTTCCAGCTCCGCCAAGTGACGGCCCAGCTTGTCCAAAATCGTGATGGCCTGGAGAATTAACGTGTTGGGCGGAGGTGCAAATGTGCCACCGGCGGTTTTGTACGACAGCGACGTGAAGCATCTCTGTAGGCACGATGACTTCTCCCCAGGGTTGGGCAGAAATACTTAAAAATGTATTTGGAAATACAAATACTGGGATACATTAAAATAGTAGCTAAAATACTGATACTAAAATACATCTGCAAAAATGTATCGCGATACGTATCGGAAATACATTTTGAATGGAGGCAAAAAGTATTTGGAAATACAAATACAGGAATACATTTCAGGAAGGGCAGAAATACAAATACAGAAATACTGATACTGCAATACATTTTTCAAATTTGTTTGAGACGCCAACTAAGATGAAGCTTGACGTTTGAAGTCGAAGTTTTTGATCCCGAAGTTACTTTCCCGTAGGCTTGGCACTTTGTCTTGAAGATAGTGGTTTCGGATTGCGCGGAGTCTTCAATGGGCTCAAAATTAAAAAAAAAAAAAAAAAAACTTTCCATCAAGGACTGACCGCGGTCCTTTCCCTGACATCCTGTCTGTCTGACGAGGGATGCGAAAAAACTTCGACCTCTAAATAAATTTGATGTCACCCTAAATCCCAACAAAACGTGACAACGCCCCTGTCAAATAAAGACTCCCCTGTCAACAATGATCAGATGACGTCGCGGTGGAATGAACTGGTATTCTTTATTTGTCTGGCCTTGAACATGAAAGTTTACCACGGTGCTGTATGAAAGGACAATACGTACTTTCGTTGTAGGTTACCTCGTTGAAGATCGTGCAGGCAGTGTCATTTGGATTTTTCGAGAATAGTGGACCACCTGAAGCATCCTGGAACACATGTCTTATCGTCTGTTATGGTTGAAAAAAACGATACGGTGGCATCCCTGTTGTGAAGGTCCTTTCTGCCGACGCTTCGCCACCAACGCATAGATTGCAGTCCTCAAGTCTCGCTTAGCATCATCTAAAGAGAGACCTCGTGGATTGCGACCTTATATTGCTGGCGCAGGTGCGAGCTCTCCGAGAATCAGCGCGCTCGAGACGGGTCGCAGGGGTACGAAATCTGGGTCTGTACCGCGAGGCCACGTCTGGCATCCTTCCTGGGTTTCGAATCATCAGAGCAGCGGGTCACGTTCCCGTCGGCTGATGACGTATCCTTGAGTCGTGCAATATTACGGGCGCAGCCGCAGACGCATTCGAATATGTGTTGAACTTCACTGCGTGAGTCATCCTACTACTTCAAACAGACCCCCGCCAGGCTCGTGCTGTAATGGACTGTGACTCAGCTTTGCAGGCTGGGTGTACTGTGTACACTAAGGCAAGAGAGACGGTTAGCAGCGGGCATTGGATGCCAGGAAATAATGACTCAAGAAATCCCTACCTAAGGACCTGCGCCAGGAGATGCTCTGAATTCACTCCTGGCACGCCACCTGGTTCAAGTCCCTCACTATACGCAACACTTCTCAGAACAGGAAAAAGGACGCATAGAAAAATAGTCTGGAGAATCGAAAGGAAGGTCAGCATAGTAACAATTCCCCAGTATCACCTACACCCTCGTGCCCTCAAAAGTAAAAAAAAAAAAAAAAGCGTTCGGACTTGTTTTTTTTTTTTTTTGGGGGGGGGAGTATTTCTCAAGAAATGTAACGAAATACATTTCATCCTGATTGTATCACGATACAAAAAAACATTCCAAATGTATTTCGATACAGGAATACAGATACTGGTTAAAGAAATGTATCGCGATACAGAAATACAGATACGAAATGTATTTCTAAAATACTATCCCGATACATTTGTATCGCGATACTGCCCAACCCTGCTTCTCCCGTCTGCTGCGTACCCGAAGGAATGCGTCATCCAGGAGTGGGTCAGGGATGGCGCATTGAAAGCTTGAAATTAGTGACCAGCCTCTCTAATGTCAAGTTGCGTCAGTAACGGTACGTCAGGCACAACCATAGTTGTAACTGATGATGGGCATTGTCCGTGATGACGTTGCGACGCATTTCGTTTTTTTATGTAATCATTAGCACCATAGGAGGTTGACTGTATTTATAGAATGTTGAGAATAACAGATGCAGCAGTTTGAAATGAACTTGGGTGTAGATGGGCGTCACTACGCGCTCCTACTTTCAAAACAGTGCTCGGGACGCTTCTATTTTTCTTATTTTAGTGAATTATAAGTGCCCGTAAATTTATAATCTTCTTTGTCCAAAAAACTGCCTGAACGCGCTCTAGTGCTTCTTCCTTAACGACAGTCAGTTCTTACAGTTCACATCGCTGAGTCTCGATTTTGGTACTGCTTATACTTAATCGATACTCTTCATAATTGATAAGCGAACGTCAATTCACAAAGTAGCATAAAATAGGAAAAAGAATTAAGAAGAACAACAACAACAAGAACAACAGAAACAACTACAACTACAATAACTCAGCAGCAGTAACAACAAGAACAACAGCGATACTAATAATACTAATAATACTATTACTTTTGGGAGACGAGGGTGGAAGGCGACGGGGCGGAGGGCACGTGACAGGCCCGAGGAGGCACGAGCTGGAGCAAGACAGAGCGTGCTGCGCGAGTCTGGGGCCAGGCAGGGACGACGCAGCCAGTCTGGCTGGTCTGGCTCATGGCGATCCCCGGAGCGGTCCACCAGCGAGGTTTTGACCAGGACCGGAGGGAACGGCGAGCCCTGGTCATACCGACCTGGTATGGCCAGGGCTCGCCATCATCAACGCCTGTGACGCAGCGAGACTCTGGCTGTGATAGCCCGGAACAGCTAGCCAACGCAGCGCTGTCTCGGGAAGGGCGATACGCAGGCCTGGACACGGACTCCGACTGCGAGCTTTGAACGACGGGCGACAACCAGGGTCGGCGGGCCTGGGCCGCCAGCTCTCAAAGACGGACAACCAGGAAGTACAGTGAACCCATTTGCTGTCTTCTCGTTGTGGTGTGTAACTCCTATGGAGACGAGCGAAGCACAGACCGATCGGGAAGCGAATATTATAGAGCGGCCCCAGATACTAAACCTTCTATACTGCCACGCGTGTCTCCGAGCGAGCGTGTCTGTGACCGAATGGTTATCGTTCTTTAGTCCCACGCAAAGGGCCGAGGATCAATTCCTGGGAGTGGATGTACCTTTTTTTTTTTAAGACGAAAGCCTTATATGCCCCATTACGGGAAAAGGCGGCGTTGGCGTTGTGTCCGAAAGATGGCTATAAAAATACGTCATCAAGCACGCGGCGCTCAAGGTCAAAGCGAAGGCGCCTCAGAAATAAAACACAAAGAAAAGCACAGCAACGCAGATGATTCGTCACAGAAGCCGGGAAGCCGGCGGCGGCGCCGCGCCTGCGCAGTGGGGGAGAGTGATGTCACCACCATTGCTCAGTATGCAAAAGGAACACATGGCGCGCTGCCGGTGCTGCCTCCGGCGCGTCAGTTCCGTTTCGGACTTCATCAGTGCTCGTTGTGTGCTTCGTGCGATAGGCTGTGAGGCGACCGCGTCTACATCTACGGCCTCGTTTAATGCTTGTAGAAACATTACTCGTAAACATTTCACCCGCGGGACTATAATGCGTTCGCATTACTACACGGAAACAGTCTTAAGTGTCTTCGGCGTGTTTTTTTGTTTCTGTAAATATCGTGTTTTGGTAAATTCGAGAACCCTGTTACTTGTTTGAGGTCCGAATGTTCTACGCGCCGAACCTTCTACGCCGATTGTTCCAGAAGCCCACACGTGTACAAAATGGGCTCCTCGTGGCGAGCCGCACTATGTCGCGTCCCAGCGCTCGAACTACGCCGTCATCGATGCCTGCGACGCTAGCTTTCTTCTATTTTGTGTTGGGCACACGTTTGCCCCATTAAACGCTTAGTTTTCTTATGTCATTGTTTGCCTCATTAATTTTTTATTCTTGATATTCTGGTGGAGATGCGGGGTATACCGCGTTCCATGCCTGCGAAATGTCCCCCTCAGAAGATCTGTCGGGCTCAATCGTTCTCAAGTACCGAAAAGCTTATCTTCGTTGATGAACCCGAAACCCGGACCAACCGCCGTGAACCCAAGGCCTTCCCCCGGAATTCGTTCCTGCACCGTCCAAGCCAACAAGGACTGCGGCCACGACGAACGCCACTTCGAATCAAGACGGAACACCGCTGACTTCCATCGTCTATGTGCAGGCCCCACTACGGACGCCGGCGACTTTCCATGGCGACTTTTACGAAGATGTGGACGACTGGTTGAGCCAGTACAAGCGCGCCGTCCGGTTCAACGAATTGGGGGCTGAACAAAGCCTACGGTATATCTACTTCACTTTGGAAGGCACGGCACGCACCTGGTACGAAAAGCACGAAGCATCAATTTCGTCGTGCGAAGACTTGCAGGCCGAGCTTCAACGCACCTTTGCCAGCCAGCAGCGACGACAACGGGCCGAAGAACTTCTGCAAGCAAGAAGCCAACGGCCGAATGAGAGCGTCACAAGTTTCGTCAAAGACGTTCTCCGCCTGATGAACCGCGCCGACCCAAACGCTTCCGAAGAGAAAAAAAGTTGCTGGTCTTGATGCGGGGAGTGAAGGAAAGCATCTTCAGAGACCTTGTGCAAACCCCACCTACCACCGTCGAAGGTTTCGTCACTGAGGCCACAAACATCAAAGGTGCCCTTCAAGCATGGGCCTTCCATCACCAGCAAATTCCCGGCGTCACTGCCCTTTCGCCTTCCAGCTGCAACAGCCCGGACATTCGGGAGATCAATCGCGACGTCGTCCGGGAAGAGCTGAGGACGCTCCTGCCGGCTGCCAACCAGCCGGCTTCACTGTCGAAAGTCGAAGTTGTCTGCGTGGAAGTTCAGCGAGCATTCCAACCGGAGGCTCCTGCCAGCGTTGCAGCGCTCTAGGAGCCCACCGTGACCTACGCCGCAGTAGCTCGGAGACCGGCGCCAGCTGCCTGGCAGTATTCGAGGTTCCCGTTCGCCTTCGCCTGGATCTGCGCTTTCGCCATTCCGCCGCTGTCGTCGGGACAGCCTGTCCCCCCAGTCTCGTCGGGAAAACTAAGAGCGGCGACCTCTGGAGGTGGAGTTGCCGTGGGCCGAGGACGTAAAGATTCTCCAAGAACGCCTGAGAGCTCCGACTCTTGCGACGCCACTCATCGAAGCAACGCTTCGGCAAAAGTGCAGAACAACCTCAACGTTGTCATCAACGGCCACGACGCCTCGGCACCCGTAGACATTGGAACGGACTACTCCGTTTTGAGTTGGAGACTCTCACGACGCCTCCGGAAAGTAACTACTCCGTGGGATGGCTCGCAGGTACACACCGCCGGAGGGCACCTTGTTACACCCGTTGTAAGGTGCATGCACCGCTCGCGCCAAGGCACACGGCGAAACCTGCCCTGTGAAGATCGTCGTTCCTTAGGATAGTGCGAGGGATGTTATCCTCAGAATGGACGTTTTATGCGAGTACGGCACCGTCGTCGCCCTTGGAGAGAACAGGTTGACACTCCGACAACCTTTCCCGACGCCGAAAGGTTCTACGGTGAAGGCCGCTGCTGTTGGAGTTCTCGCCGACCATGTGAACCTGCCTTCGCGTTCGAGTGTTTGATACCCATGGAGTTCGATAAAACTTCCTGCGGCGAGGTTGTGCTTGAGGGCCAGGTACTTCTTGAAGGGGGAATGAAGTCCCAACAGGTGTAATAACGCTTCAAGTTGGACATGCCACAATCCTCGTTACCAACTTCAGACAAAAAACGCAACACCTTACCAAAGGTACCGCCGTAGGTCACATCGAGGAACTCCCGGACGCAGCCGTGATCATTGCACTCACTGAAGACCCGCCATCATCGCATCCCCAGAAAACGCCTCCCACAATACTTTATGTCGATGCGAAGCATCCTGCTTCAGAGTGAGGAAGGCTGCTTTAATTTCTGGATAGCGCCGCATTGTTACCGACACCGCCTAACTCCCGGTCCATTAGTCACCGTACCGAGTATCCGTGAAAGAGAGAGATGTCATTCTGGAGCCAGTTCAAGAAAGGCTCTACAATGAGATCATCCAGCCGTCAAGCAGTCCATGAGCCTCACCAGTCGAGCTCGTTAAGAAGAAGGACGGCACTCTCAGATTCTGCGTGGACTATTGCCGACTGAACGCGGTGACAAAGAAGGATGACTTTCTGCTTCCTTGCATCGATGACACGTTGAACCGACTTCGTCACTCCTGATATTTTTCGTCAATGTATCTAAGGAGTGGATACTGGCAGGTCGAGGTCGACAGAAGGGATCGCGAGAAGACAACCTTTGTCAAGCCAGAAGGGCTGTACGAATTTAAAGTGATATCCTTCGGGCTGTGCATGGCGCAAGCGACCCTCCAGTTGTCATGGACACCGTGCTCTTTGGTTTGAAATAGCAGAGCTGCCTCGTATACCTTGACGATATTATGATGTTCGCCAGTAACTTCGACAAGCACTTGTTACTAGGGGTGTGCGAATAGTGATTTTTGAAACCGAATCGAATACAAATCGAATAATTCTGGCACCGAATCGAATACGAATACGAATCGAATAATTTTCGAATAGTTTCCGAATAGTAAGTAGACAGCTACTAAAGAATGAAGACCAATGAGATTATAAAATTATTTTTATTAATCCAAAAAGTTTCTTAAAATTATTGTAAAATCGCAACTAGACGATAATGACTGTAGTTCAACGACATATAATTAAATACAGACAAAAGCTTCTAAAATATTACAATGCTAAACATAATATCATGGTTCACGCGGATGCTGAACATAAAATCACAGTTCGCTTGAGCCCGCTACATACTGAAGCATTGTACTTACTGGGAACTCTACATTCTCTTTTTATTCCTTGTTGTAGCAGATGTCCTTGCATCGAGGATCAAGGAAGGTGGCAAGGGCGTGATGTGCCTGTGTGCTTACGTCAAGGAACCTTGTTTTCACTGATCTGAGAAGATTCTGGGAAGACGCAATGTCTTGTTCCATTTGCGCCCTCAAAAAGCAACATTTTCTTACACTGAAAAAGTGGAACAACCATGGAAAGTGTTTGGAAAGACTCGACTCAAGCAGCTGTTGTGGCTTCTTCGATTGGTTGCATGGGAGCGGCCGAAAAACTTCCACACTCTACTGCACTTTGTCTTCGAACAACTTCCCGCTTCTACCACTTCTACTTGGCTCATACAGAGTGGCGGTACCGTTGCAACCAGTCCTGAAACGTCTCCAAAATACCTTCCCCAAAGCGTGCACGAGCAGTCTCGTGCGAACGCGCTCCCTAAAGGCTGAACCACATGTAAGCGATTTAGCGAGCGACAAGACGAGCGACAGCGACGGGAGTCAGCCAGAGATCTTGAGCTGCGTCCACTCATCGAGCATTTCGAAGGGAGACATACTACGGTGCCACGAGTCTTTTTGCGAGCTCTACCATCCTTCGCAATCCGACGGGGTGTCTTTACAAGGAGAACTTCGGGTACAACAACACAACATGGCTTTTGGTGGTCCCCAGCGGCCTTCGAGAAGATATCTTTCAAGCCATCTACGATGACCCAACAGCGAGACACCTTCCATACACCCGGATACTCGCCAGGATCCGCGGGAGGTACTACTGGCCTAAGCTTCCGAAGACCGCTCGCCTTTACACCCGATCATGCCACTAGTGCCAAACGACGGAAGAAATCACCGACGAAGCCGGCAGGACTCATGCAGCCAATCGCTCCCCCATCTACGCCATTCCAGCAAATTGGAATGAATTTGCTTGGTCCTTTTCCACCATCAACTTTGGGGAACCGCTGGATAATCGTCGCCACCGATTATCTAACGCGCTACGCCTAAACCAAGGCCAATCCGTGTGCTTACGTCAAGGAACCTTGTTTTCACTGATCTGAGAAGATTCTGGGAAGACGCAATGTCTTGTTCCATTTGCGCCCTCAAAAAGCAACATTTTCTTACACTGAAAAAGTGGAACAACCATGGAAAGTGTTTGGAAAGACTCGACTCAAGCAGCTGTTGTGGCTTCTTCGATTGGTTGCATGGGAGCGGCCGAAAAACTTCCACACTCTACTGCACTTTGTCTTCGAACAACTTCCCGCTTCTACCACTTCTACTTGGCTCATACAGAGTGGCGGTACCGTTGCAACCAGTCCTGAAACGTCTCCAAAATACGCTTCCCCAAAGCGTGCACGAGCAGTCTCGTGCGAACGCGCTCCCTAAAGGCTGAACCACATGTAAGCGATTTAGCGAGCGACAAGACGAGCGACAGCGACGGGAGTCAGCTGCGAGCGACAGAGGTTTCTCACCGTCACTCGTCGCGTCGCTCGGTGTTTGGATTTCTAGAAAACCTCCTAATCGCCTTGATCGCTTGCTCACGCCACTTTCATGCGGCTTGCCTCATCGCGCGACTGACCGAGCGACAGCGAAGCGGGTCGTCGTCGCCTGTCTCGTTTCTCGGCAATTCGCTTACATGGGGGTATACCTAACACAGTGGTCCCTAATGGAGGCAACAACTAACGTTCGTTTGGAGAAAAAACTGCTGCTGCCGATGATGATAATCATTGTATAGGAGAAGAGGTACGTATTGCCATCTTGCGGGCACGTTGTGGGGCGCCTGTGAATGGAATCTCACGGCGCGACACCGTAACGACTATTCGAAAATTATTCGAAAGATATTCGAAACTGTTGAAAATTATTATTCGATTCGATTAACGAATCGAATAGGGTAATATTCGATTCGTTTTTCGAAAATGGCGAATATTCACACACCCCTACTTGTTACGACTCCAAGACGTGCTCCAAGCTATCAAGACCCTTGGACTCACCCTGAAGCCGACGAAATATCGATTTGCTTATGGGAAACGGAAGTTCTTGGACCACGTTGTGAGCAACGAAGGTGTTCGTCCTGATCTCGAGAAGACAGGTGCCGTAGCAGCATTTTCACTGCCGTCTGACAAGGCCGTAACGAGATTTGTCGAACTGTATGCCTATTATAGGCGGTTTGTTCGAGATTTTGCCAAGTTGTCCGCGCCACAGACACACCTCACGAAGGACGCCATAAAATTTGTGTGGACAGGGGAACAGCAGTGGGCCTTCGTCGAGCTAAACGAAGACTCCAGACGCCTCCGATTCTCAGCCGTTTCGACCAATTTGTGCAGGCTGAAATTCGCACCGACGCAAGTAATACAGGACTTGGCGCAGTGTTGCTTCAACTACAGGACGACACGGAACAAATAGTTACCTAGTCTGGAACCCTCCAAGTCAGAGAGCAATTACTCAACGACAGAGAAGGAATGCGTTGCCGTCGTCTGGGCGATAACCAAGTTCCGCCCGTACATGTACGGGAGTCTGTTTCTGGTGGTTACAGAACAACACTCGCTCTGCTGGCTCGCAAACCTAAAGGATCTATCTGGACGCCTTGCGCGGTGTAGTGCTTCAAGAATTCGACATGACTGTAGTCGACAAGTCTGGCCGCAAGCAGAGTGACGCCGATTGTCTTTCGAGGGCCCCTGTCGAGTTGGCGTCCTAGCGCAGTAACGACGACGACGAGGACAATGTTTTTCTCGGCGCTGTGAACGCAGTGAACGCAGTCAACGTGGCAGATATTCAACAGGATAATCTTGAGCTGCGTCCACTCATCGAGCATTTCGAAGGGAGACATACTACGGTGCCACGAGTCTTTTTGCGAGCTCTACCATCCTTCGCAATCCGACGGGGTGTCTTTACAAGGAGAACTTCGGGTACAACAACACAACATGGCTTTTGGTGGTCCCCAGCGGCCTTCGAGAAGATATCTTTCAAGCCATCTACGATGACCCAACAGCGAGACACCTTCCATACACCCGGATACTCGCCAGGATCCGCGGGAGGTACTACTGGCCTAAGCTTCCGAAGACCGCTCGCCTTTACACCCGATCATGCCACTAGTGCCAAACGACGGAAGAAATCACCGACGAAGCCGGCAGGACTCATGCAGCCAATCGCTCCCCCATCTACGCCATTCCAGCAAATTGGAATGAATTTGCTTGGTCCTTTTCCACCATCAACTTTGGGGAACCGCTGGATAATCGTCGCCACCGATTATCTAACGCGCTACGCCTAAACCAAGGCCAATCCGTCGGGAACTGCGGTTGAAGTCGCCAAGTTTTTCATCGAGTCCATCCCCGCAGGTGGCGCCTGCATTAGTAGGTATTTGATGAGTGGCGTCACCACGGACCCGGAGCCATGCGGGTTCACCCGCCTACGTCTGGCTGTGCGTGGCTTTCCCGTGTCCTGGAAAATGGCATCCTAGTGTTGAAGCTGAGTCTTGATAGGTTAGGACTCTTCGGGGTCCCCGGGTAAGGCAATACACCACTTCGGCTCCCGCTTCTCGTAGACGGGTGTCCTGGCTTGACACAACCAGGCTGATTCAGTCAGTCTCCTTTCTTCTCCTCTTGTACTTTTGTCTTTTGTCTCTTTCTACCCTTAATTCTTATTTCACCTTCTTTGGCGGCAGGGGCTAACCTTGGGTGGCGACAGAACTGTCTCTTGATCCACACTTGGTTATAGGATCCTGGTAGCGCTGCTAAAGTGACATACTCAGACAATCCAGATCTGTTATGAGATGTTACCTTTCCCCTTGTTGGACTCCGTGGTGAGTGATGCGTTACAGGTGCGGAAGTTTGTTCCCTTCATATGGGTTCTAAAAAAACAACCTTTCTTGAACGGCCCTTAAAAAAGGTCTGCAACAAAGTCCAAGCTACAAAGAAGACACCACTTAACATCTGCTAGATTTCCAAAATGTTTGGTTCTTCACTCTGAAAGGGACAGCTTTCGAAATTATCCCATTCTTTTTGGCAAAAACACTGGTGATGTCGGTAAGAAATTTAAGGATAAGAAACTGCCGTCCAGTGACCTACATGTTGAAATCGAATCAAGCGAGCAGAGTGCTGCTCTCCTTGCCTTAAATTCTGTTGCTGATTATGAAGTCACGGTCACGCCTCACCGCACCCTCGCACCCTGAACGAAATCCAAGGAGTTATTTCCGAGGATATCCTTCGCGAGGCATCAGACAGTGAAATAGTTGAGGGCCTTTCTGACTAAGGAGTCATAGCTGCAAGGCGCATCTCCTTGCGTCGTGACGGCTAGGAGCGCAAAACGAAGCATGTAGTGTTAACTTTTAAATCCACCACACTTCCTGCAGGCAGTAAAGGCTGTGTACAGTCAGCACGGAATGAAACCCGAACGCCGGAACGCGTGGCCATCGATACAGGCTGCTCCACCTGGAGGGCCCCTTAGAACTAATGAAAATGCACCTGGGTGCGAGGGTGCGGGTCCTACTAATGGCGAATTCAGGTGGTCAATCGCCGGCGAGAACGAGCCGGCGGAACCGGCAACCAGAAACGCGCCGGCGGCACACCACGTGACCCTCACCACCCGAACACGAAACGCCAGACGGTGGCAGTTTACTTCGCCTCTTGCCCGCGCGACACCGCTAGCGAGAGCCTGTCGCCGCGTCACCCCTGTGGATTGACTCGAATAGCGGCTGCTAAAGTGACTTCTGATCAGTTTTGTTCTTTCGTTCATTTTTTTCTCACTGACCTTCTCTCCCATTTCGGAAGTGACGACACCGGATACGGTCTGGCGCCTACTCGCCCGGCCGTTCGGAGCTTGGGCGGAAAAAGCGCCGGAAAGTTGCCGGTGCTTGCCGGAGAACCACCACCCGAACGGTGCGCGCCGGCCGGAAACGGACCACGCGAACACTATTGCCGGTTTTCCGGCAAAAGAAGTTGCCGACGATTGACCACCCGAATTCGCCATAAGCTGTCCTCGACCCTCGCGCGGGGCGTCTGGGACTTCCGCGTTTCGCCGGTGGCGCGCTGTAAGCACCGTCACTCGGGGAGCTTTTCTGTGACCGCACTGTCGCCCGGTCGACACCGGGCGACAGTGCGACACCGATAGGCCCTGCTCAGACAGGGTGATGAATTTATTCCACTCCGGAATTGACACGCCTGGCATATCGGTGGTTACCAAAGAGAGCTTCAGCAAGCAATTCCTCGCTTTTTAAGATTCGACTGATAACCTCTCACAAAAACATGGGCATTGCTCATAAAAACCGAGGCATCCGTGTCGGTCTGTTGCATCTTTTTTTTTTCATAAAGAGTATGGTCGTGCGAATAAGCAAACTTTATTTCGCGTTTATGACGTTTCACTACTTCTCAGAAACCGCGCGTGGCACGTTGTTCACCGGAGCCCCAGCGTGGTTTCGGTGACACGTCATCAAGCACTACGGGTCTTCTGTACCAAATGTTTCAACTTTCATTTCGCCCTTACGATGCACAAAGCGATAATGAATGACAGCGGTTAAGAGATATCGCTGGGAATCCGATACACAAAGCGAGTGGCAGTGCTGTTTGTATCGGATGTGACGGCGCTGACAGCGGGCGCCACCGGCGAAACGCAGAACTACCAGATGCGCCGCGCGATGGTCGAGCTCATCTTAGTAGGACCCGCACCCTCGCACCCTGGCGCATTTTCATTAGTTCTCAGGGGTCCTCCAGGTGGAGCAGCCTGTATCAATGGCCACGCGTTCCGGCGTTCGGGTTTCATTTCGTGCTGACTGTACCTACACTGCAGGGTAGGGTCTTACGTACCTAACTCTCGGAGGTGCTTCAACTGCAAGAGGTACGACCACGGCTCTCAGAATTGCCGTGGCCAAGCCACGTGTGACAAGGGGGGGGGGGGGGGGGGGGAGGGCAAGAGTGACCATCCACCTTACTCTTGCTCTAATGAAGCCTACAATGTCAAGTGTGTCAACTGTAACGATCCGCACCCAGCATATTCACGAGCCTGTAAAAGATGGAAAGACAGGGCATGGCGCCCCGTTCTCCGAACATACCTAAATCTGGAGAAAAGGCCTCGCCTCAGGAAGCACAGGCAATGAATAAAGGCAAACGAGTTTCCACTATTGTGTCAGACCATGACGGCATGGCGTGGCAGACTCCTAAAATTAAACAAATAACAAAAACCCTGTGATCCCCCTAAAATGGCACGGCGAATTAATGTTTGCCACGTGGGGCAGCTTTATGAATTTTATTTATTCTCTCCCAGTTTTTCTCTTTTACTCACACTTAGACTCTATTTTAAAGCAATGATCAATTTTCACATTATGCAGCGGAACGGCTGCGGTCTTTTGCGTAATAGGGACGATGTTAATTTTTTTTTTAAAAAGTTATGTCATATATATCTCTTTCTTTACAAGAGATACATTTCAGAAATGATCATAGGTAAATATTGCTCAGCCATCACTTTTTAGAAAAGATCGCCCTGCATCTAATTCCAATATTCGAGTAGCTGTGGTTGTCCAAAATGGTATTGGCCTGCTCTCAGGTTCCTCTTACTACGCCTCTTGAGGTTGTTGCTGTACGCCGTCCACTTTTGGAACGCCTTATCACTGTTGTTCCTATTTGTATTCCACCGAAAATTCCACTGCCTCTTTATAATCTACAAAGACTTGTTACACAGCTCCCTCACCTTTTTTTTTTTTACTTTTGGGAGCTTTTAATGCTCACCACCCCTTGTGGGCTAACACCCGCCAGGACTCACGTGTTGGGGTCCTTCAGCGGTTTATAATAATCTCGTCTGTGTCTCATGAATTGAAGATCACCCATCTTTTTTTAGAGCAGCTCGCAGTTCATTTACGTCTATCCATATTTGTATCTCATCTTTCTCATTGTTTTCTCTATTTACGTCGAAAGTCTTAAATAATTAATTTCGAATCGACCACTTTGTAGTTGTTTTGGCGAGTTTGGTTTCTGTACCAAGCCTTATGAAACATACCCCTTTTTGGAAACTGGAAAAAGCAAAGTGGGGTCTTTTTAGCCAAAACTGGGACTTGAAACCTTGCATGTTCCAGTCCTAAACATATGATGAAGCCACCGCATACATTACAAAAGAAATTGTTAATGCCGCTTTTCGCTCGATCTCTTTCCTCTAACATTGACAAAAATGTAAGTCATGGTGGAATCATGATTGTCCTACCACCAAGAAAAAACACCAGATACTATAAATATGTGGTACAAAAAAATGGCGGATGAAGTTTAACCTAGATAAAACCGTGTGCATGACTTCTTCGAGAAAAGAGACAACCGCTAGTTCTTGTTAAGATATCACCAACACTCGTTTAAAAACGGTTTCTTATTACAAGTATTTAGATATTTACCTCGCATCCTCGTTGAGCTGGTATCGGAATATAGATTATACAGTAGCAAAAACTTCCAAATCTTCATGCTTCTTCCGCCGAAACACTCGTACCTTCCCATAGGTTACGCGGGAACTATTATATAAAACAAATGTTTTACCTATATTAGCATGTGCCTGCACTATGTGGAACCCAAGAGCTAGTCGAGATAAGAATAAATTAAAAACTTCAAAACCTAGCGGCTATGTATGTTTTAGGAAAATCTTTGATAGATAGAGAGTGACGTGCAACGCGCTCAAGACAAATGTTGTAATGGAGAACACTGGAATGCCACAGAGCAGGGCTTCGTTTAACGTTTTTGCACTTTATATTTCACTCCCAGACTGGTATTCCACGTGAAACCTGCCTGTTTCCCCCATAGTACCTATACGCGTGTGTGGATCATATTAATAAAATGCGTGGATATAGGTGCAAGACCGCGGCTTTTAAGAGTTCATTTTTGTTTTTAAAAACAGTGCTCCAGGGAAACAAATGACATTCTACTGTTGTCTTAGTTTTATCAAACACTGCCTTTTATACTGCTCAAGAAGCGGTAGACTCATTTGATTGATATGATTGCCTAAACGATAAATCCCAGGCCAAAGTTAATGCAGTAGATTATAATTATTTTATATATAGGTGCGGAAGATCATGGTGCATTCAGAGGGATATGGTTTCTTATATCGTTTATTGGTTTTCAATGTCGCGAAGTGTGATGGAGTATGTTAAGTGACGCGAAATCCAAAAAAATGCTTTGGATGTCGCGAAATGTGTCGAAATACCTTTGATCTCGCAAGGTTTTAAAATGGAGTTCAAGATTATATCCTGTTAATTTGTTTTGTGCGTGTATTTTCCCCGCTATAATGCCGAAAGGCGCTGCGGGTATTGAATAAATGAAATAAGGCTAGTAGCATATTTAGCAGATATGGGACGTTTCTGAATTTAATAGAGTTTCAACTAAATAGGGCTCAAGCTCGTTATACAAGGAAGCAGGCCAAGAGGAAGACTTGGAGACGATATCTGTCCTCTATCAGCAGCTGTCTCCCAGCAAAGGAAGTGTTGGACCGACTTCACAAGGCAGAACGCAGATACCGCTGTTTTACAGTTCCTCTTTTTCCATATGTGTCCTCGTCGCACAACCAGGCTAATTTGTCAGGTGCAGATTTTGCGGCCGTTTTCAACTCCTTGCACTACTCTTGAGCGTTTTTGAATTTTATGTCGGATGTACAAAGAAGGAAGGTCGGCTTGGCAGCAGGAGCCTCTGCACCCTACAATCAACTGTTTACATTGGTCGAGCTCCAGATGGCTCTTAATGTCCGTAAGCACTCTTCTCCAGGCCCTGACATTGCGAGATGATCCGGCATTTATCATAGGAATTCCTCGCAGCTCTCCTCACTTATTTCAACGGCCTATAGAAAGATGCCTACTTCCCTACTGAATGGAAGCAGGCAGAAGTGATTCCGCCATTGAAGCCTGGAAAAGACTCCTCCTTCCTTCAAGTTACAGGCCGATAGCATTGACGAGTTTCTTGGAGAAAACTTCTGAAAGGCTAGTTAACAAGCGTCTTGTTCACTTCCTTAAACAAAATAATATTTTGGATGAAAAGCAGTGCGGCGGTCGACCTGGATGCTCCATGACCGACCATTTAGTTTGGCTGGAGACTGTTGTGCGGGAGGCATTTGTGAATAGGCAGCATTGCGTATCCTTTTTTGTTTTTACTAGGAGAAGGGTTACCATACAACTGGGAGAAAGAGAGAGAAAACAAACTCTTATTTAGATGGAAGATGCTCCCCGATTTTTAGCCCAAGTTCAGGCCTAGGTAGCTGTGCTCAGACCTCCATCATCCACCACTTTTCGAATATGATGAACGAGGGGCGGCCACCACAGCTTTCGAAGCTCTGGAGGCGAGGGAGACCAATCCTTCCAACCGCTTCGGATGAGGTGGTGGGGTAGATGGGAGGGTGACTGATGGGCTGCAGAGCTGTCGAAGAGTGTATGTTGGTTACATGTGTACCCACCGCAGTAGGAGCAGATGGGTTAATGAAATGAATCTAGTGTGGGGTAAGTATAGTGTGTGTTTGCGCTTTACGCATGAGGGATGCTTCCTCTCTTGAATGAGTATATGAGGATGAGGGTAGAGAAGTTTAGGCTTTGCGTCTATCCCTAAGAATTTCTTTTCTAATTTTATGCAATTTTTTTCTTGTCAATTTCGGTTCATATTCTTGCCCTGCCAGCCATGCGAGAGGGGATCCGGGATTCGGTTCGTGGGTGAGATTCGGTTCACGGGTGAGACATGGCATCCGGCATGCCTTTTTTATGTATGGAGTACATGGCAAGTTGCTTCACTGCATAAAAAAAAAACTTTTTTTGTGGTCGCTGTCACGATCCTTCTGGAACGTGGACGAAGGGGGCCGAAGCACCCGCCGAGAAGAGACAACTGCAGCCTGGTTGTGAGGGTGGACGATGACTGACCGGGGCGGCGTACGCTCCACGGCGTTTATTGTCGCGATGATCAATGTTGCCCGCCGAGCCTGGCGGCCACAGACGGGCGGACTGGAGGGGGCGCTACCTACTGGTTACATCCCTCCCCCCCAGTTTGTTTTTTCTAAAAACAAAATACATAAGAAACAACGCACACAACCGACACCAACTCGGCGTCTGGTCGTGCCAAGTCCTGGCCGGTCGACGACGAAGGCTACCCCGGCGAGTAGCGGTCAGGTGGTTTCGCTGCCGCGTACTCCGCCTGGTAACTGGAGTCGACGGGCCAGGTGTGGCAACGCCGGGCGCTGCCTGAACCGGTCGCGCTCCACCCGGTGGAGCCGCAGGGACCGGATTTGGGAGTGGCACCGGTCCAACTGGTGCCACAGGACTTGTGACGCTTGTCGCCGCCGTGCTGGTTGGCGCTCCACTGGCCGCGACTGGTGCTGTCGCTGGTCCCCCTGCAGGCTGGTCCTCTGAAGCGACGGCCGAGGGTAGAAGCCCGGTCCCGAGGCGAGGCCTGACATGGTCGGCGTGCCGGTGCCAGGTGGTCCCGTCGGGCATGCGGACGAGTAGCGACGAGGCACTCGCTGGTGAAACCACATGTCCGGCAGACCAGGGTGGGCCAGGACGGAAGTTCCTGGCGTAGACCGACGCTCCCGGCTCCGGCAAAGGCCCGGGACGGCACCCTCGGTCAGCAGCCAGCTTCTGCTTCAGCTGCTTCAGGAGCGCCGTGGACCGGAGGTCTGGATGCAAGACGTCCAAGGGTGTCTTGACCATCCGGCCCAGCAGAAGCTCGCAGGGGGCACGGCCAGTGACCTCATGGGGTGTGGTCCGGTACTGGAACAGTACCCGGGCCACCTGCGTCCGGAAATCCCCGGGCTGGCTCTTCTTGAGCTTGTCCTTGATGGTCTGTACCACCCGCTCGGCTGCACCATTGGAAGCAGGGTGGTACGGCGGAACCAGCATCCGGCGGATCCCATTTCTCTGCAGCCAGTCCAGGTACTCGGCGCTGGCGAAAGCGGGACCATTGTCGGACACAATGATGTCCGGCAATCCCTGCGCCGCGAAGACCTGCCGCAGCGCCGCAATGGTCGCGCTTGCCGACGGAGTGGTGACTGGCAGTGCCTCCACCCACTTGGAGAAGGCATCCACTACCACCAGGAAGTAGTGGCCCTTGAAGGGTCCCGCAAAGTCCACGTGCAGGCGGGACCAGGGCCTCTGTGGGAACGGCCAGGGGGTGATCTCCACGCGACGCGAGGCTCGCTGGTTCTCCTGGCAGACCTGGCAGCCTTGCACCTGGTGCGCGATGTCCTGGTCCAGGCCAGGCCACCAAACGTGCGACCGTGCCACCATCTTGGTCTTTTCCACGCCAGGGTGCCCCGCGTGCAGCAACTGCAGGACCTTGGCCCGGAGACTTTGTGGAATCACCACCCTGGAACCCCACAGCAGGCAGCCCTGCTCCAAGCTCAGCTCAGCGGCCTTGTGGCTGTAGGCCTGGTGACGCAGCTCCTCCCCTCGGGACACCGCCTTGACCACCTGCGACAGGACCGGGTCCCGGCTGGTCGCCTGCGCCACCGCAGTCCTGGTGAGCACCCCCGGGTAGGCCCGCTCCAGCAGGAAAACGTCAGCTGGTTCTGGAACGGCAGCAGGCACCTCCGGCAGGGGCAGGCGGCTCAGGGCGTCGGCAGGTCCCAGGTCCTTCCCAGGGCGGTAGACCAGCTTGTAGCTGTAGGCCGCCAGCGTCAAGGCCCAGCGTACCACACGAGGCGATGCTTGCACTGGGACAGCCTTGTCAGGTCCCAGCAGCCCCAGCAGCGGCTTGTGGTCCGTGACTGCCTCGAATTGCCGGCCCCACAGGTACTGGTGGAAGCGCCCGACCCCGAACATGAGCGCCAGACCTTCCTTGTCGAGCTGGCTGTAGCGTTGCTCTGCCGCATGGAGACGACGAGAAGCAAACGCCACAGGGCGTTCCTGACCATCCTGACCCCGGTGCGACAGGACGGCTCCTATCCCGTACGGCGACGCATCTACGGTGAGGACTACAGGCTTGGCCGGATCGAAGTGCACCAGCACTGGAGCCTTGATGACCAACTCCTTGCTGTGCTGGAAGGCCAAGTCCTGCTCCTTCTTCCAGGCCCACTGCTGCCCATCACGAAGCAGACGATGCAGCGGCTCCAGATGCGTCGACAGGTTGGGCAGGAACCTCCTGTAGAAGTTGATGAGGCCGAGGTAGCTCTGAAGCTCCTTCTTGCTCTTGGGCTTCGGCGCCTTGAGCACGGCCTCAATCTTGCGGGGTGCCGGGGCCAGGCCAGCCTGGGAGATGATGTGTCCCAGGTACTCCACACTGGGGGTCAGGAACACGCACTTGTCCAGCCTCAGCTTGAGACCGGCGTCCTGCAATCGTGCCAGGACTTTGCGCAGGTTCTGCAGGTGGTCCCCGTCGTCGGTACCGGTAACCAGGATGTCGTCCAAGTACACCGCCACGTGCCTCATGCCCCTGAAGAGGTTGTCCATCTCCCTCTGGAAGATGGCTGGGGCTGAGGCCACGCCGAACGGTAGGCGCGTGTACTGGAAGAGTCCCATGGTAGTCGAAATGGTGACATACTTCCGGGCGGCATCCTGGAGCACCAGCTGCTGGTAGGCGTCTCGAAGGTCGAGCTTGGAGAACTTCTGTCCCCCGGACAGAGCCGACCAGAGATCTTCGATCCGAGGCAGCGGGTACTTTTCGACGGTAGCGACGGGGTTGATGGTGACCTTGAAGTCCCCGCAGATCCTGACGCGGCCGTCTCGCTTGAGGACTGGAACAATCGGTGCGGCCCACTCGGAAGTCTTGACGGGAACCAGGATTCCCTCTCGCTGAAGCCGTTGCAGCTCCTGGGTGACCCCGTCCTTCAGGGCGAACGGCAGCGGACGCGGCTTGAAGAAGCGAGGCCGGGCTCCCTCGGGAACGTGGATGCCGACCGTCGTGCCGGCAAAGGTGCCCACCCCCGGCTGGAACAGGGACTGGAAGTCGGTCAGGAGGCTCGGGACGTCCTTCACTACGTGCAGCGCAGCTTCCTGGTACTCCGGCAGCCGAACACCCAGCGAGTGAATCCAGTTCCGGCCCAGCAGCGTCGGCGACGACCCCTTGGTTAGATAAAGGGGAAGGATTGCCTCCCTGTCGCCAAGGCGAACGCTGACTTGGGCCCGACCCTGGACCTGGGAAAGCTGCCCGGAGTAGCTGCGCAGCATGACGTCCGACGCCTCGATGGACACGCCAGGGAAGGTCCGCTTGAACAGCTTCCCGGCCATGACCGACACGCTGGCCCCTGTGTCCAGCTCCATGGTGATGGGGTGCCCACAGATTTTGACAGACACCAAGTAAGGTGGCACAGACGATGACAGTTTATTCGTATGCCACACGTCGAAAATCTGCGGCTCCTCGGCCACGACGTGGACCCTGGCTGAAGAGGGACCCGGGCCTGGTGCCGCTCGTCCCCGCCGCGTTTCTCTTGCGACGGCCACCCTGGCCGCGGGCTTGGCTGGAACCCGGGCTTGAACCAGGCTGCTGCTGCTGCTGGCCGCCGCTCGTCCTCCCCCCTCGGCAGACACGTGCGAGGTGCCCAGTTCTCCCGCACGTGAAGCATTGTGCTTGGGCGAACTGGCACTGTGAGGGGGAGTGGGCAGCACCGCAGCGGCTGCAGGCACCGCTCCTCGTCGCCATCTTGTTCACCGCCGCTTCCGCTGCTTCCGTCGACGGTGAGCCGGCCGCACGCGCAATCTCGCTGGCGTCCTTGGCTGCTGCTTCCATCGCCTGCGCTGCCTTCACCGCGTCGTCCAGCGAGGGGTCGGGGAGCTCCAGGAGTCGCGTCTGCATGGCGGGGTTGTTGATGCCGCAGACGAACCGGTCCCGGAGTAGCGAGTCCAACTGGTCGCCGAAGGCGCAGGTGTTCGCTAACCCTCGTAGCGCAGCGACGAACTGGCCGAGGGTCTCCCCGTCCCGGCGGCTCCGGTTGTTGAAGCGGAACCGCTCCATAAGCGTGGACGGCGCCGGGCTGAAGTGCGAGCGCAGCGTGGCGAGCAGCTCACCCAGCGTTTTCACGTGCGGCGTGGCCGGCTTGAGGAGGTCGAGCAGGAGACTGAAGACGCGGGTCCCGCAGCTGGCCAAGAAGATGTCCCGTTGTTTCGCCTCGGGCGTGTCGTTCGCCCGGAAGAACACGTGGACTTGTTCTTCGTAGACAGGCCAGGCGGACCCATCTCCCTCGAACGGCTCGAGCCTCCCGTACAGCGGCATGGCGACAGGAGCGGGTGGCGGTGGTCCGACTCTCTCGGCGGCGTGGGCCGAACCGTGCACGTTGTTGGCCTCCAGTGTCACGGTTCCTCGTCGCCAGTGTCACGATCCTTCTGGAACGTGGACGAAGGGGGCCGAAGCACCCGCCGAGAAGAGACAACTGCAGCCTGGTTGTGAGGGTGGACGATGACTGACCGGGGCGGCGTACGCTCCACGGCGTTTATTGTCGCGATGATCAATGTTGCCCGCCGAGCCTGGCGGCCACAGACGGGCGGACTGGAGGGGGCGCTACCTACTGGTTACAGTCGCTTTTTTCGTGTACGGCTAGGCACAACACTTTTCGACTCTTTTGTTCAAAAGAACGGTGTTCCTCGGGGTGGAGTCCTGATTGTCACCCACTTCGCTGTAACCATTAACTCTCGATGACGGATCATACCTTCCTCCATATCATACTCTCTTTATGTGGATGATATTCAAATTTTTGTAGCATCGTGTATTATATCTATCTGTGAAAGGCAGCTACAGCTAACCATAAATAAAATTACTAAATAGGCGATTTAAAATAGTTTTAATTTCTCTCAGAAGAGAAACTCGTCTGTGTGCCCTTTGTTTGCGGTGTGGGCTTTGCTGAGATCGGACTCTCACTTTAAATGAAAATGACTTTGCGGTTAGAGCAGAGTACAAGTTCCTGGGCGTGAGTTTTGACTGCAAGCTTAAAGGGTAACTCCGGCAGAAAGCGAAACAAAAATAAATGACTAGTATCGCATCAGTGGTAGGAAATATGATCACAGTCGAAATATTACTTCAGTGTGAAACCGCGTACTCCACTAAATCCGATTTTAAAGATGCGACCAGCCGCACTTTAGCGGGCGGCAAGCGGGTTAGCTTTTATTGAAGGAACACTGACGCAGCACTCATGTTGACATCACGTCGCGGCCGTACGGCTGATGATCAGTGTTGCCATCCCTCTAGCAGATAGTTTCGGTTCTTCAGTAGACGCCCGAAAGCAAACGTTGAGCCGTGATATTTATAAAACAACACACAATATCGATAAAAAAAAAAAAGCTCGAGGTACACCTAAGCATTTCTTATGAGTTGTGAATGCGAAAGCAAGCAAGCCACTCGTCCGCTCCCTTTGTCTTCTGCTCGTCGGCTCTCTTTGTCGTCTGCTGCGTACTAGAGCGCGCGCGCTTTGGGATCTCGGAGGCCATGGCGCTGCGGCCAATGGGAGGCCCCGTAGACGCGCGCCAGCCAATGGAACCGAAGGCGCGCGGAAACTAGGAGCCGTTTTCGCGCTTCCAACTGATGACGTCAGCTCGCTCCATGAGACAGGTAATGCTTTCGCATTAAAAAACACGCAATTCAGGGACACTGCTTTAGCTGAAAATCATCGTAATCCCAAATTCCTCAATATTGACTGTTTTAACTGTCAATATTTTGGAATTTTAAAGTTCTTTCATACAAATCTTGGGGTTCCGATAGGAGGTGTCTACTTCGTTTGTGCTCCTTTCATGTACGATCGCGCCTTGATTATGGTGTTATCGTGAACGCGTCTGTCCGGCCGTCTGCCTTGAAGATACTTGATCCCGTGCACCGCAGTGGGTTGCGTCTGGCAACCGGTGCTTTCAGAACAACCGTTGGTGATGGGACAGAGGTAGAAGGGGAGGAGGCGTGCCAATATATTAAGCATAATAAAGAAAATATTTTCAGATCTAGAGCATTCAGAAACCACGGAAAGAAATGACTGTAGTAACAACCAACCGGATCTTAGAGCAGTACCACAGATAACACCTAGATAATGGAAAAGACCCGAAAGCAGTGTCAGCAGAAACATCAACATGGACCAGATGGCATACCAATGAGACTTGAGAAAATACTTGGCAATACAACTAAATTTATGCTGCAACAAACAATATAAAAAAAAATTGTTGAGGAAGAGGTACCCGAGACTTGCCGACAAAGCAGGATGTGGCTGCTGTACAAGGGTAGAGGCAACAGGGACAACATAAAATCCTACCGCCCCGTAATCGTAAAATCTGTCTTATGCAGATAGCAATGTGGCTGGTGAAGGGTAGAGTAAAAGAATGGGCAGAAACAAAATAAATGTTAGAACTCCAGAATGGTCTTCGCAAGGATTAGCGACTAGATGATAATTTGTATGCGGTCACGCGATGTATAGAAATAGCGTTGACAAGCCAACGAACGTTATGAATGGCATTTTAAGACTTAAAGGAAGCATACGATAACGTAAATAAAACACTTCTGTGGGAACAGCAAAAGGAATCAGGTTTAAATTAAAAAATTGGTGAGGTTCTTGCAGGAAGTGTAGGTGGACATTGCAGTAACTATAACATGGGAGGCTGATACCACAGAGCCAGCAGGAATAAGGCGTAGGCTAAGGTTGGAATGGCCCCTGCCGCCTCTACATTTCATGATATACTTAAAAAAAATGGAGGAGAGACTAGAGAAAAGTAAATTGGGCTTCAATTTACATAAGGGTACATAAAGGGAGAGAAAACAGTGAGGCAGAAATGCCAGGCTTAATGTACACAGATGATATTGTACTCTTGACAGATAATCGAGAAGAGTTGCAGATATTGATTAAAGCCTGCGGCGCCAAACGGGACGTTCTCAGATTTAAATTGAGGGGAACAAACTCTAGAATTATGTTTTTTAACGACATCATGGGAAATCCTTTAAAGATACAAAACATAGAGATAGATATGGTGGACAAGTAGAAATATCTGGTAGTGTGGATCAACGAAGAAAAAAGATACCACGAGGAATATGAGATACATAATTGGTGAGCGAAAGAGGAATTCTGCCATTATGAAGCACAGGGCGTTCTTGAACTTTAATCGATACGAATTGGTGCGAGGAGCATGGAAAGGAGTAATGGTATCAAGATGGACCTTTGGCAATGCAGTTTTGTGCATGAGTTCTGATGTTCAAATGAAATTGGAGATAGGGCAAAGGAGCGTTGGAAGGATAACTCTAAGGGCACATGGGAACACTCCAAACAAGGGAGAGCAGAGAGGCAGTAATTAAAGTAAATGTTTCACCAAAGGCTAGCAGGCGTGCATGGAGGACAAGCGGTGGGCAGATAAAATCTGTAAATACCTCTATAGGAGGAGTCCGAACACGATATGGACGAAAGGGACACGAAAGCTTAGGATAAAATTCCTGCAGACGGGAAATAGGGTGGAGGAAACGCGTTCGGTGGAAAATGCATTTAAGGAGGCAGATAGATAGATGTGGGAGGAAAAAATGCAGGAGAAATCAACTTTAACTATTTATAGGTCACAACGTTAGGATATAAAGAAGGGGGGTTTATTCGATAATTCAAGGGGAGCGTTCTGCTGTTCGAGGGGAGGGCGGGAGTATTAAGAGCAAAAACGTATAGGGCCACATTTGAAGACACAGATGCAATCTGCGCAGTATGTAAGGAGGAGACAAAACCAACTGAGCATGTGATTCTAAAATCTAAGGAGCTTAGTCCTGCCCTTCCAGAAGGGGCGATAGACGTACCGGTGACTCTCGGTTTCGCTGAAGAGTATGGAAGGGTGGATTATAAAAGATTAGAGGCAACGAAGAGGAGATTGGAGTATTGGTGGAAATTGTCTGCGGAAAATTGAACTGAGTACAACTAAATAGCACAGCTGGGGGCCAGGTGGGACATAAACATAGCCCCCCTCTGTGTGGCTCCGGCCCAAAGTCTCAATCCTGTCCCCCAGTGGGTCGGGTGTTAGGCGACGCCGACAAGGTTCG
The DNA here is from genome assembly GCA_013358835.2 of Ixodes persulcatus. NCBI lineage: Eukaryota > Metazoa > Arthropoda > Arachnida > Ixodida > Ixodidae > Ixodes > Ixodes persulcatus. Next base: position 180,235 of record JABSTQ010010208.1, read on the forward strand.
ACCAGAGGAAAATGGGCGACTCCCTCTTCCGGGGGGAGGAGGAGGCGGGGGGCTATGTTTTTAGTTTTTTTGCCCGATCCACCAAAGGTCTGCCTGGCGATCATCTTCATAACCTGATGATACAGAAACCCATTGGCTTGAAAGAGGAAAGGAAAATCAAGTTTTGGTTATTGTTTTTAGGCTTGGTGGCACAAGCTACCGCCAGTTACAAAGGGTAAAGCCGTTATCATCTATCCATTCATTCCTGTTTTAAGTGCATGTGTTGCACTGTGTAGTGCAACACTTACGTCACACTACACAGTATCGCATGAAAAATGAGACTAATAGTATGTCTGCTAACATTCCATTTTTCTTTCCAAGTCTACACACATCCTTTGCTTTAAGTTAATTAATTAAAGATGAGAACATATATTTTAATGATATAAAACCGCATTAGTACAGGGTGTTGAAACACTTCATGTCTCGCCAAGACGAGTGACATACAAATGATCCATCTTAATAAAATGACGGCGCAGAAATAATAATTGCCTTTGCCATGTTTTACCTTATACACCTTATACCTTATAAATCACCAGCAACCGAAGTTTATACAGCTGTTCAATATGAATGACACCATGCTGTAAAAATAGTTTTTTAGAAGGATGCAATAAAGTAACATTTGAAACAATTCGAAGAGCCCTCTTTTGGTTTAGTAATAGCCTCGTTATGTTGTTTTTTGTTTGGCCCCAAACTAAATGACAATACACATAGTGAGTGTAAGCAAAAAAAAATATAAAAGTAATTTTATACTATTTGGAATTCTTGAAAGACATAACGGTTTCTACATAAGTAAACAATAGATTTGCTCGATTTTTTTATGTACATGTCCAACGTGCTCATTCTAGACAACGATTCAGTGAAAAGCACACCAAGTGTTTTTACCGACTTTGCCACCTGTAGTGTTGATGCGCCTAACGTTATTTGAAATGAATAAGATATTTGCCTACTTCGAGGTCGATATAAAACACATTTAGGTTTATCAGCATTTACTTTTGATCCCCTTACCTTTGTACGTGACTTACGTCGAGTTACGACCGAGAGCAACCAAAGCATTTATGATTTGTGTGCCTTTGTACGCGACAATCGAACCACCAAAGCCGCATTCATACTGCCCATTCATGATACAAAAAATCGTTCACCCTTTCCACTCTCGTGAAGAAGGAAGACCAGCGGAGCTGTACTCGATACACTGTGTGCTTCTTTGTCGTCGTCTGTTTTTCGCGCTGTTTCCTACGATGAATTCCCACCAGCGCGCCCAAATATCCATTATTCTATTATAGCTGGAAAGGTTGCCGCCATCTACGAGCGACGGCGGAAACCATACTGGTTGTGTGCTTGCCGCCGTCGCTTATAGATGGCGGTAGCTGTCCAGGCAGGTTTGTGTCGCCATACACGGACACGATCCTGGGGAACCTAGCCCTTAACAGCTCCGCTGTAAAAGACGGCGTTCGCTGCAGCCATGATTGCAAAATTATCAGCGGAGACGCGTCGAGCATATTCGAAGCATGTATTTTTACATTACTGTAGGCTTTGAAAATGTCTTCGGACAATTTCTGTATAATCAATGGAACAAGAACGTTATACGAGGAAGAAACACGCTTCATACAGTGTCTGCAAACTGTCTATGGTAGGATGTATTGGCATTGTGGCTGGGGTTCCAGTTACTTTAGGCTTGTCGTAACGTAGACCGACACGACGTGTGAATGGACTGCACACAACACACCACTGTCGCTGGAACAGCGGAGAAAATTGAGCAGCTCTAACATTCTCCTCGTTGACGTACCCAGTTGTCAGGGTTGGCAATGCTCAGAGCAAGCACTGTGCTCCGAACATTTTAAGAATTCGGTCGCCTTCCTTCACCACACTGAAGAAAAGAAAAAAAAAAAAAAAAACTAAAATTTGCTGAGAGCTTGAATGCCACCGAGCGCACCTAAATCGCTGACGTAGCGCTTGTGTCCAATACGTGTACCGCATTCAGCTGTGACACTTTTGATTGACCGGTACCCGTTTTGCCGTGGGCTGTATGAGGTAAAACCAAAAATTTTTTTTTTGAATTAGAAAAAAAGTTTGTTTTTATTTGTGAAATTTCAAACCGCAAGTCACATTTTTGGACATTATCCTCACGTGTCCTTAGCTCCGACAAAGTGGTATACGGGTAGTAAAATTCCACACCTATATCGCTTAATGATGTTTAACCTTTATGTTTTCAACAATCAAGTGCCTCGTATTTAGTATTTCTTGAACTTAAAACCCGCCTAAATATTAAAAATTTAGAAGCAATTACTTTTGTTTTGGATCTTTACGGCCTCATACATTAGTTTACACCGCGCTCATCTGTCTATAAAGAAAATGGAAACGCTTTGCTCGGTTAGTTTAGTTAGCGTGCATAATTTTTGTATGTTTTGGTGGAAGCTAATGGCGGTTACGTGAACGAGAAATAATATATCCTTTTCAATTCTTTCACAGCTTCCCCAGCCACTCCTAGATATAACTCCGCTCGGATCGTCGTAGCCACCTACTGGCTGGTTGTGATAATCCTAACGACGGCTTTTGCTGGCCAGATGAAAGCCATGATGATGGTCAAGAACGAGGTCGACCGCATTGACAGCATGGAGGACCTTTCCACCAGGAGGGAAATCAAGCCCCTCGTTCCTGCGGAGAGTGCAATCGTGTCTTCAATCCGCGTAAGAGGAATCGCATGTTAAGACCAACCGCTTATAGACCAGTGTCCGCGCCAATTCCAGGGCGCCGCCATGTTTATCTACGCTCGCGCCACCACGCGGAAAGAACTGGCAGGCAGGAGGGGGGGGCTGCGTTGGCGGCGTTGCTTTGCGGAGCTGGATGCGGCAGGCTGTCCGAATGCACCGACACATCGTGAAAGGTGCCTTCACCAGAAGCCTCCGCGGTCCGTTCTTCAACAGGGAAGATGTCGTGAACATTCGAGAACCCATCTCGATCAAGAAAACAAGGGAAAACCTTTCTTGTCTTAGATGTTCTCGGTGTCTGCTGACCCTTGACATCCGCGTTTCATTGATACCGAAACCGAAACGAAGGTACAGTACCATTCGTAGCTAGCGTACAGAGCGCGACACTGTTAGTGCGAACAAGCGATCCCCGGTTTTTCCAAGTTTTTCTCTTTGAAACCAAGGGATTTTATCCAAGTTATTATTGCTACGGAAAGAGCTCATTTAGTTCTATAATGTAAGCGATAAAAGTTCGTGCTCGCTAATACTATTTAGAAGTAAAATGCGAAAATGCACGGATGTCGTGTTCGCGCTAACAGTGTCGCGATGTGTACGTACACGACGTAAACGACCTGCCGACTGATCACGGAGAAGTGACCACCTCTCTTGTATCCATCACGCACGCCAAACGTACGCATAGAAAAAAAATTGTTGCTACACTGGCACTCACTCTTGAGTTCTTGCTCGGAGTGAAGTTTTTTCTTCTGAGTGCGACTGTACATTCTTGCCGAGAACCTGCATGGGACGGAAACTTGTGGAAGCCGTAGACGTCGCATCCGCACTCGCTTCTTAGGCAATTGTGTGACGGGCAGTGGGTGTCCAAAAGAACCCTGCGTTTCCTCTGGTTGTTCGTACAACCAACAACGGCACAGTGCCGTCCGGACGAATTGCTCTGATACATTACACGGCGCTAAACAAGACCGACGCCGGCAACGTGCCAGTACTGCTAGACAGTGCTAGTACTGGGAAAAGTCGCAGTCTATCGCCCCCCCCCCCCCCCCAAACACAGACACACACACACACGCTGCGAGCTTCTGGGTTCGAAACTATTAATTGCCAGTTCTAACGGATGGTACTTACTTGAAGTGGGAGCTGGAATTGTACGAGGTACCAGGAGACACTTACTATCGGGCAACGAAGCAGGGTGCCTGTGGGGGCGGAGTTTAGGAACGCTAATATTGTGACAGACGAAACTTCAACTCGTTTGTTCAGAAGTTCGCGGTGATATTTTATTAGCCCTCGTTACAGCACACCAAAGATCCTAGGCAGTGAAATTCACATCACGCAGGCTCGTGCGTCGTAGTAAAATGAGCGCAGTCGACGACGAGGTGTAATGAGCTACTAAGCTTCACAAGGAAAATGCGCGTGGGAAAGTGTTTTGAGGCAGTCCAAAACACCGATCCAGCAGACGCACGTACGTACGTTTACTCCGGACTCCATGAACCCGACGGCGCAAGATCAAAGCCAAAGCCGGTCGTGATCAAAGCGATCAAAGAGCACCGCCGCCATCGCCACCCGGTTTTCTCTGCACTTTGCGCGACAACGGCACTGCAACGGAGGGCACTCGCCTCGGTGCTAACAATCCGCGAAATAGATTAATTTGCCACTCTTGAAGCCATTCCAAATCATAAATAAAATACCTCGGCGTTGTAGAACATCTGACAACACAACGGTGCCGAGCGCCTGCTCGGCATCGTCGTTGCTCGTGAAGGCCTGCTTATTTGTAGTTGAGACGATGATTCCACAGCTTTCGTGCCACTCGTGGTGCTTGCAATAACTTCGAAGGGCAGGAGAATCTTCTCACGAGGACGTTGAAGACACGCAACACCGGAGCCACCAAAGCAATCGTACAAACCGTCGCCATGTTTGCTTTTTCTTCGTCACTCGCGGCGCGGTCAACTCGTCGCGAGATGTTTTCTGGCTCGGCTTGATGGAAACCAACAGCGGCAAAGTGGCGTATGGACAAACGGCTCTCACATTACGGGCACTATACCCACATACCGCGGTAAACAGGACCGATGCCGGCGAAACGGCAGTCGGCACACCAGCGAAGAAGCCTTCGGCGGGTAGCAGCGGCGCAGGCCAACGCAGCCCCCCCTCCCGTGAGCGCCTGGGTTCGAGATTATTGTTCACTTCCGGAAGAGCACTTCCGGACAAAGGTCTATATGCCCGACCCAGGCGTTCGCACCAAACGAAATCTGTCTCACCTAAAGTCAAACCCTGCCCGTCAAAAAAAACAAAAAAAAAAACGGGTGAAGCCGATCACGTTAAAAATGCATTCTCGCGGCGCTGATCGTCTTCGGGCTTTGCTATCATCGACCAATTCCGCACAGAGAATGCGCCGCCATCGTGCTAATTAATATTTCTCTGCTTGAATGGTCTGACCAGTGATAGCAAGCCAACAAAGACAACGAGAGCCGTGACAATGCACTTTTGGCGCTGGTGGATTGGCTCACGCGGGTCGTAGCGTCGGCTGTGGCCGGACTTATTGTTAAACGGAGTACGGGAATCAATTTACCGAGAAGAGGGACAAATGGCTCCATGTCCCAGTGCGAAGGACTATGGCCACCGACAACTTGGGAAATGCATGGTGCGGTGAGTCTCGAGTAGTCCGTATCGCTCCACAGCCATTGAGATTACGAGACTAGCCGATGAGTACGCTTAAGAGCGAATTACAAAACACGAAACTTGGATATAATAGTCCAAGCCGTGCTTTTCTTACGCTGTCAAGTACTATAGTTTTCTTTTTTGCACTGTGAAAAGAATTGATTGAAGGACTCATCGCCTTTAAACCGCTGTGCAGACAAAGATGAAATAAGGCAAGAACGCGTGAGCTTCATCCTCGTCATCGAGCTGACCATACAAAGGCGCTACGCCTCTGTCTTAGCAAACAAAATCCCCGGATACGACTTTTTACGAGTAACGACAACCGATACGAATGACGAAGCGCATTCCGCTCTTACAAAATGGGGTAATTCAGCTCATCCATTCGGTTTTCAAAACCTGCACCGTCACGCAGTCGGCGCTTTGAAGAATGTAGTTACATGTAGGAAGTTCTTATCTAGGAACTTTATTATCAACAGGTGGTGCTATCAGGTTATTTTGTAACACAATGTTTTCATCTTTCTTGCGCTATGCAGGAAAAAGCGTCCCTCGTCTCGAGCTGTCAATTTTGAATGATACTTCGTGTATCTGTTGCGTCGCGGGTTTTTAATTTGTTTACGCTGATATCGCGTGTTTTCAGAATTTTCTATAGGGTCTATTCATACGACGTCAGACTTCTTTTTAATGTCGAGTCACTACACACAAGCATGGCCGCCAAAAGCAAATGCGGTTATTTAATTGGCGAGCTTGTTTTGCCTTATTTTGTTTTCCGCAGAGCTCACGAATAAACGCTTTGTTAACGGCCATGTTTGTGGGCGATCACTCAGCATCTGAATAGACTCTATACCAAAGAGTGGCACCGGCCCTACGGAATTTTGAATAAAAACCCCTGATTTGTAAAGAGCACGTGTGCTGGCCCCTCTGCAGACAAACTTGTAACTCTAGCCTGTACCTCAAAGTAATGATATGATGCGAATAAACCAGTTTGGAACATTTATCATTTGTAAAAATTCTACCTTCATGTTAGTTTAGACCCGAGCCATTAATGCTCAGAACTTCAGCACTTGTTATAAAAAGCTGCAAATTCCCAATAGATTTTGCTGCTCACTAAGGGAAACGCCGAAACCCTGTATGCAATAGAATAGCAGACTTAGCGACACCTTTGTTTCTTTTTTAAACAGCAGTCCAAGAACCCGTCGTACCAGAAGGTCGGAAGAATGATTGAGATGCACAAGAGCGAGCGTCCCCCTTCTGCCCTTTTCTCGGTCACTTCACTGCGTCAAGTCGTGCGCAGCGAGGCAGTGCTCATCGCCAGTCCAGCATCCCTGGCTGGTCCGGCCAGCCGCGCGTGCATTAATTACACCAGCGGCGAGTACTACGTCGGCAGCAAGCCCATGTTCACTTTCAACTCCGTCTTCTACTTGAACAAGAGGATGCCCCCGTTAACACAACGGGCCATCAACAGCAGGTGAGGGTTAACGAAACGCTAGCGTCCCAGAGTCATCGAGTCAAGATGGCTCAGTTCCGAGGTCGGCTAAACGTCTCGTCGATAGTCGCTGACGCGATGAGAAAGTCGGAGGAGTTCCAGCTGTCCCATTGCCTCCTCTATATTCACAAAGCCTGGCAGTTCGACGACAGAGTCATGAGTGTCCGGTCGCAGATTTGGAGCTCGAGGATCTGGTAGCACAGAGTATCAAAGAGCAATTTCTCGGGGAACCTGGACGTCAGCGCACAGCTTTTGCAGCGGCGAGGACCCGAAACTTGTTCGCTCGGGAGAAGCATGTTTCGGCGTCTCGCCGCAGCGGGGCGCCAGTCACGTGGTTCTCCTCTCATCCGTTGTTTGCCGCTCCACCATTTCCATTTCGGCGGCCGCTTCTCGTGGCAATCTGCCAAGCTTTGTCAGTATCTAGGAGGCTATAGTTGTCCGCTTCCAGCGCGAGCTTCTTACCTTCGACGATGCTCCGTCGTCTCGTGAGCCTCGAGCGTGCGCGCGCAGACAAAGCACGGCGGAGGGCAACGAGATCGCGCTTGAATCCGGGCATCTAAAAAAAGACACCCCGCCGTTCTCACTCTGTCGGTGACATCCGTCAAAAGTGAAACGTCTACGATGAAGAGTTAACACCACCTGAGCTAACGAGTTATGTCCTGGTCTACTGGAGGATCGGTTAGTGTCGTTTATTGATGTGTTCATTGAAATCGCTTTGCCTACGATGTAGGTAGTTTATCTGCCGAGGTGCATCACTTTCCGTGCTGCTTTTGCACCCAAGATGTGATAGTGAGGAGTAAGTTGAAAGTAGGAATAGCCAACATATTGTTTTCATTGAGACAGAACGGTCTAGGGTAGAAAGGCAAAAGGCAGATTTGCTCTGCCTGACGAGGCCCTGTTGTGCTGTGCTAAGAAATGACGGGACGCGCGTGGCTTGCACAACGAAACGCAGACACAGATGAGTCCGCTTGGAACTCTTAGGACCGTCTGGACTCAAGCCCTTAAGATCGACCGCATCGTGCCTTATTTTCAAGCTTCTTTTTTTTTTTTCACAAGTTTAATTATTTTTACGCGCAATGTTTATCTCAAATTGAGGTTATGCGCAATGAGTTGTTCACTTGACAAGCTTTACGTGCACTTTCCACTTGTCGGAGGTTTTACGACATCTCGATGTCTTTTCTGCAAAAATCGAGTGTTTCGCGAAAGAGAATGTAGAATACGAAGACTGACGCAACGCAGTCTGATTTATTGAAGCGTCTTCACACCGAACTCAAAACTTCGATGAACAAGAGAGGAATTCAATGAACGAAAGGCCTGGTGACCTCACTATGTCATTAGGCCTGGGCCAAGCCTGGAAAAGAACGCGAGTCCAGTACGTCGTGGCTTCTGATGCAATGTAAAATTGTTGAGTCACTTATTGCTCGATCCGAACCACTGTCCGCCCATTCCCATCAGTGATCCGAGACGCGGACACCGATACGTGCATCGAAGCGAAATACCACGCAACGTCTAAGTGGCTCGCGATTGGATCTGGCGGTTCGTAGCTTCTGCCTTTAGTCCATCGTAGGGTGAGACGAAGTATAGCAAGGTTTTGTTTGCAACATACGACGCAAACCCCGGTAGGTAAAGACCGTGGTGAAAACCAGAAAACTCGCTACAAAAAAATCTTGTCACTAGCTGCAGGCTGCCATATATATAAAAAAGTTTGTTCTTGCAACAGCAAGGGGCGATTGGCTAGTGGAATGTTATCACTTCCTTTAAGGGCGTGCATCATGGCAGAATATTTGACGAAGAGAGAGAGAGAGAGAAATACTACATGACTTCAAATACCTCACTAGGCGAATACGTCTCACACCGCAAAAATCCAATGACCTTGACACGGACGAGCTTTGAGCAGTTCGAAAAGCTGTACACACCGCAGCCTCAGGGTTTTCCCCTTCGAATTGGAAGGGCCTTATTCCACCGTTGTGGACACTCGATCTCCAGGCCGCCGTCTCTGGTGTCTTGGCGAAACCGTCAGGTACCTCGGGGCGCCGGCGGCCGCCCTCTTTCTCGGCGTAGCACGACGACGTGCCAGCGTGGACATCGCAATGAGCATGCGTACTCCACACCGGCAGGGGAGGGTCCGGCGCTGCATGCGCGCTTTTCATCTCAAATGATGAGCGGAGTGGAATGTATTCTCCCTAATATTTTACTTGACGTTGCGTATAGTTTGGAACTATTTTGTTTTATGGAGTTTGACAAATCTGAAAGGAATCTGTATAGTTTTTGTCAACTTTGTCATATGCCCGCAATAGTATGAAGACAAATTGCGGAATAAGCGCATTATCAAATTTCGGCTTCGGTTTAAACCTGGAGATTGCCATATGGTGGTAAGAATTATTCCTTTTTTGATCCGGGTCAGATGCTTTTTTCGGTTTGGGAGATAATGCTCTTTCAAGTTCATCTTTTTATTTCAAAGCAATTTGAACCTCACAATAATGTTTATTTCTGCTAGACTAGGTATAGATACGTTGTAAGGCCCTTAAACATAAAAAAACGAAATACTATAGTTTGAAAAAAAAAAAAAAGCACACACACACTATTTTGGGTTAATGAGAGTGACTTGGAATCCTTTTCTTTTTTGAAGTTCCAGCCCTTCGCTTTGCTGCTACTGTAAATTATTCGAAGTATGCTTCAACCATACTTACATTTTGATTCGAAATGCGTAACCTCTTCCCTACTTCAATTAATTCTTAAGTTCGTTTTATCTAACACAGCAAAAAAGGTCACTAAGTAGTTTATACTACTTGGTTTGCACATGTGGCACGTGTTCTGCTGCAAAGAACCGAAACAATGTTACTCAGAATAACAAACATCAGGACAATAACGCACATGATAATCACTGACACAATGGGTAAAGTTTGGTTTTCCACGATTATGCGCTCAGTCGGCAGCTATAGCAAAATATCTTCTGCCTCGATAACGTCGTTTCAAATATTTGCCCACTTTTGAGCATATGCAGACAAACCATAACCGTACATTCGAAAAGTGTGTCAAGTTGCGTCCTGGTGTAAACCATAATTGCAGCTCCAACGGGTACGTGTTTCTTACTAGATGCCTCCAAATCCTGCAAAGTAAGCGTTCGTTACAGCCCTGGCTTGAAATCGCTTGAGCCACGCTGAAAGGTAAATTCTAGAATTAACGCCACATTTGACATTTCCCTTACACTTGCATTTCGAACGTCATGCTTCTGTCAACTTCCAAGAACTTATCTCGGCTGGAACATCGAATCAACTGTGTCAGCATTTTAAAAGGCTGCTTGTAAATGACAACACAGACTTGTCTTTAACGACCAAAAACTTTATTTGAGGCGATGAACCCTTTCAACAGTCACATGCCCATTATTAGAAGGTCGGAACCACTGGACAATAGCGGAACAATTGACATTGTGAGCGTGCAAGTCATTCCATAAGATAGCGAGCGTTGGAGCGCTGCCAAAGCTAGGAGCCAACGAGTCAATCAAACATCGTCAAATGTGCAACATCTCTGGGCTGATCGCTTTTTTATGTGGGTGTGGTCTTGCCTGTTAATCTAACCAAACGCATAAAGTGTGCCTTGACGAAGCGGTTTTAGTCCGCCATTGTGCAGGGATTCTACAGCTGCCGACAGAGGGCAGTCTTTAGAAAGGGGTCAATACACCTTTTTCAAATGTACGCGCTAGGGAGCCTTCATGCACATGAAGGCACCCTAGTACGCGCCATCTAGCGAATGCTTCGCGAAATATTCGAGTCTGCCATTGTCAGGTCACCTGCTCTGAGTATCTATTGGACACGAAGACGCCGTCAGCGAAAGCTTGGCTCAACTGGTATCGAGAACGAGTGCTGCGTTCGGTGTGGGCTCAAATCCAATCCCAAGTTTTTAGCCCTAGAAACGGCAACCCAATTTTTGCCCGATGGAGTTATAAAAAGGGTCTATTAGCGCATCTGAGATTAGTCCAGAGCGGGTTTCAACGCTACAATGAAGGCATTGTGGTTTTGTCTCGTTCTTAAAGGATTCTCTGGCTTCGTGAAGGCGGCCTCATCGCCAAGTGGTGGGCAGAGTCTTCGGGAAACTGGCAAGGCTGCGGCCAGGCTATCAGCGACGGATCTCTAACGTTCTCGGACTTCAAGGACCTGCTGTTCTTCTGGCTCTTCATGCTCGCCGCGTCCGCCTTTGTTTGTGTCACAGAGATCCTGAGAGACAAGCTCTCTCGCAATCGCTGGTTTGACGCGTGTAAGCAGGCCCTCTTGTCAGTGCGTTTGGAAAAAAGAGGAAACACTCCTTCTGGGGCATTTGGCTTGCGAACGACAAGCAGCGACAAGTAAGATTCGGGCGAATCATTTTCGTTACTCCTGATTTTGTAGTAATCTTGTTTGCAGGAAAAATTGTAACCCGACGAATGCTACGGTGTTCATGTGGGGTTTTGCTGTCGATATTCGTTGCTGTTGAACGGGGTATTTTTTATTTGCTCACCGCCGAAGCGAACAATGCATGTTGGGCTCACTTGTGAATCAGCTCGCCTTTGAAATGGGGGAACATTAGGGGCACAGCGTCTCGAAATCAATCCGGATTAGGAACTATTACTCACGTTTACTTGTGTACCAGACTCAGAAAACTTGTCTATTTCTATCCTCGGGGAAGCATTTTATGCAAAACATTTTCTTACCTATGATACTTCATTCCAGTTGACAAAATAATGCAAGTTTAAGAAACTTATGCTATCCCCGCGATGCCACTCGCCGAAATAACTAATGTCTTCTCGTTTTTTTTAAATCAAGAGAAGAACGCATTTTTGTGCTGCTCACTACAAACGTAAAAAAACAAAATGTAGCGTCGTTTCTTTGCATGCATGTTTAAGATATTTAAACTAAAATTTGGTCATTACTGAAACGCTAACTAAAGGTCTAGCGTCGGCCTGTCAAACAGAAGCGACCACTGCAGAGAGCGATAAGTTTGATTGTCTAAAATTTTCATTACGAAGCTCGGGGTCGATCGCCTTAAAAAATGTTCAAGCATTTTTTGTTGGTTGGTGTTGATCATATAGCGCTGTTATAAAACACATTAATGCAAAAGACTTATATTGCGTGGGGATTTACAACATCTACATTATAACGCTTCGATCACACTTCAATATGTTGAAAACCAACTTGGGTTTGCAACGTATCGCACTAAGATTTACTACAGAGGTGCGGCTAGGCGGTGCGCGCATGGACTTAAAAAAATCAACGGACGAGCTCACCTTGTTAAAAAAACAACAACAACTTGTTTTGGGTTTTTTGCCGCGGCATTCGCAGACGACGTCATGGCCGGGCTCGCCTAGTTAAACCTGCCCCGGCAGAGACGCCCGCCGGCATGGTGAAAAGTTTCCGAAGATTATCTGCTAAGCTCGGCGCTTCCGACATTTATCGGCGGCAGATTTAACTAGGCAAACCCGGTCATGACAGCGTCTACGAATGCCGCGGCAGATAGGCCGAAACAGGTTCTTTTTTATTTCTTGAACAAGGTAAGCAGCCCCCCCCCCCCCCAAAAAAAAAAAAAAAAAAAAATTGGGGTTGTGTGGATATTTATACAGCGAGTCGTTGGTAAGCCATTTTTAATGTTGCGACGAGTCACTCGCTGTAGATGAGCAATTTAGCCAGTGCAGTACAACCGCTAGCCTGGGGTCTTTAACGTGCATCACGCAGTAGTGATACACGACCGCACGCCGGTACGATGCTCATCCAGATCGAAACGGGCAGGGGTGGGGATTGAACCCAGGATCCCTGGGTTCTGCAGCGCGAGCTTTCGCTCCACGTGCTCCGAGCTGGTGTGCGCAAGCCCACTCGGCCACCGATCCCCCCTAAGCAGCCCTTAGCCGCATCTCTGTAGTAACTACCAGCGCGATATGTTGATGAACCGAATTTTACGGACTGTTTAAAGTGGGAACGAAGCGTTACTGTACATGCTGTATATATTTTTTTAAATTTTGGGAATGGAATATTTAACAACAAATTTACCTCTGAGCTATATCGCCGGTTGTAAAATTCTCCAAACAGGGATATATTGTCAAATTCCCGAATAATAGGGCCGGAAAATATTAAGCCCTTTTATAGGATACATTTTTAACATGTTACGAACATAAATCTAGAAGAAAGTAAGAAATATATCACCATTAAGTTGTGAGTTAATATGTTGTGTTCAGATGCATCTATGAAGACAACACGTAAGATAATGTCTCCCTCCCCAGACTCGGGAACAATAGATTGAAGTCTAGGATCGTTCTTACATTTGCGACTTCTTACGACCGAGTGCGTTACGACCTCTTAGGATCTCTTACGACGAGAGAAAACACTGTCGGGTAGCCTGGAACACTTGCGATTTTTCGTATATTTCCTGTTTTTGCATCATTGTTTTACTATTGTTTAAAAAACTTCCGTCAATGTGATAATTGATTGACTGATTGGAGGCGTTATTGCGAAAAAGGCTACTTAGGCCAAAGTGTGGCAAACTGGGTTTTTCATTCACATATTGGTTAGAATGGGATGTCGCTTGTTATTATAAGGGGTATTAAAGCTAATGTAAAAAGCCAGTGCTAGAACTAAAACTGAGTACACTTTCAAATAGGATGAGAGGGTGATCTCCTAGTGAAAGAAGAGGGCCAAAAGTTACATGATATTTAAACAATTTAGGAAAATGATGCCGTCGTTTTTCATACTGACCAGAGCAAATGCAGAAAATGTGTAAGATGGAATTAACATTCCCGCAATATTTACAGTGTGATCAATTTTCTCCACAGGGGAGATATTTGTGGGTTATAGAGGAATGACCTTTGCAAACGTAAAATAAGAAGATTTCATATAATCGGTTCTTTAAAAAGGCACTCTCCCACAATACAAAAATGGGCTTGGTGAAGTGAAGCTTATTGTTCGATTCTATGTCCCATTCCGTTTGCGCTCTCTGGAAAATTGATGCGCTCAGGACCGGTTCAATATATTCGTAAGCTAAGGAGGCTGCTAACAGCCGAACGTTTCTAAAGGAAAAAGTGAGCCTATCGGTTTTCTCATTATCTAATATACCTACATGACTTTGAACCCAGCAAAATATAATATGATATCCGTTCTGTAATGCACGATTAATCTTGTACGCAGAAGCTGTACAAACATATTTTTGGTGTTTTTGAGAGAACTAATTGCAGTGATCACACTTTCTGAGGCCACATATATAATCGGTTTCACTGTACTCTTCAGTTTAATATGGTCAACTAACAACACTGCATACAGTTCTGCTGTAAAGATAGTGACGATCGGATTAAGGCGTTTAGTTCCAGAAAAAGTCTCAGAATGCACGGCATATCCAGTGAAGGATAGAGCTTTAGGTCCGTTGGTATAAAACTGACAATAATCAGCATACTTTTTCTGCAACTCTTAAAAAGTCTTACAGGAGGATCACCGAGGTAACGCAGAGCTTATTATATTTTGTAAGCGACCAGTCACAACAAACCGGAGGTCTCTCCCAGGGAGCAATTCACTAAACTAGTGGAAGTAGGGGCATTCCATCAGGAGAAATCCGAAGAGATGTATGATAGTCTGCAGGGCGGAGGCTTCGGGGCCGCACGATGCTGGGTTTGTTTTCGAAAATGCAAGAAAAACTTGAACGTTTTATGGAATCATATGTTGGATGGTGAGGGTTTGGTAAGATTTTGTAGTCATATGTCATATTTAGATAGTGCCGTCTTTTATCTAACGACAGCTTGTTGGGCCCGGCTTATAAACTCAGAATGGGGGATGTACGGGAAGCACACGTGGCGAGTCGTAAACCAAGATAGTGTACTGAATTTAACATTTTCAGAGCCGATTGTTGCGCTGATCTATACACTAGAGCACCATAGTCAAGACCTGATCGCACAAGGGAATTGTATAGGCGCAGAAAACACCTCCTATCTGATCCCCATGTCTTGTTTGCTAAGACTTTTGAGGGGTTCTTACTTTCAAGGCATTTTTCTTAAGACATTTTAAGTGGGAAATAAAAGTAAGCTTCCTGTCAAAGATCCCACCAATAAATCTGTGCTTATTTTTAGCAGGCAACAACACAGCTTTTAGTTAGAGGTCTGTACTCAAGGCAGCCCACGGCGCAAGGAAAACGGCACGCGAACCATTTTCTCTGGAAAAACCTAAAACCATTTTTATCTGCCGAGTACCCAGTTTGTTTAGAACTAAATGAAGCTGGCGTTCACTAAGATCATCTAAGATTAAAAAGGTTCTGGAAGTTGAGTTAAAAGCTGAAGGTCATGGAGGTGTGGAAGGTACAGTGAAACAACGGTGATGAGACGGTCCGTAAGAACTCGTGCTACCACAGCCTCGAGGGGCCTGTCAAGAGGGACTTGGGCTCGTACCACTCCACTCTGCACAACAATTGCAACACCACCGGATGAATGAGAAGATGGGCGGTCTTTGCGGAAGAGGTGATAGTTTCGTAAAACGTGTATGTGTAAACGTCAAAGAGGTCTCTTGTAATGCTAAAGCTATTGGGCGTAGCGCATTAAGGAAAAGGTGAACATCATATTTATTGTGGAGGACACCCCGACTGTTCTGTTCCATCGAACTAAAAAAAAAAAACTCATCACACAGCTTAATTGAGACATTGTAAAAAAATGGAGTTCACAGCTGCAAGCAGGTGGACACAAGCTAAATCACATTCGTTGGGGCAGTAACACGAGGACGGTTTTTCTTCTGACCCCCTCTTCAGGGTTAGGTATTGTACCTCCCTTGGCGGGTGGAGGTGATTCCGTCCAATCGGCAGATACCTCCATGGCCGCCTCCTTTCGCTGTGAATTGGAATGAGGGGACCCGTCACTGCTCTGAGAGGGAGTGGCGTCAAGCACCGCTCGAGGCATAGGGCGAAAATCGTCCTGGCACGTGGGACTTTGGGCCGGGGCCGCTGGGGTTTGGAAACCCACAGAGGCCCCACTAGGGGTTGGGGGGCAGGGTGAGCACTTTAAGTCACGAAGGCTGTACTGAGTGCCCACCGATGCCTTTAATGGCGGCGCTGCCCCTTTGGCAACCGCCTCGGCATAAGTGCCTCTTTGGAGTAAGGAAAATCGTTTTCTTGCCTGAGGGTATGTGAGCTTTTTTTAATATTTAGCGTTAGGATTAGCTTTTCTTCTTGCAACTTTGGACGGGTTCGAGAGTAGGTGGGGTGGGCACCAGAGCAAATGACACACTTGAGAAGTGTATTCTCCCACGTGTCAACTGGATGGTCCGTAGTTCTGCACTTTGCACATGTCGTTCTTCCACGACAGGTTATAGAGCAGTGACCAAATCGTTGGCACTTGAAGTATTTTCTCGGGTTCGGTATCTAGGGGCGCACCTTGCAGAGAATATAGCCTGCCTTGATGCTCTCCGGCAGCACGGTGTAGGCGAAAGTGAGGACTAGATGCTTCGATGGTCTCTTCTATCCGTCCCTGCGTATGGAGATTCGTCCCATGGTGACCAGCCCCTGCCCAGGAAAGCCCTTCAAGGTTTCCTCCTTGCTAAACTTCAACATGTCGTCCTTTGAGATGACGCCCTGACAGCTGTTGAAGGCGAGATGTGGGGTTACGGATACTTTATAGTCCGAGATCTTGTTTAAATATAAAGGAACAACACTCTGCGCTCCGTGTTCCACTTCTACCGCGCAAGTCGCCAGATGCATAGTTTCTTGGCCTTGAAGTTATGACCAATTAAGTTTCCCAAAGTTTTTGAAATTAGATATAGAGAAAGCTTAGCTGGTGGTTTACCATTTTGCTCTGAATACATTACCAGAAAGCGGGTGAAGCTTCTCTGGGCTGCAACTGATGTGTCTTCGCGGATTACTTCATCCCGGGCCCCTTTCAAGGTGCAATCGGGAAAGGTTTTTTGTTTAGAATCCGCATGAAGGAAAGAAATTTGGCATCTGTAGCGCACCACCCACGACGGAGTCCAACATGGGAATAGGAAACATATCATAACAGGTCTGGCTCTTCTGAATTTGTTGTTTACCAGTGCTTCCAGTATGCTATAACCAAGTGTGGATCAAGAGAGAGTTTAGTCGCCACCCCAGGTTAGTCCTTGCCGCCAAAAAAAGTGAAATAGTAAAAAAAGGGCAGAAAGAGAGAAAAGGCAAAGGTGAGATAGGAGAAGAAAGGCGACTGACTGAATCATCCTGGTCGGGCCAAGCCAAGAGACCTGCCAACAAAAAAGCGGCAGCCGAAGTGGTGTATTGCCTCACCCGGGGGCACCAGAAGGGTCCCGACCTAGCATGGGCTCGGACCAACCACCAGGATGCCCTTTTCCCCGGACACGGGGAAGCCACGCACAGCCAGACATGGGTGGGCGAACCCACATGGCTCGGGGTCCGTTGTGACGCCATTCACCAAACCACTGCTATCACAGGTGCCGCCTGCGGAGTGTCAAGAAGATAAACAGTGCTGGACACAGATTCGCCAGTAAGTATTTAGGAATAAGAATACTGAGATACTTGTATTCTAAGGCCAAAATACAGATACTGAGATGGAAATACGGATACAAATACAGAAATAGTGTTATTTTCAAAGTGGTTGAAGGTGCGAAGGGTAGAGTTCGTGGCGATGCGATCGATTGGGTTTGTGTTCTTTTGGTGCCAGTTTATGCACCTCTCCTTACCTCAGACTCTTCATCTTTTCACAGGCACCCCCCCCCCCCCCCCCGAACTCGACTAAAATATTATTGCTCCCTGTGATTCACAAAGGTACTGGAGGCCAACGGCTGCCTGCTGTAGAACGTTAGTGCGCCAAGGAGCTGGTGATGGCTTCGGTCGGCTGCTACACAGTGCGGCTGGTGACCAAACTAGACAACTTTGGACAGAACTAACCATCCAACGATTGGGCACGAGTACTGCGTCAGAGTTCAGCAATGCACTCGGAGATAAAGCTCGCGATCATGTCAAATGATTGAGACTGCGGGCCGTCTCAAAGTGGCGAAAAGTCTGCAAAAGGTCGAGCCATCTGTCAAGGGAGAACGAAGGATGACACAACACAGAAGTCTCGAAATGCTTCTCAGACGACGTCTGCTTGAAATGAACCATGGTTTCCTGGGAAAGGGCGTCTCAAGCTGTCGTCACACAAGGTGGTGAGATTGAACAAAAGAGTCGAACCTCTCGGCACTACGCCAGCCTAGTCTGCACGGACCTGTTTCAATACAAGGGTAGAGAATTGCTATTACAGTTTCTCTGCTGTCCATGATTGATGGTTTTCTCCTCTCCGCTTGCCGGCTTTCCAGCGTTTGATCGTTTGACACGCTAAAGTGGAAAGAGTGGAGAGTTCTGTGGAAAGAAACCTAAATTTATCTGCGCACTACATTGCCGTATTGTTTTTTTTGTGTGTGTGCTTAGGGTTCTCTGACTCTCGTTATACTTTATTCATCGTAGCTTGGAAAAGCGCGATGGTTACGGCCCCCTCTTACCGCAACAGTCCTCACCAAAGGTGCAGGAGCAAGGGCGTAGCCCAAGCAGTTGGTGAAGGAAGGAGGGGAAAATTATCCTCTTATCCGGACCATTTTTAGCGTATCCAGACGTCGCTTCTGCTGTCCACCTCGGATATTAAGCCTGTCACTCAAAATTCGTGCAAAAGTGGCTACCCTTTCTCTCCCACCCATAGCTTGGACAGTAGTTCGCGCAACTAGTGAGGTGGAGTACAGTCACGTATATCCCTCCGACGCTCAGATTGGCTCACTGGGACCGTAACCTTTGCCGTTTGCGAAGTTATGGCGAGATGAAGTATAGAGGGGGTTACGCGGCAGGTTCACCAGAAAGCTGGTTTTTATTTTCTCGTAAAAACCCGATAGTTCGTTTTTGATGGCAAATGTAATGAGATACTTAAATGTGCCGTGCAAAGAGTTTCTGGCCATTTTTGAATTTGCATCGCGTTCGTTCGAACTAGTGAGTGTGACTCTAGCAACATATTAATAATAAAATAAAAATGAAATGTGATGTATTTTTATTATATTAGGTGAAAGAAGTTCAGACTTCTGAGCATATCTTTTCTTGCTGATGACGTCCTTGGTCTGAACCAATAGAGAACCGAAACGACAAGAGCGTGCAACAACCATGCGCAATCTTCCAATTGTTTGAATTAACATCCAGCTAAGAAGATCTGAACGTCCCACCGATTTACGGGTGTTCCAAGCAAAAAATTAGGCGCTTGAAAGAATCAGAAGGGGTCACGTTCACCTATTCAGCCAGTTTTACCTCTAGAATTGTATGTCGCCATAATCCGACGCTCTAGACCTATGTCGTCAATAAACGCTTGTATTTGACGCTGAGAGGCCCGCCCTTCGAAGCAGCATTTGGTTTTCTTCGTTCCTTTGCAGTGCCTTTACAAGCCTGGCAGGGTATTCCAATACAGTCTATAAATGGGTAATTTATTTCACTAATAAGATACTAATATATTTTTCAAATGTATCTCAATACAGAGATATATTTACGCAAGAATACCTCTAAGATACTATCGCAATACATTTGTATCGCGATACTGCTCAGCCCTGGCTATAAGCGACCGTTTCTCATACGTCATGGCCAATGTTTAGGGACATTCCGCGGAATAAAGACTTTTCAAGGAAATATCAAAATTATAATTGATTAGAGTTCTATGATACCCAGGAAATTACAGACGTCGGTAACATTACGATATTTTGTAAAGAAAAGCAGAAGTTAATAATTGTGTAATAGTGGCCCATATGAATCAATGCAAAAAAAAAATGTAGAGGCGTGGATCAAGTACTATAGGCGTCTAAAAGTTTAATTACTGTTTAATTATTGATATTTTATGAATGCCATCTAATATATTCCCGGGGAAGATTGCAATGTTTGTTGTGCAGTCAAAATTCTCATCTTAGTGCTTGCGCCGAGGCGTAGATGTTCAAAAAAGCCTGGGGATTAATACGTACATTTGATCTCGCAAACACAGCAAAACCTTCGCTCTACTGAAATGAATACCATAAATGGCGTTGCGTGCCAGCGTGTACTCTCTTTGTTAGATTTCACAAGAGGGTATAAAGGACTCTCGTCCTTAAGCACTCGCAAGTGTGCGAGGCCACCATGAAGTACTGCTCTTTCGATCGGGAGTCGTAATTTAACTTTCCTATGTATCAGTCGGTCTACACCAGCCAATTGCAGCCTCTAAATTGGATACAAGCAGCCTAATTACAATGCACTACACCTTTATGTTGCCTATATATCTGTACAGCCAGTTTGAATTAACATGAGTAATAAACAATAAGCTACTGACTTCAGGATTAGTTTTAATTTCTATTTCACATATCGTACTGTTTTCACCCTTAAAGTTTGGAATGAACAAGCAATGGTCTGAGAAAAGCCGTTAGTTTGCAATGTATGTTATTTTTAATTGAATGATCTCATCCTTTCTATTTTAACCTAAGACATTCTTCAGTGGCTCAAAATTGGTCCTGCTGCAAACTTTTCCGCTCGTGCAGCAGAAACAAAGCTGGCAATACGAAAGCGCGGATGATATTCTTATCACCCGCGTTTTCGCTTCGTTAGAATTGTTCCAGCTGCACGAGTGGGAAATTTAGGGCACCTCCAAGGCTTCACACGTGCTTTAAGTCCTTCTGAAATTGACTGATATAGGAGTTTTCGATGACGTTTAGCAAGTAGTTCTTAATGAAACCAGATGCTTATATTTACTAATTCAAGAATAATTAGTACATTTTAATAACATATTTAGCTAATTAGTAAGCTTTTTTCAATTCCCGCCGTCCACCGAAGCTGGCAGATTGTTCCCGAAAAGTGTTTCTTTTTTGTTCAGAACGACCCTATGAATAGGAATTTTTGAAAGTATTTGCTGAAACACCCCGCATATTTTATAATCTGCTTTTAAATTTAGTACTTTAGTTACATAAATTTAAAACGAAAACACGTGGAAACTGAGGAAGGCATAATTTTAGCTTACACAACTAAGGTGGTGTGATATGAGTCATAATTACTTTTTGCGGCTTCATGTTGTTACTTGTAGGTCAAATTGTAGTAATACAAGCAATATATACATTGATAAAACAAAGAATAATCTGCATCAACACCCTGGGTATTTATCAAAGGTATGGTTTCGTTTTCACCTTCTTTTTAAAAAAAATGGTGATCGCTTACATTTAGGTTTAGAATTCAAAAGGCTTCACTTTGAAGGTAAGTACAGTACCTTGGTGTTGAGAAAAGCCATTGAAATCAAAGCCACGCTAACTTTCCATTAGTGTTGTAGGTGTTACGGAAAAAAAGTAACGAAATACGTTACTCGCCACTTGCAAATAGTAGAAACGCGTTACCGACCTACCCCAAGCAGGCAGGCGCTCGTGGCTTAGCAGCGCGCTCGTGGCCTAACGGTTATCGCGCGTGCCTCCCACGCGAAAAGCCAGGGTTCGATCCCTGGGAGCGACGCATCTTTGTTATTCCTGCAATCTAGTTTTCTGGTAAATTCGAGAATCCTGTTGCGTGTTCGAGGTCCGAATGCTCTACGCGTCGAACATTCTACGCTGATTATTCCAGAAGCTTACGCATGTACATAAGGGGCTCCGCGTGGCGAACCGGGGTCAGTTTCGCCCCAGCGTTCGACTCTGCTCTTTCGCCGACTTCGACGCCCGCGACGCTCTACTGTTATCTTTTGTTTCCTTCTTTATTTTGGGCACAAGTTCGCCCGATTAAACGTTTAGTTTACTCAGTTATTTTCCGCCTCATCACTTGTCATTCGTGACATTTTGGTGGAGGTGCTGGGTAACGCATGCCCCTGCCGCGTACCCCTCCGAGGGCCCGCAGTGCAAGTCCAACGCCAAGCCCCCGAGAAGCGAACGAAGACCCGACCGGGATCCGATCAAGCCGCCGGAACCTTGGCCTACCCCCGGAATTAGGACCCTTACCACCAAAGACCAGGCAAGCAAGGAGGACGACGATGGCCAACCAGTCGGAGACCCCGGCCGCTTATGCCGTCGTATACCTGCCCGTCGCACCCCGGACTCCGACGCCATTCCACGGGGAGATCCACGAGGACGTTGAGGATTGGCTACAACATTACGAACGAGTGGCCCGCCATAACCAATGGACACCGGAGCAGTGCCTTCAGAACGTCTACTTCGCTCTGGAAGGCACGGCACGCACCTGGTTTGAGAACCACGAAGCGTCGATTTCGTCGTGGGAAGAATGCCAGGCCGAGCTGCGACGCACCTTTGCCAACCAGCAGCGACGACAGCGTGCGGAAGATCTTCTCCAAGCAAGACACCAAGGGCCAAATGAGAGCGTCACAAGCTTTGTTGAAGACGTTCTCCGCCTCATGAACCGCGCCGACCCAAACGCTTCCGAAGAAAAAAAGTTGCGGGTCCTAATGCGGGGCGTGAAAGAAAACATCTTCGGAGGCCTCGTGCGGAGCCCGCCTACCACCGTCGAAGGTTTCATCACTGAGGCCACCAACATCGAACGCGCCCTTCACGCACGGGCCTCACACTACCAGAGACCTCCCGGCTTCGCTGCCCTCTCGCCGTCCAGCTGCAGCATCCCGGACATCCGTGACATCATCCGGGACGTCGTTCGGGAAGAAATCAAGAAGTTCCTGCCTGCTGCCCCCCAGCCTGCCTCGCTGTCAATAGCCGAAGTTGTCCGCGAGGAAGTTCAGCGGGCATTCCATCCTGAGGCCCCTGCCAGCGCCGCAGTACCCTGAGGAGCCTTCTCTGACCTATGCCGCCATAGCTCGGAGACCGGCGCCAGCTGCCCAGCAGTATTCGACGCCACCTCGACGTGTCCTACCAGAGCCACAGACTTTCCGACGTCGGGAAGGGCAACCCGAGTTCGTCCGCACTGAACACCCGACGCCGAGGAAGACCGACGTCTGGCGAACGGCCGACCGACGCCCGCTCTGCTACCACTGCGGGGAAGCCGACCACATCTACCGCAGCTGCCCCTACCGTCGACTTGGGCTGCGTGGTTTCCACCCGAACGACCCACGCCCGAGGTACGGCGAACGCCCTCGCGATATCGAGGAGTACCTTCGACGCTCGCCCTCTTCAGTGCCGTCTCTCCGCCATGAATCTCGCTCGCCGTCACCACGACGTTCAGCGTCTCCAGCGCCACGACCCCGCCGAGAGAGCCTGTCCCCCCTGCGTCGCCGGGAAAACTAGGCGCGGCAACGCCTGGAGGTGGCGTTGCCGAAGACGACCGAAGTAAAGAGCCTCCAAGAACGACGGAGCGCTCCCACTCTCCCGACGCTGCGCATCGCAACGACGCTCCTGCTTCGGTGTCCAACAACCTCAACGTTATCATCGACGGCCACGACGCGACGGCACTCATCGACACCGGAGCAGACTACTCCGTTCTGAGTGGGAGGCTCTCCCGCCGCCTTCGAAAAGTCATGACGCCGTGGGATGGACCACAAATAAGAACCGCCGGAGGACACCTCATCACACCAGTCGGGAGATGCACTGCTCGCGTCGAGATCCACGGTGAGACGTGCCCTGTCAAGTTCGTCGTTCTGCAAGACTGTTCGAGGGACGTTATCCTCGGAATGGACTTTCTCTGCGAGTATGGCGCCGTCATCGACCTCGGGGCAAACCAGTTGACGCTGCGAAAGCCTGTCCTGCCCTCGGTGGAGGCCAACATGACGTCATCCGCGATCCGAGTTATAGCCGACCATGTGAATCTGCCGCCGCGGTCGAGTGTTTTCGTCACCGTCATAACCGACGCAGCCATGCACGGTGAAGCTCTTCTGGAAGGCAGCGTTCAACTGCTCCTTGAAAAAGGAATTGGCGTCGCACGAGGCGTAACGGATCTTCAAGAAGGACGAACAACTGTTCTCGTGACAAACTTTCGAGAGGAACCGCAGCACCTAACGAAGGGTACCACCATGGGCTACGTCGAGGAGCTTCAGACGCCAGCCGTGGTCACCGCAGTCTCAGAGGAAACCTCGTCGCCACAGCAGAAGAGCACGACGCCGCCGCCGCTTGACATCGACCCCGAGCTCCCAGCTTCGAAGCGCCGGCAACTGGTTGATCTCCTCGCCGAATACAGTGACTGTTTTGCCACGACATCGAAAGTTCGCCAAACACCAATGGCGAAACATCGCATTATTACCGACGACGACGCACTCCCTGTTCACCAGTCGCCGTATCGAGTCTCCTTAAAGGAAAGGAAAGTGATTCAAGATCAAGTCCAGGAGATGCTCGACGACGACATCATTCAACCCTCAAGGAGTCCATGGGCGTCCCCGGTCGTACTTGTAAAGAAGAAGGACGGAACCCTGCGGTTCTGCGTGGACTATCGTCGACTGAACGCTGTGACGAAGAAGGACGTCTATCCGCTCCCCCGCATCGACGATACGTTAGACCGATTGCGCCACTCCCGATATTTTTCGTCAATGGACTTGAAGAGCGGTTACTGGCAGATTGAAGTCGACGAACGTGACCGGGAGAAAACTGCCTTCGTCACTCCCGACGGACTGTACGAATTCAAAGTGATGCCGTTCGGACTTTGTACAGCACCAGCCACCTTCCAGCGCGTCATGGACACCGTGCTGGCAGGCCTGAAATGGCAGAGCTGCCTCGTCTACCTGGACGATGTCGTGGTATTCTCACGAGATTTCGACGAACACCTCAGACGACTTCGAGCCGTGCTTCAAGCCATCAAGACCGCCGGCCTGTCACTCAAGCCAACAAAGTGTCGGTTCGCCTATGGGGAACTAAAGTTTCTTGGCCACGTCGTGAACAACAAAGGCGTTCTACCTGACCCCGAGAAGACCCGCGCCGTAGCTGCATTTACGCCGCCGGCTGACAAGAAGGCCGTGAGAAGATTTCTCGGACTCTGTGCCTACTACAGGCGCTTTGTTCGAGACTTCGCCAAGCTGTCCGCACCGCTGACACACCTCACGAAGGACGCCGTACAGTTCGAGTGGACAGAAGAACACCAGAGGTCATTCGACGAGCTCAAACGAAGACTCCAGACGCCCCCGATTCTTGGCCATTTCGATCAGTTTGCTGAAACCGAGATCCACACCGACGCCAGTAACACCGGACTGGGTGCGGTACTAGTCCAAATGCAGGACGGCGCAGAGCGAGTCATCGCATACGCAAGTCGAACGCTGTCTAACGCGGAGAGGAACTATTCAACTACTGAAAAGGAGTGCCTCGCTGTCGTCTGGGCAATAACAAAGTTTCGCCCATACTTGTATGGAAGTCCTTTTCGCGTGGTCACAGACCACCACTCGCTCTGCTGGCTGGCGAATCTGAAGGACCCCTCCGGACGCCTCGCCCGGTGGAGCCTACGACTGCAGGAGTTCGACATGACCGTGGTGTACAAGACCGGCCGGAAGCACAATGACGCCGACTGCCTGTCAAGGGCCCCAGTCGAGGCCGCTCCTACCTGCACCAAAGAGGACGACGATGAGTGTTTCCTCGGCGCTCTGGATGTCAGCGACATGGCAGCACTCCAACGAGATGACCCTGAGCTGCGAGCACTCATCGAGCACCTAGAGGGACAGGGAAGTGCCGTTCCCCGCAGTTTTGTACGAACACTGCCAACCTTCTCCCTCCGACGAGGTGTGCTCTACAAGGAGAACTTCAGCGACAACAACACGGCGTGGCTGTTGGTGGTCCCTTCCAGTCTTCGAGAAGAAATTTTTCAAGCCTGCCACGATGACCCGACGGCGGGACACCTTGGCTACAGCAGAACTCTCGCCAGGATACGCGAAAAATACTACTGGCCCAAGCTCGCGAAGACAGTGCATCACTACACTTGATCTTGCCACGAGTGTCAACGACGAAAAAAACCACCGACGAGACCGGCAGGACTTCTTCAGCCTATTGCGCCGCCATCTGCCCCGTTCCAGCAAATTGGAATGGACTTACTTGGGCCATTCCCACCATCGACGCAAGGGAACCGATGGATAATCGTCGCAACCGATTATCTCACGCGGTACGCCGAAACGAAAGCCCTTCCTTCAGGGACTGCCGTGGAAGTTGCCAAGTTTTTCATTGAGTCCATCGTCCTCCGGCACGGCGCTCCAGAAGTTCTGATTACAGATCGCGGATCATCGTTCATGGCACAGCTGACCCAAGAAATCCTCCGACTCAGTCACACCAGCCATCGTCGTACAACTGCGTACCACCCGCAGACCAACGGGCTGACGGAGCGACTCAACAAGACAATCGCTGACATGATCTCTATGTACGTCGACGTAGAGCACAAGACGTGGGACGAGGTGTTGCCCTACGTCACGTTCGCCTACAATACGGCGGTTCAAGAGACCACTGGATTCACACCCTTCCAGTTGGTACATGGTCGGAAAGTAACGACCATGCTGGACGCGATGCTGCCCCATGAGCCAGCTGACAGTGAGAGCGACGACGCCCAGGTGGTTGCTCAACGGGCCGAAGAAGTCCGCCAGCTCGCCCGACTCCTGATTCAAGACCAGCAACGCGTCGACGCCGACCGCTACAACCTTCGTCGCAGGGACGTCCACTTCCAGCCCGGAGACAGGGTGTGGGTGTGGACGCCCATCCGTCGCCGTGGCCTCAGTGAGAAATTGCTGAAACGATACTTTGGACCGTACAAGGTACTTCGTCGCATCGGGGAGCTGAACTACGAGGTGATGCCCGACGGAACAAGAACATCATCACGCCGCCCACCACGGCCTGAAGTCGTCCACGTCGTGCGCCTGAAGCCGTACTACGCCCGATAGGACTGTGCACCTTATGCCTTCCAAATGACTCTTTAGTTTACCGTCCTTTTTATTTGCTTTGTTTTGTTTTGTGTTGCATCGGGGCGATGCACTTTTTAGAGGGGGGAGTAATGCCGCGAGCGCAGCTGACCAAGCAGGCAGCGCGCTCGTGGCCTAACGGTTATCGCGCGTGCCTCCCACGCGAAAAGCCAGGGTTCGATCCCTGGGAGCGACGCATCTTTTGTTATTCCTGCAATCTAGTTTTCTGGTAAATTCGAGAATCCTGTTGCGTGTTCGAGGTCCGAATGCTCTACGCGTCGAACATTCTACGCTGATTATTCCAGAAGCTTACGCATGTACATAAGGGGCTCCGCGTGGCGAACCGGGGTCAGTTTCGCCCCAGCGTTCGACTCTGCTCTTTCGCCGACTTCGACGCCCGCGACGCTCTACTGTTATCTTTTGTTTCCTTCTTTATTTTGGGCACAAGTTCGCCCGATTAAACGTTTAGTTTACTCAGTTATTTTCCGCCTCATCACTTGTCATTCGTGACAATATATACATTGATAAAACAAAGAATAATCTGCATCAACACCCTGGGTATTTATCAAAGGTATGGTTTCGTTTTCACCTTCTTTTTAAAAAAAATGGTGATCGCTTACATTTAGGTTTAGAATTCAAAAGGCTTCACTTTGAAGGTAAGTACAGTACCTTGGTGTTGAGAAAAGCCATTGAAATCAAAGCCACGCTAACTTTCCATTAGTGTTGTAGGTGTTACGGAAAAAAAGTAACGAAATACGTTACTCGCCACTTGCAAATAGTAGAACCGCGTTACCGACCTACGTGACCTCAAAATGAGAGAAACGCGTTACTGTTGCCGTTAACGTTGAAACCTAACGCACGTTACTTTTGCTTTACTTTTTTCAATTATGAAATATTACGTTTTGCTCTTTCAACGTTACAGGTATGCATAAGAGCCAAATTTCAAGAAACGTTATGTCTACCCAGAAACTGAACATAATTACCTTATCTTTTTTAAGGTTCCACCTTAATTCCCACAAAAAAAGAAAAACCGGAAGAAAATGCAAAAAACTTTGAACAAAATTTAAAGACGTTTACAATCCACTGTAACCCCGAATTAGAGCGCAGCTCTTGAGGAGGAGGAGGGAAGTGTACTGAGGGGAGCAGGTGGAAATTCCCCCACTACTAACATGGATGTGGATCGACTTGTGCTTAACGCATGTCACAGAAAATGCATATCTTTGGTGAGAGCATCGCGCGTAAATCTGGCGGGAGTTTAGCGGGGCAATTTTCCCCCTAACTTTAGCGTGGAATTTTTTCCACTAGATTTAGCGGGGAAATTGTTTCCGCTAAATTAAGCGGGAAAATGTTTTCCGCTAAATTTAGCCGGGAACCTTTTTCCACTAAATTTAGCAGAAAAAACTTTTTCCGCTAAATGTGAAGAGGAAAGTTTTTTCCGCTAAATTTAGCGGGGAAATCTTTTCCGCTAAATTTATCGGGGAAATGTTTTTCGCTAAATTTAGCGATATTTTTTCCGCTAGATTTAGCGGGGAAATGTTTTCCGCTAGATTTAGCGGGAAATTTCTCCCACTAGTGACGTCACACGTGTCGTCACTGATGGCGTCATCAGTGACGATGACGATGACGTCTTCACGATGACGGCATCGTCATCCTCACTGATGACGTCATCAGTGACGTCGCGCGTCCCATAGTGCACCGCGCGGTTACGGCGACGGCGACGCCGCTCAAGCCGGAAACGGGCCTCCGCTCTAAAATACGAAAACATTGAAGTATAATTCTTTTAGGACTTGGAAAGAATAAGTAAGGAGTAATTTAACTCCGTTACATGTTACTCGAATTAAGTAACGTAAGTACGTTGCCCATTAGCATTCTGGAAATATAACGAGTACGCTACAACGTTCCCGGAAAAAGTAACGCGTTACCGGCAACGCCGTTACTTGTAACGCGCTACCGCCAACACTGCTTGCCACTATACAGAGCTTGCGCCGACGTCACTTGGTCAGACATAATGGGTGAAAAGGCGCGTGAGAGCCTATAGCTTCCGCTTACCTAACGAGACATCTCTTTCCACCAGAAAGAAGGGCAGACATGGCGAATACGGCGCGCAAGAGCCTAGCTTCCGCCGTGTTAATGGGACGCTTCTTGACACCATAAATAAGGGCGGACAGGAGGGAAAAAATCAAAGATGCTTACAATCCCCCGTAACGCCGAATTAGAGCGCAGCTCTTGAGGAGGAGGAGGGAAGGGAACTGAGGGAGAAGGTGGAAAGTCCCCCACTTCTAACATGGGTGCACAACTTTGGTGAGAGCATCGCCTGCAAATTTGGCTGGAATTCAGCGGGGAAATTTTTTCCCCTAACTTTAGTGGGGAATGTTTTCCAATAGATTCAGCGGGGAAATTTTTCTGCTAAATTTAGCGGGGAACATTTTTCCGCTAAATTTAGCGGGGAAGTATTTTCCGCTAGATTTAGTCCGAAATTTTTTCCGCTAAGTTTAGAGGGGGATTTGTGTTAATGAGGCACTTATTGGCATCAGAAAGAAGGGCGGACATGAACGAAAGGTTGCGTGAGAGCGTAGTTTTCGTTGCGTTACTGAGAATATTCTTGCCACCAGAAAGTTAGGACATGGGGGAAAGGGCGCGTGAGAGCCTAGCTTCTACTTTGTTAATAAGACTTGGAACCAGAAAGGAGGGCCGACATGGTGGAAAGGGCGCGTGAGAGCGTAGCTCCCGCTGCGTTAATGAGACACTTCTTGGCACCAGAAAGAAAGGCCGACATGGTAGAAAGGGCGCGTGAGAGCGTAGCTTCCGATGCGTTAATGAGACTCTTCTTGGCACCAGTTAGAAGGCACGACATGGTGGAAAGGGCACGTGAAAACGTAGCTTTTACAGTGTTAGTGAGACATTCTTGGCACCAGAAAGGGCCGGCATGATGGAAAGGTTGCGTGAGAGTGGAGCTTGCACTGTGTTAATGACACACATCTTGGCACCAAAAAGAAGGGCCGACATGGTGGAAAGGGCGCGTGAGAGCGTAGCTTCCGCTGCGTTAATGAGACACTTCTTGGCACCAGAAAGAAGGGCCGACATGGTTGAAAGGGCACGTGAGGACGTAGCTTCCACAGTGTTAATGAGACACCTCTTGGCACCAGAAAGGGCCGACATGGTGGAAAGGGCGCGTGAGAGCGTAGCGTCCGCTGCGTTATTGAGACGCTTCTTGGCACCAGAAAGGGCCGACATGGTGGAAAGGGCGCGTGAGAGCGCAGCTTCCGCTGCGTTAATGAGACACTTCTTGGCACCAGAAAGAAGGGCCGCCATGGTGGAAAGGGCGCTTGAAAACGTAGCTCCCACAGTGTTAATGAGACACTTCTTCGCACCTGAAAGAAGGGCCGACATGGAGGAAAGGGCGCGTGAGAACGTAGCTTCCACAGTGCTAATGAGACACTTCTTGGCACCAGAAAGGGCCGGCACGGTGGAAAGGGCGCGTGAGAGCGTACCTTCCGCTGCGTTAATGAGACACTTCTTGTAACCAGAAAGGGCCGAGATGGTGGAAAGGGCGCGTGAGAACGTAGCTTCCACAGTGTTAATGAGACACTTCTTGGCACCAGAAATGGCCGACATGGTGGAAAGGGCGCGTGAGAGCGCAGCTTCCGCTGCGTTAATGACACACTTCTTGGCACCAGAAAGAAGGACCGACATGGTGGAAAGGGCGCGTGAGAACGTAGCTTCCACATTGTTAATGAGACACTTCTTGGCACCAGAAATGGCCGACATGGTGGAAAGGGCGCTTGAGAGCGGAGCTTGCACTGTGTTAATGAGACACTTCTTGGCACCAGAAAGAAGGACCGACATGGTGGAAAGGGCGCGTGAGAGCGTAGCTTCCGCTGCGTTAATGAACACTTCTTGGCACCTGAAAGAAGGGCCGACATGGCGGAAAGGGCGAGTGAGAACGTAGCTTCCACAGTGTTAATGAGACACTTCTTGGCACCAGAAAGGGCCGACATGGTGGAAAGGGCGCGTGAGAGCGTAGCTTCCGCTGCGTTAATGACACACTTCTTGGCACCAGAAAGAAGGGCCGACATGGAGGAAAGGGCGCGTGAGAACGTAGCTTCCACAGTGCTAATGAGACACTTCTTGGCACCAGAAAGGGCCGGCACGGTGGAAAGGGCGCGTGAGAGCGTACCTTCCGCTGCGTTAATGAGACACTTCTTGTAACCAGAAAGGGCCGAGATGGTGGAAAGGGCGCGTGAGAACGTAGCTTCCACAGTGTTAATGAGACACTTCTTGGCACCAGAAAGAAGGGCCGACATGGTGGAAAGGGCGCGTAAGAGCTTAGCTTCCAGTGTGTTAATGAGACACTTCTTGGCACAAGAAAGAAGGGCCGACATATAGAAAGGGCGCGTGAGAGTGTAGATTCCGGTGAATAATGAGACGCTACTTGCCACCAGAATGAAAGGCGGACTAGTGTCGAGTGCAAGCCATGTATAGTGACGTCGTCTGTGGGCTTCAATGCGCTTGGCGTGCTTAAAAGTATCGTGCGGAGAAGCAGTTTTACCTGCCATTGTTTTCGTGTCGTGTGGTGTTCTCGCAGATCAGCTTCTTGTTTTTATTTTCTTTGATTGCTGGCTTATTTTTTTTATTTTTTATTTTTGGTGCGCTTCGATGTGACCGAGAAACCTCTCAGAGGAGAAAGGGGCAGCCGATGGGGAAGCACACAAGTCATGCGCGAGTGGTTCCCCCGCCCCTCCGCACGGGAGGAATGTGTTTCCCCTTTTGGGACAGAAGTTAAACCTCGGCGAAGAGGGCTGGATTGTTTTCACGCGGGAGATGTTCCGAGCGTTGGTCGCGGACGTGTGTCGTCCTCAGGCTCTTGTGAATGAACGTAAATAAGTGAATCCTTCAAGTCGTTTTCGTTGCTACTGCCTCGCCATCTAGGTCACTAGCAGCTATCGGGATAGAATTTTCGACACCTGGCGTCTCTCCCCACCCCACCAAGAACATTACTGTCACTGTGCGTGCTCTCATTTTAACGTCCATACACTCAACTGAGCGAGCGTGCGCGAGGACGGCTCTCCAAAGACACGTACGTATTCTCGAGTATCTTCCTTGTGGCAACGGGAGGGCGCGCTTGCGCTGAGTGTCGGCGAACTGACCATGCAGCTCGTTGACGCTTGAAAGGTACCCTTACAAAAAAAAAAGTTGCCCAGTCTATTGAAATCTTTGCGACTTCTTAACGATCCTTGCGACTTTCTTCCCTACCCACTTTCTAACAATGTATTTGTATACATTGTGTATACACCTTTTTCAGACACGGGTCTATACACTGCAGTGGTTAATGTTTTTATCGAAATTGGATTCATTATTATCGCCCGCCTTGTATATACTTTTTATCAATGGTATCGTTCAGACTTTGTATAGACTTTGTTGAGGCGAAAGTCTGTACACTGCAGTTGTTACAATGTGTATCAAAATTGAATTCATTTTTATTGCCCGCTTTTTATCTACTTTTTATCAATGGTAGTGTTCAGACTTTGTATGGCCATTGTTGAGACGAAAGCCTATACACTGCAGTTGTTACAATATGTATTGAGATTGGATTAATTTCTATAACCCACTTTTTATATACTTTCTATTAATGGTAGTGTTGAGACTTTGTATAGTCTTTGTTGAGACGAAAACCTATTCACTGCAGTTGTTCCAATATGTGTCAAATTTCGATTAATGGTTTATTCCTCATTCTAATATACTTTTTATCAACATCAGTTGTCTATAAAGCTAGATAACCATATATGTAAAGTGTAAAGTGTAAAGAAGTGAGCTTATTTACACTTTCTACGGACACGGAAATTATAGATACACATTGGATAGACCCATGTTCTTTTTAGCCAAATGAACACACATTTCACAAGATGGAGGGTTACATTGAAAGCCTATATAACCACTTTACGGTGTAAAGAGCAACACCCACAGAGATGTGGACGCAAAGCCTGCTTTAAACAAGATCAGGGCGGACGCGGTTATTAGTGTGCAATTATTCTTTTTTTTTTTTTTGCCGTTACAAATTATTTTCGTTTTTTGTTTTATATTTTTACATTTCTGTCCCTTCCGTGTTCTGAGCTATCCGCCTCCGAATTTTCTACTTAATCCGACTTTTTTTTCCTCTCAATCGGGCAAACTTTTGCTTCATTAGCCATATAAAAGCGCGATATTCGGGGAGCAACATCGCGGAACACACGCTGGTTACGCGAATCATACAAAATGAAATTCTTGGCATACGACCGCCTCAAAGTTTGTAATATAAACATATATACTAATTACAGTAATTAAAAAGTTATATACCGAATTTTAGTTGATTATTATGACAAGAGTGATGGTTATATTCCCATCTAATATCCGTCGCGCCATATAAACACGCCGTGAAAACCGCATTTATATTTATTTTCCCCCCTTTATTAAAAATGGGGCGTAGCTAACAAAAAAACACTGTGTTTTAACTTTAAACGGAGACTCCCAGATTCGGGACGAACAGTGACCGTGGGGAAAAGCGAGTCCCCTATAGACGGCGGCTTCTATCGCGCTGCATGTAGCCGGCTGCCGTCCGTGTCAGTGAAAACCGGTTTTGACCCACGTATACCGTGACATCGGTTGCCTGTGGCGGTGGGGGTCCTCCTCTCCCTCGGAGAAGCAGAGGGAAAAAGGACAAAGAGGTTACGGCCAGAGAAGCACAGAACGGAATGGAAAACGAATCTGTGCGCACGCCATTTTGACAATTGGTCGAAAGTTGTTCGCAATAGAGATAATATAAATGTTGTTTTTGTACCCAACGGAGCGCCTCATCTGCCAGCAAGAGACAACAGCTGCAACAGAAAAGTTGGTGCTGGAAAGACCGGGATTACAGCACTGCGAACACTTCGAACGCCGAAAGAAAAGTGAGTGATTCTTCCTTCTACTAGAACGACAGCACGGAAGTTCGCAAGAAAAAGCGCAAGGCGATTCGGTCACAAGTGACGCGGCTAGTGAACGACGTTGAGGCGTTGCTACAGTCCGCGCAGCCCAACAGCGAGGACCTATAGCTACTCATCGAATGACTGGTCGTGGAGCAGGGTCAACTTAACACCGCCGACGCCACCATCGAGCCGCTCACTTCGGAGCAAGACGGAGACTTCAA
Source organism: Ixodes persulcatus (assembly GCA_013358835.2). Classification (NCBI taxonomy): domain Eukaryota; kingdom Metazoa; phylum Arthropoda; class Arachnida; order Ixodida; family Ixodidae; genus Ixodes; species Ixodes persulcatus. The sequence continues at coordinate 214,005 of JABSTQ010010208.1, forward strand.
ATTCACCCACGTCCTCGAATATGCGGACAAGATCGTGACCTATACTTGACAAAGCTGAAGAGCCAGCTAAGATGCAGTGCGGAACGCGGCAATCCATCCAACGAGAGTAACCTGATCGGAAGCGCAAACAGATCGCCAACGCCAACGAAGTCGAAAAATTAAACTCACAAAACTTGAACTTCTGAAATTCAACGGTCAACAGAAGAAATGGCAGCAGTTTTGGGACCAGTTCGAGACCGACATCAGTCTGAACTCTGACCTATCGCGGGCGGAAAGGTTCAACTACCTGCGATCAGCGCTGAGCGGCGATGGAGCAGCTGCCATTGCCGGCTTAACAGCCCACCGCACAGTGCTACTCCGACGCCGTGGACCTAGCTCCTGCGGAAGCCAGGAAGCACTCATCCAAGACCACATGGACGGCCTGATGGATATTCCTCATGTGTCGTCGTCACGGAACACTAAAGGCCTCGGACGTTTGTACGACAACCTACACGCTCGCGAGGACTCAAGGCGTTGGACTGAGCGAGGACTTCCTCTGTGCAATGCTCTGCCCGGTCCTACGTCGTGCTCTCCCAGATGACATGCTTCTAGAGTACAACCTAAAGATGGCTGCGGTGGACACGGAGGACGACATCAGCCGGGGCCGGTTACTTTGAATACAAACTATATAGGCATAAATGTCTGAAATTTCCAGAATAAAGGTCTACAGGAGTTCTAGCAAACCTTTTCTATTCACAATGTATCCACCCTTTTATCGCGTTTCTTGAGCTAATGGGCCGACCACTCGGGATCGAAAAGCTGTAGACTGAAGTGTCTGAACTTTGAATAGAATATCTACAGACATTCTAGCAGTATTTGCTATCCACAATGTATCTCCATTTTCAACGACTTTCTTCAGTTAATTGGCACGTCAATTTGGATACAAAAGGTATACACTAAAATGTCTTAACATTGGATAGAAAGTCTACAGGCATTCTATCTGAATTTTAGACACTTTAGTCTACAGCTTTTCGAAACCCAGTGGTCGGCCAATTAGCTCAAGAAACGCGATAGAAAGTTGGATACACGTTATATAAGTAATCTATTCACTGAATTCACAATTCTGTATACAAATTTGATACTCCCTCGCTCAATTTTTTTGTAAGGGTATTGCGAATTGGAATGAAATACTACCTCATGTGTGAAGCAGGTGCAATCATTTGATAGCCGTTCGCACCGACAGCTGGTCTGGTTTACAATTGTAAAATCAAAACAACATACGTTCAATGTTGATTGCATACGAGCGGTGTAAGCGGAGCAACCTATTTTGATATTTAACTGCTCGTACTTTAAAATCAGCTACATGTCTTCGGAAACAGTTAAAAAAATACCCCGGAATGTTACGACCCGGTCCTTTAAAGTACGCCTCCCTTTTGAACGCGTGCACATTGCAAAATGTAGACGTCGAACCTTTTTTCCGATCGCAAATTTTTGAAACGTAATTGTGTTTTGTGTATGTTTATACACTTGGAAGTTAGCCCCAGTGAGCGCCTGGTGTCTCAGACTTAGATGAGAAGTTTAGAGAGTGCAGTACAACCGGTCAAATTTCCCATCTACAGCTAAGACACCAGAGCTTTTCGAGATATTGACGTAAAAGAATAGCAACAGGAATAATGCGCGGCCATCTGTCGGATGCTGGTCGCTTGGGACCGTCGAATCTAACCGAGTGCTTCCCGTTCGTCGATGTCGACCAACGGCTTCACGAAAGCCGCTCGGCACGACGATCGGCCAATATTTTTTATTTTTCGTTCTTTCGCTTACCATAGATGACGTTCGGTACGAAATTAGTGTTTTTATTTTTTAAGCAAGCGACACTTAAATGCTGCTTGTTTATGAATTCACTGCAGTGCAGATCGCCGTACATAACGCCTGCCGCGAATTGCGGCATTGACCATGGCCATGGTGGCCCGAAGATGATTTCCCTTATTGTGATGCATCGCTTCATTCTGAGTGAATACCTCCGAGAAACGTTCCGCCGCCAGTAATAAATTTTCTGGTAACGACGCTAATAAACAAATCACGAAGCGGGGACGGTATAAGCCAGGCCCCGCATGTATAGACTGACGAGTGTGTTGCTTGAGTTGAAGAACACTGAAATAATAAGACAAAAGTGAGACGAAGGACGACGTACAATTTATTTGGAGAAGCTTCCGATGAGCATACACCTTTTCCACAAGCGCGCGGCCATCTTGAGTGTCGTCACGTTTGGTGTGCGTAAAAACATCGTTTTCGTCTCTCCACGCCGTTGGAAGATGCCCACAAAAATGCGTGATTGTCACACATTCTTATTTTGATTCGGCTATTTTTTTTTTCGCATATTCCAGGTTAAAATACAGTGTTATTTTTTCGTTCAGCATACTATATTCGCGTCTCCAGCTCGACGCTCGCCCTCCCGCGGCGGAAACGGGAAGCGCTCTAGTGAGGGTCCCCCGATTCTCCTGCTCAGAGGGCACGGCGGAACTGCTCGCGATCGTGGCTCGCGAAATGTCATTTCCCAATGCAAACAACACTCTTCACTGTCCCAACGTAGTGCTGCAGCCGGTATGGGATTGTACCTTACTGGGGAGTTTTAGTAGTGCGTATAGAAGCAAACGTAATCGGTGTGCGTTTGCGTTATAGAGTTGCGTGCCCCACGTTGTGCGTGCGCCTCATCGCCATGCGCCAATCTAAGACCGCAATTTTGGGCTCCTCGCACGCACAGTGTGGAACACGCAAAGCTAACGCAAACACACAGTGTTTGCGTTCGATCGTATACGCAATACTAAAACTCACTACTTTTTCACCGGCTTCCGACGCCAATGAAACGTGCTGCAGTGAGCAGACGTGCAAGCAGGTAGGCGTTCCTACGAACTGGAAAGGCTGAGACTGGCAAAACGACGGAGCGTAAAAATGAAAGTAACTAAATGTTATAAAAATAATAATAATTAAAAAAATGTGTTTTTTTTTACTTTTGGGCATTTGGTCTGGAAGGATATTGGCGGCGACTTTAGACGTTTTGCCGACTGTCAAAAGTCTTGACTTTGATAGCAAAATATACTTTAGACACAATTAATCTGATTTTACATGAATTTCTCACATTAGCTAGAACGTTTTCGTTGATTTTAGATTATTTTTATTATATTACTTGGTAATTAAAAATGCTGTAATTGGCACCAGTGATGATAATGAGCACACTTTTGATTGTCATATTCGTTCTCGCGTTTAAAGTTAGATCATAAGCAAAACATTATATTAGAGTGTGAAACATTACGTATTCAAGTATCTGTTTTAATATTATTATTATTAATACAAATCGCGGCAATGTATATGCCTCCAATTAACGCCAAGATCACGAAAATACGCCATTTAACCATAATAGTCTTTCCAGAAAGGTATACTTTTGTTTTCTTTTTAGCATATAAAAAACTCTGACATCGTTATCAAGATAGACAAACAGTCTATCTTGTTGCTCTGTGTTACACTGGATGTAATATAAGGTCCTATGCGTCACGCATTGCTATAAAATACACACACACACACTTCAGCCGTCTGCCTCGGATTCAGTCTTTGGGGTGTTGCAGTGAGAACAGCGTTTATTAATTTAGACGTTTCGTGGACATATTGTAAAAATTAAAATTATTCTCTTATTTTCGTGCTGGGAGTAATGTTAAACCAATTAATCATCTAAATACCCCAAAATCCATTAAAAGACCCGCAGTTCATGATTTCCCATGACAATTATCTGAGCGAGAAAAGGCAGCGAGAACGCACAAATATCAGCCTGGATCGAACATGTATGTCACAAAAAAGACTTTCCGCGAAGAACTTCTCTAACGAAATAATTACGACGTGAGACACATCTTGAGTTATGAAAGAATATGAAATTAGGACCTATACCGAGAAATTAAATCCAAAATAGAGGTTAGTGTCGGTTTCGCCCCAGAATTAAAACGCGCATCCTTGCGTGAATATTAAGCTAAACACCGTGTTTGTTTTCAGGTTTAAAGAGGTGACCTGCGCTCATAACACCCTAGCTTCCTAGTATTACCAGAAATAATTTGTGTCGCTCAATGAACCCAGCACACTGGACAGGCCCAACAGCGGCGCGCATCTCCGACCCTCACTATAACCGCCATATCGGAAAATGAGTGGCGCCACCTATAGTTAGTTGGAGTCGCAAATACGGAACCCACGTGACTGAAAGTGGAAGGAAATGAAAAATGCTTACAGTCATGCAAACAGGGAAAAAATTTCCAGTGTTCGAACTATATTGGGTGACCGCTTACCCAGAAGGCACGCAAAAACTACTTTTGGAGGAGCTAATTATTTGAGTCACTGTATAGATAATGAGAGCCAACTTAATATACACCGTCTAAAAATCCTTGCGCCCGTACTGCGAAGTCACTGCAACACACGTAGTCGGTTTGGCAAATGACAAGACCTAAAAAAGTGGGTTTGACGAACAAAGCGCACTTTGTGCAGCCATAATGCACATGTTTTACTAGCTTATTGTTCTTGCAAAGGTAATAATAATAATAATAATAATAATAATAATAATAATAATAATAATAATAATAATATTATTATTACTATTTTTTTTCCGTTTGGTAATCAGACAAAAAGAGGAAGGCCGGGCAAACAGCTGTTTACAAGCAGCTTGGCGGGGCTTGGCCTCCCTTACACACTTTGACAAAAAGCAGTGGAAAACTATTTTAACAGTATGTATCGCCCATAAGTTATTAGTCAACATTAGAATCCTTTAGAAACTGCGAAGTTTCAAATATCAAGTTACTTAACTTATTCTTCGGTGTCCTGGTAATCTCAAGGTTTCTATTTTCAAATTCATTAAGAAGTGATGGTTGTGTATCCCTTAAGAAAGATAAGCTGTAATTGGTGCGTAGAGTGTTGACACACCAACGCTTACCATATCGAGTTACATAAGACGTAATTTTATTCTCCACACCTCACAACACGGAAAGGAAAAAGTTGTTATTTTGTTTTACAACTCTACTGTAGACAGAAATCAATCGGTAGTTGTATAGATCATTGATTAACATAATCTTGTATTTCTAAAAAAATGTTCTCAATCATGCTAAAAATAAACGTTTGCCAAAGTAACTAACTACTTTATTTTTACTAGAAACAACTGTGTTCACTTTTGCTTTGTCGTTGGGCCCCAACTCACGTGGCAGTAAACATAGTGATTATAAACAAAGGAATAGTATAAAAGTAACTTCACTCGCTAAGGGAACACATGGAGAGGTTTTCATATAATTCCAAAAGCTTTAAAAACTTTTCCGCAAATATACTTCATATGTTCACTCCAGGAAAGAGTTCCAGTAAAAATATCATCCATAATTTTAACATATTTTGCAATCTCTAAATCACATCAGGAAGAAGAAAACAAATTAAAACTTAGGGTGTCGCTTCGCTGTTTGCAGAACACGCTCGGTAGAGCACAGTGATTGGCCCACCACGGGCTCTGAAAGAAAGCAGACGAAAATGCATTTTCTAGGGAGCAGTTGTCATGCCTCTGGCTAGGGCGCGCTTGGGGTCTGGCTAAATATATTCCGAAACCTATAATATAGAAAACGTCCAATTGCAAACTATATAAAATAATTCCCAGTTGAGAATTACTTTCACTTTTGTTCTTTATTTTGTCCATTATGTTAATCCAAAAAAATAATAAATTCAAGAGCAGGTAGAGTCATGTGGCAGTTGTTTTTGGATGGATTTGGAGAAAAGGGTTAGGGTAAGCCTTTGCCACGCTCATTTATGTCTATTAACACGCAGTCTTAAAGCAGTGTTTATGTAGCCAAGTTGTTATTAACTCTTCTGTTGGGTGTTTATAATTTATGGCAAGTTTTTGTTTTCATTTGTAGTATGGAACGTACCATATGAAAATAGAGTTTCAGAAAAAAAAGTCTTACTATTTATTCCGTCCTCGTTAAAATAGCGAACGACACGTCCAACAAATACCAACCGAAGTTCATAGCAAAGGTCTGATGACATCATGGTTTCGAGAGAGGTCAAATAACAAGTTAAACATTACTTATTACTAAGGACAACTTGCAATTCGCCATGACAAAGGACCTGGGTGATTCGATATGTTCGGTTAAAAAACATTTTATTTTCGTGTGCCCACAAACAGTACTAAGCCTAAAGAGTCGTACACTGTCCAAGAGAAAAAAAAAAACATGTGCGAAGCGAAAAGGCAAAGCAATGCGGAGGGCAAGTTCGTCTGCTTCTCGCGCAGGGGGTACCGGTGACGTCAGAACGCCGTGCCCTGATTGGCTGATCGCGGCCCCCCTATCTGAGCGTCGTCTGCTCCTTTGCAACGTCGTCTGCGTCTGTCTTACCTTTCCTGCGACTTTCGGAAGTGCAGAGGCCAGATTCACAAACCATGTTACGCCGAAAGAGTGCGTAAGACAAAACGTCAGAACAAATTCGTATTCACGAAACGAAATTATCTTAAGTTTTGCTCAGGTTACGACGGAATCCTACGACGATCAACTCAGCATGGCCGACAGCGTCGCTCAGTTACTTGGTCGCGACGACCAACGGACGTTTATTTTTGTACGTGCTCTTCTCACGCGTCACGACTACAAGCAGCAAGAAGAAAAAGTAAAAAGTACTTGAAATAAACCACGACGAACAAGAACGCTGGATCCACAAACACCCGGGAAATGCTCCAACGCCCACGATTCCACTGACCCCGTCCAAGCGAGCTCGGCAGATAGGCCTAGCAGCGGCGCAGCGGTGCTCCGACGGTCCTTGGCCAAGACCGTCTGCCCACGACCGGCTGGCGTTCTGAATGAAATATGCCCACGCGACCCTTGTGAACCCTTCAATCTCTTCCTCTTGTCATCGCCTCGTTTTCCGAGGCAGCGGCGACTCTCGCCGGTGAAAAAGCGGTGAATCTCCGACAGACGCAGGAAAGGTAAAGCAGCCATCGCTTTGACTAGCAGACGTAAAGCAGACGACGTTAACTGCACCAACCCGCCGACGCCGTTTGAGAGTGAGGAGTCTCGCCGCACACGCAAGAAGGGAAAAAGTATTTGGGAGGGAACTTGCGGACACTCTCGCTTCTTAGCAGACAAACCTCGGCGCCTCGGGACACCTCGCCAGCGAGTCCCTTGACTTCCCTCCTTGATGCGCGTCTGCTAGTTGTTCGACAAAAACAACGTACCGTTTGAGTTATTTCGTCTCCCCTATCTGAAAGGCGAAGTCGAGCTCGCTCGTAAAGACCTGCGCTTCCGAAAGTCGCAGGAAAGGTAAGACAGACGCAGACGACGTTGCGAGCAGACGACGTTGCAAAGTAGCAGACGACGCTCAGATAGGGGGGTCGCGATCAGCCAATCAGGGCTCGGCGTTCTGACGTCACCGCTACCTCCTTTCTCATGCGCAGAAGATGAAAATGAGCCCACTTGCGAGGCGTATAGTTATGCTCAATTTTCACTGGAAGTTTTCTCAAAAAGCGCTCATATCGCAAGACGTGTATCTACAGATTGGTCAAGCTTATTATATTCCAGTTGTATCCTTATAATTGGCGGCGAATAGTTCCAAATCCCGAAAGTGACTGCACCTCCAAAGGCATGCAAGCAAACATTGTCTAAAAGCAGTGGTGCATCAAGAATTACGTTGACAGCCTTGCGTAAAAAACAAGAAATCGCGTAAACGTCGTGTTATACACGTAGAGCATACTACCAGTTTTTAAGTAACCAGTAATTCTTGCAGCAGCATTTGCCCGCAAAGAATATTTCGCCGATAATCAACATGAACCGTCTTTCAACACGTTTAATAGAAGATGACGCATCACAATGAACACAATCTAAATAAAAGCGAATTCAAGATGTTTTGAGTTCCAAACAATAGAAGAACCGCATGAAACATGCAAACGGAAAGAAAAAAACTTCTTTGTGAAAGGAGATATTACTTCAAGTGCCTTAACTAAGGCAGGCATTACAAACCATTGATACATGATGATTAAGGTTCAAGGCTGACTCAAAAAAAAATTTAAGATCGCAAATGAAACACATTAGGGCAACTGCACTGCAATTTAAAGTTTAAGTAAACCCGAATTGGTCAGGTATCCCGATAAGAGACAACGTTTTTCTTCGCAGTTCATTTAGAAGAAAAAGCAGGTATGCGAACGCCACTTCACTTAGGATATCTTAAGGTACCACCTTGAGGAAGAACGCAAAGAGAGAAGGTCAGAGTTAGAAGACGATGAACGGGGATCAGATAAAACACCATGAACACGACTGATAGTTTCAACTAAAGAGTATTACAGTTACGGTGTTTGAGGAGAATAACATAAAGGACGAAAACAGGAGGACACGAAAACAGAAACGTGTCCTCCTGTTTTCGTCCTTTATGTTATTCTCCTCAAACACCGCAACTTAACCAGCACGCTCCATTTCCACGAGTATTGCAGTTAACATGCAAAAATCATTAGACATATCAGAGTACATTACATGAACTTGTTCAAGGTCACATACTAGTGGCACGATGTATACTAAGAAATGAACACAAAATAATATATACTGATTGCTTTTAAAAAAATACGGGTTGCTCACAGCACACTTTGTCTACTGAAGTAAGTGTAAAGACGCCTGTACAATATGATTTAAAAAAAAAAACTGGGTAAAATTTACACAGTAATATAAGGGGGATAGTTATTTACAATGCAGGGGTCACCCTACCCGTGAATTGAAACAACTCTCGAGCGTTTCCAACTAGACGTTAATATTTTTGAGTGTAATGATACGTTAAATACAGAAAATATATATTTATATTAAGACAGCAGACGGTAGGTCGGCATATACTTTGGCAAAGAAAGTGGGAATTGAATCTATACCAGCCGAAAGCTTCGGTAACATGGCGCTCAAAAGTTAGTAAGGAAAAAAAATTGCGGTGGCTTAGCTCGGCTATGCCAGGATATACGTAGGGTGAGCTTATGCGCACAATATGAGAGGCGATATCAAGCGGCTCCGGTGCAGCGTCAGACTTGGCTACTGCGCAACGGAGGCGCACAGCTGGGCGCGCGGCGGCGCCAGTACGTCTGCCGCGGCTATGACGTCACTCCTCTGGAATGCGCAGACCGGCGAGGCGCACGCGGTGGCGGCGGAGCCCGCGGCGGCGGTGGCTCCAGCTGAGCGCCGTGTGACGTCACTGCTCCTCGCGCTTGCGCAGACCGGCGAGGCGCGCGCGGTGGCGGCGGAGCCCGCGGCGGCGGTGGCTCCAGCTGAGCGCCGTGTGACGTCACTGCTCCTCGCGCTTGCACAGCACGGAGCACGGCTCTTTATGCGAGCCACGCGAAACTGCTCAACCTCGGCCGGTGTAGCTCACGCTAGAAAATAAACGAATAAAAAAGACGGCGTGTTAAAAATACAGGGCATATGAAGATTGTGGTGACCTGCTAAATACGAAGTAATTTTTGGAGGTAAAATAGAATGCTAAAATTGACTCAGATCAATAAAACAACCTTGAATATTCACTTGTTGTGTACTTCCTCTGCAAATTGTGCAAATTTGAGGAAAACGAGCGCGACTCGGACAACCCGATTTGCTGTGCAGACGCTGGCCTCAGTCCGCCTTTTCATCATCCTGTAAAAGACAGCTATACTTCGAATATTGTGGACACTCATACCAATCCTCGATCTATTAAAGTTGCAGTACGCGTCATGCATTTTAAGTCCATCATTGTTGAAATATCAGACGACAAAGGCTGCTCTGTGCTCTTCATTTTTTGTGGCGAGATCGTACATTGTGAATGTGAACGTGTCTTTACCGTAAAAACCTAAGGCCAGATTCAGAGAAACGGCCTTAAGCCACGAGAACTAGGCTAAGGAGTTCATGAAGTGTGCACATCGTAACCTCTGCACAACTCACAATCGCCTAGCATAAGCATTTGTTTTTAGATTTCATTGTATGCGCATTTTAGTTCGTAGGATCGTTTCGTGAATCTGGCCTCTGGCTTTGACAAGCGTTTACGGGGGAAAAGAAAAACAAAGGAATACGCGGACTTTCACTGGTCACCGACAGAGGCCTGCTAATTCACTATATTCAGGGGAGCGCTCCCTCTTCCTTTTACGTGAAAAGAAGAGCAAATCGTAAACGGGGCAGATAAACATTTGCAAGAGCTCCTGCTCCAGAGAATCTCGACGATAAACACACAGGTGCATCCGGCAATTAAGAGGAGCCAGAACTTGAGCAGGTCTTTGAGGTCGGAGAAGGTAAGGGTTCCATCGCTGACCGCTTGGCCGCAGCCTTTCCAGTTGCCCGAAGCTTCCGCCCACCACTTGGCAATGAGACCGCCTTCACGAAGCCACACGATCCTTAGGGGTGAAAATGAAAAGAAGCGCATGAAATGATACCAGGCAAAACCTCTCTACTACACAAAAAGTGAACGAGACCTTTGGTTTGTACCCGCTCATAGAGTAAATTGCATGGTACATGTTCTCCAAGACATTAAAGAAAAAAGACAAGTTTTTTTATCTTTATATCGACACAAGTCTAGACAGTGTGAGATTGCACTGAAGCACATGCGATGCAGGATCACGGACCTCAATTTGTACTCACACAGAATGGACCTTTTCCTCATACCGACGGCACCAGGCGGTGGCTGCACGAGCTAAAAATTGAGGAAGTGATCTACCTGCGCTACCAATCGAAAATGGGTGCTACGCTACCAGTTTTTGTCGCTCTCTGAGCTGCGGCGCGTGCCCAAAGCCACTATAAAAAGGGACATCCATGGCGTCCACCCAAACATCGTGTTTTTTTTTTCGTCCACTTTCTTTTTTTTTTGTGTAACACAATTATATATATGCTGCAATTACGTGTTCGAATCGCTGAACCCACAGCCTCCTTCCGAATTTCCTTGATTTTTTTGTGCCGACTTCCGCTGCTTGGCATCGGGCGCTGGGGCGTGCGCAGAACGCTTCTCGGAAAAGGTTCATTTGCTTTTTGTCTACATCCCTTTGCCTGCACTGTGAAACTTTTGAAACCATTCAGCAATACTTTTTATCTTGCTGCCGATCTATGCACCACCGCCACCGTTATTTGGTGCAACAATTATCAGTGCTGGGCATTCTACTCACTACAGATAACATTCTTTCGTTTGGAGATACTTTTTGTATCTCTGCACATAAGCGTTATGCTCGACTATCCACGATTATATTGTAGCATCCAAAAGCTTACGATGCTAGGGCCTTCTAGTCCCAAGGAAAAATGTTTATATAAACAAAAGTTAGATATGCCCAACTCCAGTTATTTATTTTTATGTCACACTGGTCCTTGGCCAATCTCCTCCTCTGAATATGAGCCAAGAACTCCAGGACAACAAGAGCCACCAAACCGTTTCATCTCTCGTTACGTTCGAGGTTAAAGCAGCAGGTGTTTGACATCCAAATCTGAATGTGCTTGAGCAAGCCAAGCAAGTATACGAATTCAGATAATTTCGCCGTTGACCTCCACCGCCTGGACGGTCCGGCATTTTGTAATAGTGACGCGCTAATAATGCGAATCGGAGTGAAGACACGACATTTCAAGTTGGGTTTGAGAATAGAGACGTTATAGTGAAATCAAACACGGTGGAAGTTACTCAAACCCTCCGACATTACGCTTAGGAACCGGATACTGTCAAAGTAGGATTTTGTATAACGCGAGTAATGTTCGAAAACCCTTGTTTTGAAGTTATTCTTAGCTGCCGACAGAGGAAAACGCTCCGCTGACGCTTCCTCGACGTCGCGCCGTTATTTGCGGGCCGTCAGGGCTCTCTTCTTTTCCCTCTTTGCAGGGGGCGGGAAATTGGAAAAACCTTACTTCTCTTTCGTCACCTCATGAGGAGAAAAAAAAAGAAAAAGGTTTTTTAATCTCCGCTGCGACGACAAACAACTAACACCGACACCAAAATTCCTGTAAGATGTCATGGTAAAGCCGTCGCTTTAAAACAATCTAAACTCAAAACATGCTTTATCACTGAAGCCATTTCCTAAAGGGGCGATGCAAGACGTTTCGCACTTACAGTAAATACAGCTTAGAATTCTTCCTTAACATTAGTTACCTTCGAGAAGAACTAGCAGCGTTCACCTCCTCAACTCGCAGCCAAAACAAGTGGCCACGTGATCTGAAGCCAAGTATGACTCCAAAGTTTAGCAAAGCCACGCGCTGGGGTTGGTGACGCACAGGGCAATCTCTTAGTTTCATACGTTGTTCATATTCGGCTATGCCCGTCATCGCAGCGATTGGTGACGAATCACGACCCAAATGCCTATCACGCTGAGGATCGCTTTGTTGACAACGCAACAATATGATGCCCACAACTTCGTCATCAAGTACTGCTAGGAGGGACTGAAAGAATACATCCACTTTTACCCTTGAAATCACGCTGCGACAAAGATTTTTGTCAGTGCCGTTGCATGCGAGAATACTTGAGTTCCACTAGTGCCAGTAAGCTTGTGCAAAGTGAGGGGCATTCCTACCCAACATCACTGCACAGCCCCTTTCGCACCCTGATAAAAATCACATGAACGATAATTCTCAGAAAGATTTGTTCGTACGAGACGTTGTGCGAATGAATTTAATTTTAAAATCTAGGTGCTCACAATTGTGCTTGAGACGACGCCTCTCATATTTCTGGAAATCCTTTATTTTTTAATAATTTTATAAGTAAAGAACGCACCAAGATAATAATAAGCAAAAATAAGTCATAATATCGATCGAGCTGCTCGGCCCAATATGAAGGTCACCGCTCTGATGTGCACGCTGTACTTCGTTTAAAGCTTCAAGTTATGAGCTGTAACTAATTTTAAAGATCAGCGTATGAGTAACCTTTCTTTACAAGTTTAAGCTTTTTTTAAGGCTAGAAAAGTTTTTGGAAATAAATTACTGCTCCGATAAGTTTAAATTACAGGAGTTCCCCAAAAAAATATTCTTCCGGGAAAGAGCTTTTGAAATCATCATTTAGAGTCACCATGAATCCACCGAAAATGACATTTCATTTAGTGGCACCAGGTATTTGAGATAGTTTTTAGCATCCATCCAGCGTAAACCATCCTCAGTCTAAAGCAACGAGCGTCCGTTGTTTCGCCTGATAGCTAATCAGGAGACAGAAAACTAATTTGGGTTTTTTAACTCACGTAAACGCAATCAACCGTCTTGTTTGAGACTATTACCAAAGCGGATGTCTCTCGCATCGGTTTTTAGCGTTCTTAGAACTTGGAAACAAAAAGCAAGCAGTCTAAGAACGTCTAAATGTGTTATATTAATTACAGTAGGCAAGAACACGGGAGCACGCAGCATCGGGTAGTATCAAGGCACTCTAAGGACTGGGCTCGCAACTGCAACTGCTGCGATGCAGAAGCGCCGCAATTGCGCACCGGGCCGTTGGTGTGTTCTGATACTACAAGTTTCCATGTTCCCAGTAATTGTGATTAAAATAGTGCACGTGTCCGACCGTAAAACTTACCTGTTGTTGATAGCTCGTTGCATTGGCTGTGGCATCCTCTTATTCAGGTAGAACACAGAGTTGAACGTAAACGTGGGCTTTCTGCCAATATAGAACTCGCCGCTTGTGTAGTTAGCGCATGCACATTTGGCAGCACCGGCTAGGGAGGCTGGGCTGGAAATAAGCACGGCCTCGCCGCGCACCACCTTGCGGAGGGAGGCGGTAGACGTCATAATGGCCGGTGTGCGCGTGCTCTTATGCTTCTGAATCATGCGCCAGACCTTCTGGTAGGACGGGTCCTTGGAGCCCTGTTTATAAAAAAAAAACAAAAAAACACAATAACGCACTGTCAAAGGAATATGTTTCTCGGTGGTTGTGTGCGTTTGATAGAGCATGTGAAAAATAGTCGAGTCTTGAAACATCTCCCCAAAATGAAAATATTCGTTTAATGACAGCCATGGAGCTTCGAAACGCTACAAAGCAGATATAATTTTGCTTCGTAGGTTCGTCTTACTATCACGTGGCGTTACTTTATTAGGGTGCTACAGCCTTCAATCAAGTCTAAAAAAAGTTTAATAGTTGTACTGTGGTGTTTTTTGCCATGACGCCTGTACTAAAACAAACAAAATAATCTAATAAAATGGGGAAACTCAGAATGGCAGATAACGTTGCACTAAGCGCATTGGCTTCTTCAGGGACTAAGTCTGCTGGCAACCCTTAAAAAACCTTTTAAGAAATCTTGGACTGCCATTCTGAAATTCAGAAAAAAGGTATACAGATTCCTTCTTAAATTCTTGCGCGCCTCCTTTTTCGTGTAGCATGCTTTGGTCTGAACTGCACGGCGACTGCGTGTTTCATCCAGCAAAAGACAGGATGCAACAAGAGGCGTAAATCGAAAATTGGAAGCGACCTTTATCTGCAGGTGTTATAATGCGTAAAATGCAGTATTTAGAAGCAATCATTAGAATTATTTGGAAGACACTAAGCAGTCGTTGCTTGAGTGAAGCACCTATGTTTCTTTAACTTTGGAAAAACTGAATCGGTGTGTCACGTGACCAAAGAAGGTGAAAGGGAAAGAAGACAGGTGGAGACGGAGGGGGAGGGAGGACACTGTAGAAGGGTGAAGGGAGGAACGGGAGGGAAAAGAGTGAGGAGGGGGAAAGGAGAGGATAAATGTAGAGAGTCGGTGATTAAAACTTCTCCTCTAAATTTTTCGTGGAAACTGAAATTAGTGTCGATTGGCCACCGGGGGGGGGGGGGGGGGGAGAGGAACCAAAGGAGGGGAATAAGGGCAATGTGAGAGAATGTGGTAGGGACGTAGAGAGGGAGGGAGGCGAGAGGGTTGGGAAAGGTAAGGACTTGGAGGTAGGCGGGGAGGGAGGGGAGAGAGAGGGAAAGTGAGAGGAAGGGAGATAGATTCTAAGAGGGGACAGGGACGTGGAGAATAGGAGGGGGAGGTGAGGAGAGAGGAGAGAGTGGGGAAATTGGTGTGTCACATGACTGTATTTTCCCGCTATATTTAGTGGAGAAACTGAATTATTGTGTTGTGTTCAGTGTTGTGCCAAATACCCATAAAAAGTATTTAAGGCCAGATACTAAATACGCATTTAAAATTTAGTTAGTGTAGTAATCAAGCAGTGTTGGGAAGTACTTCAAGTACATTGTACTTAAAGTACTACTTCAAGTACGTTTAGGAAACTTGTACTTTACTTGAAGTACATTCTCTGAGTATGTACTTGTACTTTACTTAAAGTATTTTTTTTTATGGTACTTTCTGAGGAAAGTACAATTCCAGACTTCAAAGTACATTCTCTAAATATTGTTTTGTTAAATTTGCATCACGAAATGATGCTTTTATCAACTCCGAATACATACTGGAAGGGATATTCTACTCTCACCAGAAACGTGAGCAGAGACTACGCATCGCTCCGTTTGTTCTGGGGCGGCTTTCCCGTAGCTTTTATAACTCGCTACTTGTAAAATATTAGGAGAGCAAAATTAATCACATCGTAGCGCCTGAAACTGTGGTGCGAAAAAGTTAAACTTTCAAGTCGAAGAAAAAGACAACAGATGGAGAAGGAAGTAAAGACAGAACGAGCGGGTTGGTACGGAATAATTAAACTTGAGGAAGAAAACGAGAAGGGACGGACAAACACAAACTTCCAACTGGCAACAACATTTAATGACACCAAGAGTTTGCTTATTGGAGAACGTCACAATGTTTTGAGACATTCATTTTTGTCTTTTCCTTCGACTTGAAAGTTCCTTAATTTTTTCACGCCCCAATCTCAGGTGTCACATTATGATTAATTTTAACCATTTGCTTGCGAGGACACTCCTGTATGAGAAAATTGCTTGCGGAAGCTAGGGGGCGGACGTCATGCTCTCTCCTAGTGTAACCACCTTGGGTGCAACAATCTGAGCCACCTTGGGTGCAACAATCCAGCGCAAGCGGCGCCGAATTCAGAAGAGGAACTTCTCAATTTGGCTAAGTTCATGAAACAAATTACTCTGTGGCCACTTGACTTTATCAAATATTCGCCGCTGTTTTTTGAAAATAGGTCATGCACCCCTGATTACCTCTGAGCGATGCATGCAAGTTAAAAAATCACTGTATAGGGGAATGAAAGGCATCATGAAAGATTGTGTTAAAATATTTGTACTTTGAAAGTACATTGTATTTATAGTACTTTACTTCAAGTACATTGCATCCAGTGAACTTACTGCTTTACTTGAAGTACACCACGTCTCATTTACTTTGTACTTTACTTGAAGTACCTTTTAGATGTACTTTACCCAACACTGTAATCAAGTTACTCTAGTATGAACTATCTTGAGTATTTGTATAAATACTTTACAAAAGTAATTGAATTACAATCTAAGAAACTTAGCAAGCTCTAAGTCAGAAAGGTGTACTCTATTTATGATGACTTCTCTGAAAAGCACATTTTGTTGTGACGTTTGTGACCTTCAAGACGCGCCTTAGCTGCTGCCATCGAAGTTTACTTTGAAATAATTCGGGATATGCAACATAATGCGTGCCGAAATATTTTAGGAAAAACGGGACTCATGTTTTGTAGACATGGCACCTGCCGACGGCAGGCTCGGCTCATGACGATTTCCACAATAAATTTGTAATATGCCGTGCCGCGATTCGGGGGACCTGACATGTAGTCCGGAATTGCATATCCATAACAACCGAACTGGAAGCTGATCCGACAGCCAGACCTGTTGATGAGTACGCGAGTGAACGACCACGTGCTTACTTAGGAGAAATATCGACTGGAGGACAGCAGCCTCTGTCGCGGATTTACAACCAAGAGCGAGTACGTTGTCCCCCACCCCCCTCAAAAGCGAGAAGAAACACCTGTACATTCTAACCGTAAAACAAAAAAGAACGCCAAGAAGGAAACACAAGAATCACAGGAGTATCCACTAAACTGCTTCTAAACCCCCTTCTTTTGCCCCCTTCTGCACCAGTTTAAACCACTCTTGACGGCTTCAGGTCAAGGTGGGCAAGATTCCAGAAGCAGAATACACAAGCTTATAAATGACTCCACCTAGCGAAAAACAAGTTTTTAGGAATTTGAGGACAAAACAATGCGCGCATTTGGTAGGAGATGAAGAAAAAAAAAACGCTTTTGAACGAGCTTCGGAGCAAAAGATAGGCCACAATAGGCACACAAGAAGCTTTGGGGAGGCATGATCTAGGTCACTGCAGCTCAATAAAGCCTGCAGGATCTAGGTTCTTTGGCCGAGGAATGTGCCTGTGCTCGCATGAGAACGTGTTGACACATTTTCATACTGGAAACCACCAGCGATTTCCTTAAATGGTTCAGTGTGATCGTGCCGAGCGCTGCCGTGAGAATCTTCCGCTGATGGAACCACTATAGCTTTAAACAAAAGATGGGTCTGCGTGTCAAGTCCGTATGACGTCTCCAGCACTTTGCAAGCCCCAAGCGTGACGTGCCATTCAAAGAAACCCTTAAAAAAAGTGGACAAAAGGACAAGATGTCATATAGAGCGGGTGTACTTCGGGGCTATCCATTTGTTCTTTTGTTGGCATTTGAAGGCTGTGTTTTGCTAATGCCTTGTTTTCTGTTCTGAGTTCGGTCGCTTGTCTCCAAGTTTAAAATCGGTTCATCTTTTCCCTGCAGTTTCACGATCGTTAGTTCAGTAGATTGCTTGAACGAATTAATTTTTCCAAGCTCAAAGCCTATTTGAGATACTGAGTGCAAGATAGTAGGAAATGTAATTAAGAGAGAGAGAATAGCAAATACTCCACACTAAATGTAGTTGTAAGATATTAAAATACTACCAAACATATTTGAAATACAGTTTCATGAGTAAAGTATTTAAGACAGGCACAAGTATGTCCGTACGTCACATCAAGTCACGTGATGTCAATTTATTACGCTAAATGTAGCTGGGAAACTGAATATCTGTATACGTCACGCAACGTCAATTTCCTCGCTAAATTTAACTGTAAGCAAAATTTGTGTAAAGGTCACGTGATGTCTTGGCGACGTCAGTTAACCCGCTAAATTTAGCGGGGCAGCTAGATGAGTGTCTTGGTCCCATGAAATACATTTTTCCAGCTAAACTTAGCAGGGAAACTAAACTGACCTAAAAGTCGCGTGATGTCAACTTCCCCATTGGGTTTATACAGCTTTTCAAGAAATACTCGGCCCCGAGAACAAGAAAACCTTTTTTTCGAGTCCACTCACTGGTTTTTAGGTTAGTCTCTCACCGGCGTCCTCGCTAACCCTAAACGAGTGGACTGTTGATATGGATAGGCGCAGCGTGCGTAGGTGCAATTTCAGACACTTCTGACGGCTGAATTCTCGTCTTTTCCCGCTGTGTTTCGTATTTCGTTGTGCATGCATTTTCCGGAGGGCACTAAAAAAGCAATATATCACATAAAAAAAAGAAAACTGTAAACTGTACGCGGGCAACAGAAGAAATGCAACTTGTTTTGTTTTGTTTTTTTACAATGAGTTTTGACGGTGCCGTGGTCAGGCGAGTAAATCGGCAAAGTACTTTACTGTCGAAAATAATTGACGACGGAAGACAGCCGGAAGGCATGCACATTTCACGCGCACAAATAACGTGATTACCGATCTACACAACAGGACTTGGACACGCAATTTAGGAAGTCTCAACTTTCCAACAATAATTGTACGTACCACACCGTCCAGCGTTAACAGAAAATGATTTATTTGAGAAAGATCTAAAATAATACAGCACAACAGTGTCGACGACACTCAAATCTATGCTATAGGACGCAGTTCAAGAGGACCTCGTTTTGGGGCACGTTTTGGAGAGAGCTTACTTTTTTCACAACCCCATCACCAGGCAAAGAAACAGACACGACTGGTTCGTTCCCCACTCAACAAGAACATCTATTTTTTTGCGATGATTGAGAAGAAGTCTACGCGGATTATTTCTGGGAGTGGGGAGAACACTTGTCATTCTTCTCAAAATCACGTCGAGACCCGTTCGACGTTCTTCCCTTCTTTCGTTGTTTTGTGAATGTTGAGCAGAAACGCTCGAATGGCCATGCACTTAACAGCCTTATTTCTCAGAGTGAATGATAACACAGAAAAGGGCAAGCAGCTTGCATAAAAAAAGACAAAAATTGAAACTTTCAAGAGAGGCCGAAAGTCTTTGAATGCAAAGCCGCAAATCGTAGGTGAAGAATCGCGCTGAGCAGGTTTCAGCAGTCCAAAAGAGTGAAAGAAAATTTTTAGCTGATGGGGGGCTCTAGAGTCGTGCAAGCTGTATCATCATCAGCAACATGGCGGCAGACATATGCGCGTGCAATTTACGTGTAACATGTATCCTCGTTAAAAATATGTATGGCATACGTTTCTGATATTGTATATTGTGTGCGCCGCTAGGTTGGCTTTAGCGTATGTGTTCCAGCTTAAACTCAGAGTGAGATGTGTTTTACACGAAAAAAGGCGCTTGGTGTTTTTTAACTCTACCACTTTCTAGTACATTCATGATCTATTTGGATAGCATACTGAGGCGAATTTTCGAACAGACACCGATCCAATGTGCAAAGGGGTTTGTAATATATTGACAATCTTACGCGAATCGAAGCCACGACGGCGCTGTCCGCCGGAACGATAGGCTTTGTATGGGGCCTAAGAGACAGGTCCCTCATGCTGTCGATGCGATTGGCCTCGTTCCTGATCATTAGCATGGCCTTCATCTGACCCGCGAACGTCGTGGTCAGGATGATCACCACCAGCCAGAAGGCGGCCACGACGAATCCGAGCTGAGCTCAGCATCGGAGTAGATGGGGACGCTGGTATTATCAGAAAAAGAAAAAAAAAAAGTAAATGAACGAACGCTGTGTCGCAGTTTAATGCCACGTAGCGTGAACAAGTAAAACGTGTGCGTTATAAAGTGCCGTGTTCAGGACACTGTTTGACAACTGTGTGACCATTGGGATCTCCAGAACCGTCATTTTACAATTTACTTCTTTTTTTTCCTACCCTGTGGTGCTGCAGTCTCAACCACTGAGAAACCAAAACGACAGGTCTGGTCCGTCAACTTATTTGCATTAAAGAGGGAGCAATGCCAAGTCTCGTTAGGTGATGACTTTGTAAGCTGATTTCTGTGAGCGTGTGCTCTTGTTGAAAAAAGTAAACAAACATTGAATAGGTAAATTTTAGTGCGCTCATAGGTTTGATAATTCTGCACAGGTTTAAGATATAAAGTATCGGCGTAATGTGTTTTACCTTCTAGGAATGTGTTCATGATAAATATCCGCAGATGATTGAAGAATGCCGGGAGGCAAGCAAAGCCGGTGCATGGTCCTCGTTTTAGGCGAAAGTGGACGTTGTCGCTGATCGTCCACGTGATGGCTGACAATAGTATACCACAGAAAAAGCAGATCCACACCTGCATTTCAGGTAAAAAAAAGCTTCGTAAAACTTGTAAACATGTTTAGATTGATATGCGCGTAATGTGATATGCGAACGAAAGACAGTTAGACTGAACGTCGGTTTTAGTTGGCTAGTTTGTGCTGGGGATGGAAAGAGAAAGAAAGACAGCGGGGAAACTAAATATTTAATGAAAATTTTAATGAAAATGATGACGTTAGTGTGGTACTATCCTACACAGAGTGAATGACGATACCGTCCTAACAAGGAACACTGCAAAAGCCTTTACAAAGACAGTTGTCTCCCTAGCGATGAGCACTTAAAAAAAAGCACTAGATTGACCTCAGTTTATCCACAATATTCTTTGATGCAGCAATGGTCCTTCTTCATCGAACTCCTCGCATTATTAGTAGACGGAGACTTTCCTACCAGTTCGACGACACAGGAAGTGGAATATGTACGCTACATTTAGTCATATATGCAAGTGAATTGAGCCGCCTCTAGCAGCCCCGAAAGTCTAGATGAAACGCAGAATGCGAGTTGAGGGCTCAGGGAACACAGTAAAAGATGCTGAGACTTCGTGTTTTTCTACTATAGTACTACGAGATTGGTTGCTTTATGATGAATAAACCAGCATTTGGAGGATATCTTTTGTAAAATCTAAACTTTTTTTTTTTACATTGCTTTCGACCTCGGCTAACTATCTGCGGCCTTACTCATATTTCGGATGACAAAACAGTGGCCTGGTATTCCACAGAATAGCTTTGTGATCACTCTATTGCGGATATTGGTGGGAGAGGCGGCATTTGCAGTACACCACTAAGTCTTTGCGCATTGTTTTATTAACAACAGTATGTTTTGCGGTGAACGCCCAGCATTATTGGGAACTTTTATCAAACCGTTACCGTGTTCCGCCTACCGCACTACCGGAGCCTTTGAAGCATATGCTTTTAAGATGCGCGCCCCGCGGACACGGTAACATCCGGGCGCATGCTTAATGCATGCATCAAAGGCTCCCTTAGTGCGGTACGCGGAACACGGTAACGGTTTGCCTAAAGTTTTTATTAAATAGACCAACTGCTGTGCTACGATAAATGACCGTGACATAATGTACCCTATTCTCGTGCGACCGCTAATTTAGATGCAATAGGTGTCGTTTTTTGTTGTCTTTATATTGAAAGAATGAATGTGTGGTTTTCACAATACCATCGCCAGCTTGTGTTAGAGGAGCAGCCGCTCAAGTAATACATATGTATTCTAGCCCCTTAATTTACCTCCATGCCAGTTGTCTGGAGACAGGAAATGAAGCCTAGACATGCTTTGGATATTCTCAACGTACAACCTTATAACTTGGATGAAGGATGTTAGGTACTTTTTTTCATAAGATGCGTGTACTTTCGGAACGCTCCAAGCGCGTATAGACTGAAGAGAGTCAACCGCTGACCCTTGTGACGAATAATATTTGGCAGATACATAAATATTCTTTAACAAAAATGCTTTCCTAGAGGGTGTTTTGTGAAACTTCATATGTCCTAAAGCCTAGCGCTACATTCTGTGAGAGAACAATTTATATCAGAGCAATACGACCACAGTACCAAATAATTTGGTTTAAAAATTTAACATACAAACATTGCTTGACAAGGGCATAACCTGCCAGGTCAAACCCCCTACTAACAACCTTCGACGATATGCTTTATAACGCCGCGTCAAAATTGAAATTATCGGGGTGCATGCCATCTGATTTCGTTCTACACCTGTTATCGCTTTTATGGTTAATTGTTTTCGAACCGATACCTTAACGAACAGTTTTTTATAACGTTGTGCATTTATTTTGTATGGCATTACTCTACACTCGTGAAGTAGATGGTTGCCCCAGTATCAGGTTTTCTATTCTATCACGCACACAAATCATCGGGAAAAACACAGCGATGTGCCATATGTTACATTCAACTACAACAATCATGTTGTAAGCCTTTGGCTTTTAAATGAACTGATGTGCTCATAATGAACATACTCACTTGCCACGTGAATATCTGTATGATTCCCATGATGTTGCTTTGATAGCGGGACAGACGTCCTGCTAAAATGACCAGTTCGACGGGAACGATGGTTTCTGTTTCCACAGCCACGTCCTTCTTTTCATCTGTGGGGTTCACCACGACCAAGGCTAAGTCCGCCTCCTGCAAAGGCGTGGGCTTGAAGCTTCTTTTCTTAGTCATTCATTAGCAGTTTTAAAGCAGCCGTTACCAAAATAGTGAATTGTGCAACAATTACAATCTGACCGAGCCTGAACAGGAATAGAAAAGCAGTATTGCTTGGCACCAAAAATAATTTAAAGATCACTGCAGTAAGATGGAAGGAACGATTTTCGGGGACCATAGATATTATGTTTGGCACTATGACATAATCTGCGAAATATAATAGTTCGAAACGTTTTTTTATTGAACTAAAGGAACATTTATAACATAATTAAAATGACGAACAAAAGTAATAAATGTTTATGATATAATGTGTGTCATAAAGGTCAGCCATTCAAACAGGCATAGCCTCCTATACTGACAAAGCCTGGCAGATCGCCACGAGAAGCGTCCGCCGAAATTGAAAAGGTAGAACGACAGAAAACGGATAAGAGGAGTGCCACATGACGGGTGCCCCGCTGCGGCGAGACGCCGAAACACACTTTTTTCAAGCGATGGAATGTTCGCTCGTGCTCCTCGCGTTCCCAGCACTACCGTTTCTTTTCTCCTCGGGTTTTAAAACCATGTTTTGGGGTCCTCGTAGCTGCAAAAGCTGTGCGCTGACGTCCAGGTTCCCCCAGGAATGCTATGTGCTACCAGATCCTCGCGCTCCAAATCTGCGACCGGGCAGTCTGTGGCTTCGTCGCTGAACTGCCAGGCTTTGTGAGTATAGAGAAGGCTAGGATACAAGGCGTCGTCGATTCGTGCGATTTTGGGGATTGTCAAAGCACGTGAACTCTTGCAGTTCAGGCGTTTTCTGCCTGCAATACAGTCAAATTTGTGATTTGGGCGTAAATATAGCTGGATAAAGTTATAACTGTTTTGCACGACAGCCTGATGAACGTAACTCCTTTAGCTAAAATTACCAGGTTGTTGTTAATGAACGGGCAGGGGCGGGAACAATCCTAGGAATAATCCCTGGATTCTCCAGCGCGAGCTTTCGCTCTTCGTGCTCGGACTTGCGGCACGCTACGATTTGCTAACACACTTGACCAATAAAAAAAAATAAAATTAAGGCGGGAAATCCCGCAACTTCATATGCCAACAGTGTAGGCGCAAATATCCTTACGCAACTAGTCATGAGATGGCATCGCCAGTGAAGATGATGTCACATATAAATACAACACAACTGGAAAGTCACGTTCCGAGAATAAAATAACGAGTAAAAATAACCAAATTTTCGATGACTTGACCATTAATGGAGTTGAAAGTCTTCATACAAATACAAACGGTTTGTAGTGCGCAAACAATTTGAGCATTAGTTTTTGCCTTGCTAGGACACATAAAATCTAGAAAAAGTGGGGTTTTTGCTTAAGAAGTTTACCCAACTACGTAATAATTTTATATTTCCTTTCACTAAAGAAGCCGCATTAATAAGAAAAAAAAAGGTAAACACTTACGCATTCCGTAAAGTGAAAGACAGCGACAGCTGAGGTGTTACGTTGGAGCAGCTAAGGTGTCATTTAGAAGCAGATGGACTGAATGAATGGTAAAGGTGCGAGAGCGCACCATAGAGTCCGTATAGACGTTTTGTATTAAATAGAGTAGCACAGCAGACGAAACAATTGCATAGCGTTTTGGAAACAATGAGCGTGTATAAGGTGGAGAATATTTCGTGAACCCGTTAAACAATTTCGTTGGACACATACTGGGACTGCCTTGTGGTGATTGAAGAACGCTTTGAAAATCGCGCGCCCATGTTTGAATTCAACGAGACAACGACACTGCATATGCATGCATGAACCGTTAGTTCCCTGTCGTTGGTGTGGCTGCCTGAGCGTCTTATGCAATGTAATTGGACACAAACTAACAGCGCCTTTTGGTCACTGAAGCACACTTTCAAAAACGCGTACTCTAGTTTCAAGCGTTCTAGCTCCACCTAATTTCACGCCAGTGGTTTCGCCGGCTTAACACCCACCTAGCTTTATTACTTTTATCGCCCGAGAACCTTCCTGCTATAATTAGCGAAAACGCTTTGTTTTTATTGTTTCCATTATCAGCAGCCTCATGTTTATGTTTCCACGGGCCGTCATGGTGTGACGTGACGACGTACTGTCACGTGGCGTCTTAATGTCAGTGACGTCATCATATCACGCGACTCACGGTGTCACCTAACGTCATGAAGTCGCGTGGCGTCACTGTGCAACGTGACTTGAAATGACAATGTCACGTCATGGTGTCAGCTGACGCCAGATAACAGGTCACGTGATGCGCGGCGTGACATCAGAGTCGTGCCGAGCGGCGTGACGTCAATGTGGAATCTTTTGGCAGAGTGCCGATAATGGCGCGCGTCGATATGGAGCATGGTCGACGGCGCGAAACCCGCGAAGTGTCCCACTAACAGCCAACGCTATGAAAAAACAATGTCTCGGCGACTGTAATTTATTTTCATAACCATACGCTCGATGACCTACATTGAGTATCCAAACGTTAAAAGGAAATGTTAATCAAGACTGTAATCTATCCATTCTTTTGCATCTACCAACACGTGGCTAGAAAAGAATCCTCATTATACAAACAGCAATGGACGAGAAATTGCGCAATAAACAAAACTAACGCTTGGGGACGGCAGGAAAGTAAACTGAGTATTTTCACTCTCCTGCTGTCACAAGGAAAATTATAAAGAAGAAGATAAGGAGTAAGAACAGCAAAAACGGCCATCCAACCTTTAACAAGAATCAAGAAAGACTCACATCATGCTGCAGCATTCCTATGACTCCGGTCCAGTTTCCATCGGGTTTTCTTAATCCCCAGAAGGAATCCATTGGAAAGGTGACGCTATAGCTGACACGGAAACAACTTTCAATGACACATCCCTACTACGTACATCTTTTGATCGATGCACTTTTCATTTGGTTGACGATATTTAATGTATGCTCGTGTAGTTATTTTCAGTCAATTACTTGTTGTATCTGATATCCAGGAAGCTTTTAGAACACCAGTTTGCAGGAATTTCGTAAGAGCCTCCTAGCCGTCAATGGATTAAATGATATATTTGTATTTACATAAGGCCGGCCCTCAACATAGTAAATGACCTTGTCCAATTGTGTAGAAGGACAATCTGATAGAAATACAATAAATTAATGATATTAATTTTTTATCCACCATTTTATTTTTACTACCATGATCCGAAATTCGCAATTATTGAAATGTATGATTCCAGAGTTTATTTTTGTGTAAAAATATGCTGACGTTGCAGAAAATCATAAGCGGCCGTAACAGGCTTAGAAGGCAGAGCTAGGCTTCCGTCGTCAATGGCGGTGTACAAGCGCGTTCACTATAAAAGTTTCCCGAACTGACGATTGCTAAAATTGGCGAATTTGGTTTCGCTCTACCAGAAAGGTTGAGTTCTACGCATATCATGACAAATTTGTTGAATCGGTACATGTTACTGGAAATATAATGAAACGTATAAAATAACCAAACTATATGAATATAACCATAAATAAAGGTAATGCCCGCAGCGGAATTTTCTTAATACAAATACATGACGATGATGTTGTTGGTCTTGAAAGTGAAGACGGGAATAAATACTTTTGGCCATTCCTGAAGCGATGCATTCCATATAAAATTGGCGAAGCTAGCTTTAACGAAATTATGAGTCTTACTTTGTTTTCAAGGATTGAGCAATCGTGCTCATGATTTCGCCGCTGACTCCGTGGACGGGAGCGTTGAAACCTTCTCCAGTGGTGATCTGGTACGGCGGATACTGCGCACAGATGCGTCACTTCAGGTTATTACTTGGGAATGTAGCGTAGGGTACGCACCTACTTAAAAGTGAAGCACAAAAACGTCTTAGTAGACGTCAAATATACAGGTTTTTAACAAAAAGTGTGAGACGCGAAAGCGAAACATATAAACTCTCGCTCGTCCCCAAACCGTACAAGCGTGCCTTGCGTGGCCTAGTCCGTAGCCCTGGCTCGCAACCGAAGAGCACTGTTAGCAAAAATAACACGCCCGGACGTGTAAACCGTTGTCCCATAGCGGACCCGTCAGAACTTGTTCGTTTTACACGCAGCCATGTGTGTTATTCGTCTACACACGAGGTGCCGTGTAAACTTAACACGCTACACCGTGTCTGCCTTCCGCAAAACACGGTTGAGCGTGTTTTTTATGAAACATGGCGGCCAGCCGCCGAGAATAGGCGAGAGACGAGCCCAGCGAGCCGCGTGCCTTTCATCCGAATTGAAAGCACACAGGACGCGTCTGTTCTCGTTCGATGTCTTTTATACACAGTAAACAGTCTCCAAGCGGCGGACGTAGCTACGTGCAAAGGTACGTACATACGTGTGTCGTCGGCGGTCGGCGGTCGGCGGCGTCGGTACTTACGACGGAGCCGCTAGACGAAAAAACGAATGCCAAACTTACATGGATAAATAACTTAAGCAAACTATTTGGAATGGGGCGGTAACTTACGCCATCTAGCGAGATTTCTAGCAGCCTATATAAACAAAAACGAGTCTGTTAATACGCTGCAAACGACCACGAGTAGACAGCAATCCTACATACATCACAGACAACACGAACACCACGTGTTACACATCACCGACATATACACAAACACAACAACGACACAGCGCCCGACACTTTC
Organism: Ixodes persulcatus; assembly: GCA_013358835.2. Classification (NCBI taxonomy): domain Eukaryota; kingdom Metazoa; phylum Arthropoda; class Arachnida; order Ixodida; family Ixodidae; genus Ixodes; species Ixodes persulcatus. The sequence goes on from JABSTQ010010208.1 coordinate 241,193, forward strand.
TACTCAACGTGCTTTTCTCCCCGCGGCGTTTATAAGCTTGACATGTGCGGGTGAGCTGTTTGGTCGCTGACCGTTACAGATTTAAAGAGCAAGACATAAAAACACGGTGCAATGGACAGCCGTATGTAAGAACTGTTTGCATTTAAAAAGTATGGAGGCAAAATCTATAATGTTAGTCCGTTGCGAAAAATAGCGATATAATAACAATAAATCTTAAACAGGTCATGAAAAAGTTCAAAGTTTTGTTATTTTTATGCTCGACCAGTGTTATGAGCTGTCCGACAAGCTTGAATCAGATAGAAAAACAAATTATTGGGATTTTATCATTATGTACAGTGATGTCTCGTTAATATGGACACGTCCGTTCCCGTAAAAAAATGTCCATAATGTGAGTTGTCCATAATAACGAGACAAAAATGCATGTATTTTCCCAGTTAGTCCCCGAAAGTGGTGTCCATATAGCAGGGTATCCATATTAACGGGGTCCATATTAACGAGACATGACTGTATTCAATAATAGATAGAAATGATCCTCGCGCAAAGCATTTTTTTATATATTCTTGTGAAGGACATCCGCCCAACACTTCACTTGCGCTAGTTGCAGTGCGGGAGCAGACACCTTCACTTTTGGGGCGTTTTGATGCACTTTGTTGACGTATGTCGTGTCGGTGTCGAGTGGAGCGGCGGGACTTGGGAGTTTGTGACCGGTGTTATTCGTGATCACTGGTGTGGCGCTGATGCGTCTTTTTTTTTATACTGCCACCACCCCGAACTTTGAAGATTCACGGGCCCGTAGCACAGCATTATGCTGAATCGCGAGCTCCTTCTCTGTTGACGTCGTTTTCCTGATACCACTCGTGGATACTGCAAGCGTTTAAACAGTTTGCACCGTCTCGCCTACGTCCCCGGTGACGTACTCGACCTGTTGAAACTTATTGCTTCCGTCATTTTAGAGTACACAAGGCAGTTATCTCGTTGCTCTGGTTTCAATTATAAAAGCAAGGCAAAACGCTCGTAGTCCCCGCCCTCAGTACACGTTGGACATCTTCCACACTTTGACACCAGATAACTGGATGAACGAGGATTTACATTCACTTCAGAGGTCACTCGCCGCTTCCTCACCGTTGAGCGGCAGGATCAGCTGGTGACAAAAGCCGCGGATGAAAGGCTCGAGCATCAACAGCCCAAGTGCACTGGGTGCCGATGCGGGTTTCTGTCAACCGGTAGGCCAGCACAAACCGTGACCGTTCCAGCTCTTCGTCATGACACGGTGTTGCAGAGAGCGGGGTAAAATACAACTACACGGACCACCGAAGCAAACGCACTGTTATCGTAAATCTTGGCTTGTGATTGCGGCTTTGTAGATCATCTTATTCGTTTTGCTGGAAAGACGCAAACGACGGGCATAACAAAATCGCATGCATATTCCGCATACCTCGCAAAAGCATTTACCCGGTCACCTTGCGAAAAGTGCGAAACACGGAGTCCGCACTGTCCTGACTTCCCCTGTCTTTTACCTGACTTAGTGCAGTTTGTACCTGCTAGTAGGTATGCTTACTGAAACTGAAACTAGGGGCAGTGCCAGAGAGAAAAGGGACAAAATTGGGAAACCTTGCTGGCTCTCCCCAATTTCTGAACTCTCAAGTGATTGTACCACAATAAATGCACCAACGCCTCTTCCCAAAGTAAAGAAAAAGCACTATGTTCAATACGTAAAAAATGGTCTCAGTTCATGCATCTGTGGGCAGGTAGGAAATCTTGCCCCAATTTATTCACACCACATGATGAGCGCAACAAACTCGCACGAGATTTACAGGAAAATATTGGTGGTGACTTAAGTTTCCCTGAAATTATGTATAACCGGTCGTTTGCAGGACCGAATCATCTACTCGAGCGGGGCGCGTCGCTGTGCAAACGCGTCGCTGTGGAAACGCAGTCACACAACCCGAAGCATAAAAACGGCAGATTTAGGACAACAATCCGGAGTTCATTGTTCAATTAAAACGACGTAATTTTGTTGAAAACGCCCGCAGCTTTTTACTCACGGTATGCGTCGGGAATCTTCCACATTTATAAATGGAACGAAGGAAGATTTACTTTTAAAAACGCTCGCTGCGTCCTCCCGGACCAGCTGGACCGGATCAGCTGACGACGGGACTGAACCCGGTGAACCTCAACCCAACAACAACCAATTTGAGCTCCGTGTTAGTGTGGGTTTCTATTTTCCAAGCACCGCACCACACACCACGAACGTTTCAGCTCTTTGTCGCATTGCCGTGTTGCACCAAACAGAAGGAGATCGCCGAAGTCAACGCAGCGCTGTCGTGAACCTTGGCTTGTGGTTGCGCACTTGTGGACCCTGTCACTCCCTTCGCTTTCAAAGCACACACGACGATTACGAATGATACTTTCCTTCTTCCGGGAACATCACAGAAGCACTTCTCCGGTCTCGTCTTCGCGACGTGTGCTCGTAAACCGACGAGCTTGTCGCGTCCCGGCGCCATGTTAAGCGTGCGTTGTTGCCAGATTTTCTCCGACCAAACAAAAATAACGAAAGCAAACCGGCCCTAGCTTCCAGCGTAGATCAGCGTTGCGCCGTGGCCAGATTTTCTCTCTCAGCTCTAACTTAAAGATGACCTAAAGATGCAGCAACACTCGTATAAAAGTTTAATATTGCGGCCACCACGGAGCGCCGTAAATTCCGAGAAGGGTGCATGGGAAGCGGCGGCACCTTCGCGTGCAGTTGAAGGGTTGAAGCCAAAACGAAACCAACTGCAATGTCACGTGTTCAGATCGAGGGCACGATTTTTATATAAACTTTAACTGTTTAGAACGAGTAATTAGACCCATAACTTTATTTGTGGTGTGTAAGAAACTATTGTCAAGACCCCTAAAATAGATACAAACACGGGCGACAAGAGGGAAGCCGCATTTCCATCGACCAGAAAATGGCAGCTACACTGATCTCAATGACAATTGCTGGATCGCGCTTCCCCGCTTGTTCGCTGCTGCGCGAGTGAAGCCACCGGACGGCCATCTTGCTCGGGTAGTATTTGCGGTTTTGTCGTTCGTCGTCATTCGCCGAAGAAGTTTTTTAAGAACCTGTGTACCGTGGAGACATGCCGTAGTGAACACGTGGAAACTTTTACGAAAGCGCAGTGTCGCAGGAAAAAGGCACAACTCGTCAAAGACAAGTTTCGCCGGTCTGGCGGCGTGTTCAAAGCTTCCTTGGCGCCCCGTAGTGCCGTGTCTCTGTGTCTTCGCACGCTTGGATACCGACCAAGAATCGACGCCGCATGAATGTGTTTTGCGAGTGCAATGTGCGTGAAGCCGTGTATGCGTCTGAATCAGCGTCTTACTTTACTCTGACGTCTGTATACTTGCGGCCCTCGCGGTTTAGGAACGAGCTTAATCCAACGTCCACTAGCGACGGAAGATGGGGGGAATTTACGTCTTTTTTTAGTCCTTAGACGATTTACACGATACCGTGTACAAGAGCTCCTCATCACTGATCAGTGCTGGCTCATTATCAACCTACTTAATTGCACTTGACATTTTAGCGCGGCTCGCCTAATTGTAATTGGTCAACAGATTGCACACGACCATTTTCATTCTCGCCGTCTTGTACTTTTTCTTTCGAAAACCCTCCTTGCTCCACAGCGTTGCTCTATTCGTGCTCCCACATAATCCATTAGAGTAGATTTGGAACATAGCCATGGTTAATAGTACATAACAGCACGTACAGATTCCCCCCCCCCCCCCCCCTTTTTATTGATAGCAACTCACCGAAACAGCTGGACGATCCGGAACTCCGTGCCGATATATATATGATCTAAAGACATCTACGCGCGACACACCTTCAGAACTTTGGGGCGGCGTCGATTCTTGATCGGTATCCAAGCGTGCGAACGCACAAAGATGCAGCACTCGGCATGTCAAGAAAGCTTTGATCCCGCCGCGAGACCGCCGAAACTTGTCTTCGACGAGTGGTGGCTTTTTCCTGCTGTACTGCGCTTTCGTAAAACTTTTCACGTGTTCACAACGGCAAGCCTAAACGGTACACAGAGTCTTAAAACACTTCTTCGGCGAATGACGATGAACGAGTAGAAAACGTGTCTACAGCACGCTGGAAAACCACAACGAAACGCTAGCAAAACCGCAAATCCTACCCGAGCAAGATGGCCGTCCGGTGGCTTCACTTGCGGGAGCGGGAAGCGCGATCCAGCAATTGTCATTGAGATCAGTGGGCAGCTAGCACGGTAAGCGCGGGGTTCTCCCCGTCTCGCGACATGGCGTAATTGCTTTTGGTGCATATCTGTCTCCGAGACATGTTTCTTTCCGCGGCATTTGTCTCGACGGTCCTCTCTAGGTGTGTCCCCAAGCATTCCGGTGCTTCGATAGCCGGCAATGCTGCGGTCGTCGCCGGTGGCGATGCGTGTTTTCGAGGTTGGCTACACGGCTATGCGTGTGTGACCGAACCAAAACGCGTTTTTTACAACCTCGCATGATTTTTCAACGAATTATCCATTACTCAACGTGTAAATTTATGGTAATTTGTGTAAATAGCGTGTTTTTCAACCCAAATATTCACCAAATACACGGGACTTGCTAACTAGTGTGGGCTCGAATCGGGCCTGAAATGTTTCAAATATTTTTCTAAGTCAATTGAATTACTTTGTAAAGTGAAATCATTTGAGGCATGCGGCGACCTTTAATTCACATTGCATTTCATGTTTTTTAAGCACTTTCCTTCCACGCGTGATGTCACGTGAGCGTTGTGGGTTGTTTGACATTCGCGCGCGAGGCCATGTGACTGTGACGTCATAACCCTTCGACCAATCCTAGATTTTAGCGCACGCCACCGACGCCGGCTTTTTTGCGGCACGAGTTCCTTAAGGCTATAGCGTTATAAACGAAAACGAATTATAATGTTTTTTTAGACCGCAAAGATAAATTACTCATCTAAAAATGCTGGGTGTCCTGCCAAAAGTAGCGTAGCGGTCCGGCACAGATGTAAAAATGTAAAAAGGAATGATTATGATATTCAAACGTTTGAAGTGTTTTTGTGGAACGTTCATAAGCAAATGAAGTCCGTTCACGTTAGCTAACGCCATTAATCTCCAAGTTCGAGCTTAGTAGGCTCGATAATTTACCACTAAAAGTTTTCGAAGATGCCTTACAACTTTAATATATGATAATGGATAATTCTGAAACTTTGGCCTGAGGTTCGGACCGCTAGTGCTATATCTGCGTGAAGCCTGAGCATGCAGTGGTATACTTATTCAGTAAAAAAAAACGCCGAAAATGTTCGTCACAGGCGGATAATAGTCAGTGATAATTTAACCCAACTTTGGTGGTTTTAGTCGGCAACAGGTTAACAAGAAAATGATTAACGCCCCCCAAAGAAATTGCATATCACTTCGGGAGCCAATCTCTTCTACTTTTCTTTATAAAAGGACGCCTTTAAGAACAGACTTCTTTCAACGTTGCAGCGTCCGTCCAGTGAGAAAATTGTTTATAACACAGACTTTTCGGAGCAAGTTATCTATTTTATATCACGACATTTACCCGCGGGGGTCTGTGTTCATGTTAGTTTCTGGTCAAAGACGTGATAATTCAGAGGTCATATTGGGCGGAACGATAATGTCGCTCGATCAGCGGCGAGATTTCCTCCCTTCGTCTGATATTCCCATACAAAAATGTCCTATGGTCGGCTATAGAAAATTCTTTGTATGGTCGGCTTTAGCTATTTGGCCCAATTAGCTAAAGAATTTTTTATGGCTGTCTTTAGCATTTTTTATGGCCGCCTTTATGGGCCTCTTTAGCTTTGTCTATGGCCCTATCGCTGTCCAGCCATAGCGCTCTTTAGCTTGTCTAATGGTTGGCTAAAGACTCCTGTATGGCTTATTCTATGGCTCTCTTTAGCCAGCAAACTCTAAAAAAAGAAATTGTTTTCTTTAAGTTCCCCCACTTGTGAGCACTACATGGTAGATATACATACATCTCTGAACACACAGAATAAACAGAACACTAGCAGAACTCTACCCCACACAACAGCGTCAATGCAGCACCACCGGGATTTTCTATATATGCTGTGTTCGCACTAGCTGTATATATGGCAGTCTAATTTTTGAATTCGACTTTGCCGGTGACCCATTATTTGTCGCAAAAACACGGAGAGGCGGAGCAAATATTACTCGTACTTAATACATTATTTCAATTGTTTCTTGGAATAGCCCCCATCTCTTAATTCAAAACCCTGAAAAAAGCAAATGTAGATCATTAGGCTAATTAACTAAAATTTATTAATTATCTTTTTAATACGTTTGATGAATCATGTTGACAATGCAGTGATGACGGCAGTACACTGGTGCTGAAGATTGCAATCAAGCTATTGCTTGATTGCAGTGTTCGGCGTGAGTGTAATTTATTTTCACTATTGGGGGGTAATAATACATTTTAATTGTTGCACAAGTATTTTAATGAACTTTTCAAACAAACAATATAACTGGTTTTCACGACTCGTTGCAACAGCAGAGAGCATATCCTGGGTCATGGTTTGTCACCGGCATTACAGAAATTCAGTATTGATTTAATTTTCTAACGTGGAGTGTTTTTACTAAAAAGTAAGCGCCGGTAGTGATTTTCTATAGGCGTGGAAAGAAAATTTATTGGTTCTTAGTCTTTAGACTCGGGGCCATAAATTTTTCTATAGACGCATAAAGACAATTCATTGGTTTGCAGTCTTTAAGCTCGGGGCCAAAGAATTTTCTATAGGCGGGTAAAGAACATTTATTGGTTCGCTGTCTTTAGACGTGGGGCCATATAATTTTCTATAGGTACCTAAAGAAAGTTTATTGGTTCCCAGTGTTTAGACTCAGGGCCATAAAATTTTCTACAGACGTTATTGGTTCCTAGTCTTTAGACTTGTGGCCATAGAATTTTCTATGGGCGGGTAAAGAAAATTTATTGGTTCCCAGTCTTTAGACACTGGGCCTTAAACTTTTCTATAGACCTTTTTCGCATAACCTCAAACCAGCCGGTAACTGACGTACCCTCGACCTGGTGAATTTTTGAATTGCCCGCTGACACAGGGTTTGCAACCGCCAAGGGTATGGGCGAAAAGGCTTAAAAACGGACGTCGTGCATGAGTTAGTTCCGAGTGCTCCTTTTTACCGTACTGGAATTTCCGAAAATCTACGGTTGTCTCGCTATCACGGCGTGGTCGTCGGATGGATAAATAATTTTAAAACTCATAAGAACAATAGCAGAAAGTGTGCCATGAGCACAACAAGCTGCAGCGCGAGTGTGGCTGCAGTGTTATCGAGCTTCGCATTTTCCCCAAGAATCCTTATTTATGAAGTCAGTCGATTGCGAGCTTGAATCGCGAGGGATTCGTATCAGAGTCAACGTCACGTTTAAGCTCACGACCACTTCGTCTACGACAAGATGACCGATTTTAATTCCCGGTGCAGGTGGTCCAATTAGGTTATCACTGCAAGCCCCATGGTATGTGAAAGGTATGAAAAAGTCTACATGCCCCCACTCAAGATGGAGCTATCAAATGCCGAGAGCTTACCTGCTTAGATTACATTAAACTGCTCATATATACTTCGCTGTGGAAACTCAATCAAAACACCCCACCGTCTTCGTCCTCGTTCTCTCGAGGAGGAGGCTGTGAGTAGCTGGATTCAACCGGACAAGCTCTAACCAAGTTATTGCAGCCCACCATAGCCAAGTCTAGCCAAGTTCCCCCCATACCCACACCGTTGCCTACCCAGATAGCTGTGCTGCCAGAACTAGCCGGTATTTCTTTTTCTAAGCCGCTAGACCGCGTCGTCGGCGCCGCAATTCTCAAGATGGCAGCGCCGTAAAAGAAAAGGTCTATAGCTGGCTGTAGCTGTCTTTATGGATTTCTATGGCCGACCATAGAGGGCCATAAAGGGTGATAGCCTGCCATATAATTTTCCGTAGACGACCATATACCATTTTTGTATGGGTTGTACACGTTACTAGAAAAAGTAATTAAATTACAATCCCAATTATTATCGATTAAGAAATATTAAATTGGAATACTTGATTACTTGAGAAGGTAAGTCATTGACCGTTACTTGAAAGAGTAACCGTTTTTTTTTCGATTATTTCAGATTTTCAAAACGACAAATGTTTCTACCGGTTTGAAAACAGGTCCTCTGTACTGTTCATTAATGGATTAGAATGACTGAATTCCGAAGTAGTGATCGCTTCAATTCGCCAATTTTGGAAAATCTTTCTGCGATCTGGTACTTGGTTCGATGATTTTTTTTTTGTAGAAAACTTGTATAAATAAAGGGCACCGTTAGAAGGGGGAGGAAAAGAAATGTAACTGTTACAAGTAATTTTGGTACTCCTATAAGTAATGACATTACTCTTGTGATTACTTCCTAATAAATGTATTTGAGTGATTACAAAGGTACTTCAAAACGTAATTGTTTACAAGTAATCTGATTACATCTCATGAGTATCGTACAGGTCTGCCTGCATGCGCCTATAGACCTTTTCACGCTCCACCGCATGGGCGCTGCCATCTTGGAATCACGTGATCCGGCCGCCATGAGGTTGCTTCAACTCGTCGCTCCGCCCTTCCCTCCTCGCTACGCCGCGCCTTGGCGGACGCATTGAATTTGTGTCTTTCGTAGCGTTTCACCGCGTTTCTTAACTTAATTCGTAATGTGTCGTTTGATACTTATATTTACCACGTAACTGCATTAGACCATTATGTGCGCAACTTCTGCAGTGAATTTTGTAAGACGTTTTGGCTATTTTTACCGTCGGCGTGCCGGCTACGTAGGAATCAGCGTTAGCGCTCACGCACATTGAGCCATATATATATCTCTAAGAGAGCACGAAGGTTCAAAGGTCAATGACCTATGAGAACTCAGATTTGCTTAATAATAGAGGTGCAATATTCGCAATTGGAAGCACAGGGAAAATATATTATTGCGCATTTCGGATCTCGAGGAAGGCGACAAAAATACTCAGCGTAAATAGCCACGTGTGCTTCCTGAAAGCATCACGCTTTGTATTCATAACAGATAGAAAACAACTGCTTTTAATTATATGGGGGAACTCGTGCATAATATAGGGAACAAACGTTTCGTTTGAATTTTCTTCTGATGCTAGAAATAATAACACGCGAACATCATGCAATTAGTTTTTTCACAATATCACACCTCACTACATCTGTTTGACGGTCTTAATTGTTTTTTGCGCTGTCCACATTCGCTCCATCGATCGATTTATGAATTTCAAGAAATTGTACCGTGCTGGGTCCCATGTTTATTGCATAAATAATTTTCTTGAAATATCCAGTTCAATTCAATTAATTCATTTCAACACGAAGGTTGGGACTCCCCGCGTTAGAAACTGTCACAGTCGGCCTGAGAATGCCTGGGGTTCACAATATGTGACGCCGAAAAGAATCTGTCTGCATGAAAATCGCCCGGATGCAGCGTTTTCGATGGAGAATAAAGATTCACTTTTAGTAGCTGGCGACGCCGAAATCTACATAGCACATCGGTTCAAACCAGCAAAGATCTTTCTACTGAGGTCCATTTGGTGGCGCCCTTACGCCCGACTTGATCCAAACTTGCCAGAGATCACTTCTTTTGCCCCCTTTAATGTAATTTAACAACTTTTACGGAAGATTAATGTGAGACTTCATTTGATGTGCCCGTTACTCGTCTCATACCTTGAGAACGTCGAAACCAAATGTCCATATAATAAATAGTCGATTTCATAAGGCCAATACTGTGAAATGCTGTTAATGAGTACTTTAGTTTAAGGAATGTTCTTATGGGCCTAGGTTGGTCTATCAAAATGTTTCATAAAAACTTTATTTATGAAAAAAAAAATCCGGGACACTATCTTTTTTTTTTTATATTACCTTTTTTAGTCTGCGAAGCTCACAATAAATATGGGTACGAAAACTAAACATCGAGCAGTGAACTTGTCAGTTCATCTGTTTTTCGTGATTCAGCTCGCTGTTAATCATGTTGTTGACCCGCTTCTTTACTAATCACCCATGCATTATAGGGGGTATTTACTGGACGCCACATCTGAGGGCGCTGTTTAGAGCGCATGCTCAGAACGAGCTCACATCAAAAGTCTGCTAAGACCGGCAATCTTGGTGGTGCGGAATGCGCGTGTCCCAAGAACTGCGGAAGCTCGCCGTCAGCCAACGCTCAGCAGTGGCGCACACAGCTATGGCCGCCAGTGAACACTATACTCTGTTTCACCTTATGATGTACCGGAGGAAAGGCTACAAGCACGAGCTCCTTGCTCTGGGGCACATCTCGGCGGCACAAGCTCTCGTGCGTTAAGAGCAGCTCCCACCGCTATGAGCTCGCGCTTCCAGCCTTGTCTGCGGTACAACGTAAGGTGAAACGGAGTATAGTCTGTTGTAATATAATATGTTAAGATGTTCAGTTCAATATCTGACTTGAGTGCCCGAGCTATCTACTTTCCGTACCACTCGATGCACGCGCGGCAGAAGCACGGCGGCAGGCAAGGAGCGCGTGATGGAAGCAAAGCTTGTCCTGGTGTTTTTTTTTTTTCTTTTTTTTTTTCTGGAAACTCTACCCCGTTCACTCTTGAGCTGAGACTATACTTCGTTTCACCTTATGTGCGAGCGAAGGCAAAACTGGAAGCGCGAGCACGGAAGCTCCGTGCGTTCAGGCTTTGCTCGAGCGTGCGAGCTGGGGAGAAATGCAAAAAGCGCTGGTCTCGCGCTTCTAGCTTTGGCTTCGCTCGCAGATAAAGTGAAACGAAGTATAGAAGCTCCGCCTTCATCGCGAACTTTCAGTTCTTGCTAACACAAGTGTGAACGCGCAGGCACGCGCAGCCAAAGCACTGCGGAAGCCAGCGAGCTAGCGCTGAAGGCGGAGCTTCTAGTCTCAGCTTAAGGGTGAACGGAGATACAGTGTCCGCGTGTACCGCCGAGGACGATGATTAATCCTCCCTGTGCAACAGCGCAGTTGTTTCACCACCAAACCTGGCCGAAATTAACGATGGACGTAATCCAACGCGTCTGGTGTTCGTACATATGCTCACAATTTAGGCTCGAAACCATTTCGTAGTTCTCCAAGTGGCTCAGCACCATTGTTTCACTCGCTGTGTGCTACAGAAAAAAAAATGTGCATCACAATATTAAGCGAAAACGTCATGAAACAGTCACACAATCGCCGTGCGCGTTAAAATCGAAACCAACCAACTTGAAGCAACCTCATGGCGGCGAGTTCGCCAGCGCCATCTACCCGACAGTCAGGGAACTACTGAAATGAAAAGGCAATTCCTCCTCTCCCCTCGTTTTCCTCCTTTTCATCGACGGCAATCCTCCTCGCCCACTGTCCGCGCCACGCTTTGCGCCACGCCCCCCGCCGCCATGTCTGAGCGGGGCCCGCAAGGCGCGCGACGGCGCGCGCCTGTGTGCTGGGCACAACCGGGTGCCGGGCCTTTCATGTTATTGGATACGGCGAATTAGATTTTTTTTCAAATATAAAGAGAGTTTTGTTTTCTAACATAAAAAAAACTAGCGTTTGTGCACCTTTATTGGAGGTATAAAGTACGGGAAGACGTCTCTATCGGCAAATATAATAGCACGAGCAGAGTTGGAATCGCTCGGGCGTGAAGACAAGCTTTCTCCAATTCCGCTAAACGCAAACGATAAAAAAAAAGCGGTTGAGTTTTTTGGAACATTGGCATGCACTGGGAAAATATATTTCGTTTACCCTTTTATTGCAGCAAAAACTGAGAGCAGGCACACGATTGAATGCACCTCTCACTGCGTCTAAATAGAGTTTCGTGGGCAAGAATTGCGTTGCTAGCGGGAGCTCGTGCCGTCGCTTTAAGCATGAATTGGGCACGCGCCCGCAAGGCTCGCAATCCTTAGCGTAAGCTCTACTAAAAAGTTTTAGTATCTTGAACGAAGTGCATTTGGAGAATCGGCATCGCTGGAGTTAGGCAAATAAATGACACCACTATGCATCGTGTAAAACGCGAGTAATTAGTGTATTTCTTACGCTAGGGGCAGCCATTGTATTGAATAGTTCCCTAAATTATCTATTTATTATTAAAATTAAGCTCATATAAAAACAATAAAAATACTTACATTGAATGTGGTCACTCTCAATGTACTTCCGCTCGCCATGACTCTTAATGGCGCAACTCTGGAGTTTAAAAAAAAAAAAAATCTCCAAGTTTCTTTAGTGGCAGCGATTGTTCAGGTGTTGCTGGTACGAAGAAGGCACAAAAAGCCGCTCAAACAACCACGTCCATCATCAATGGGCTATGAAATAATAATACAAAATAGTTCTATTGCCCTTTACGTGCTCAGAAAAAATAGCGTCTATTCGATCCCGCTGCCATGGCCGCGACCTTGTGACCGACTGATAACATCCTGTCATATAAACTCTCGGTGCTTGAAACTTAATTATGAATTCGCGTGATCGTATGCGGTTCTTAATTTGTTAATTCATTCGCATCGCAAAACCGAATGCGAGAGCTCAATAATCGTTCTTTCTTTTTCATGCCCTCATCAGCTCGCGAAGATTGCGATATTTCGAGTTATAATACGTACCAAACAAAAAGAAAAGAAAGAAAAACACACGATGTAGAGGCTTACAAAAACACAGTCATATGATCATACTGTCGAGAGTTGAAATATTTGCATTATTTATACGTACATGATTGCATCTTAGTATCTACTCTTCCCGTCGCATTCATAATTTTCTCCGTGGGGTCTCGTTGGTGATTTCATCTTGGGCACTATGACATGCGCTTGCGGCGATTTCTTGAGCCGGCACCATGAAACTGCGAGAAAGGACATGAACAAAAATAATTGTTCTGGAACAAACAGTTCCCCATCTCCTCCCCTCCCCCGCGCCCTTTCCTCCGCTTTTTCAATTTTTGTTTTTGTTTCTTATTTCTCTTCTTTTACGTGTTAGATGTGCATAATATTGGCGGATGATTTGTTTCCAGACAGAGTAAAGAATACGGGTCAAGCTATACCCTACAATTTGCTCAAGCATTTATTCATCTGCTTTGACGTTCTGATCAATTTTATAACGTAAGAGCCATCTTGAAAATCGGATTATGTCTAACTGCCTTTTGAGTAAATTGTTTTAGCTCCGTGTAGTGATATATTTATAAGTTACATATTTATTTCTATATATATACTGTAAAGAACTTAATTTAAGCGGGCTCAAATTTTCGCGAATCGGGCCAAAGCTGAAAATTTCAAATTATTCGCGGGTTCTAATTTTCGCGAATGGAGTGTAGCTTCCGTAGCGTTCACATAATGCCCGAATTGTTCGCGGAACGTATTTTTCGCGAATTGTATAAGATTCGCGACATTCGCGAAAATTAGATCCTCGCGATAATTAAGTCGTTTACAGTATATATATATATATATATACAAGCAAAACTGTGAGAAGTTTTAGTTTTCTAGTTAGGTCTTGCGCAGATGTGAGTACCGAAAGGGTAAAAGAATAATCAACGTTGCGAATCACTCGTACGGTAAGAGGCAAACGAAAATTCGCCCTCACCGCCGTCCCCATTAAATTTCTTCTTTTTTTTTTTTTTGGAGAGGGGAGGAGGGGGGGGGGGGGGGAGGGGGTCGGCCATCGGCTACACCAGAGTGGTTATATAAAATGTAGACTAAAATTCACTTCTGTCGTGATAATCCTCTCAGATATTTACAATTTAATTTCGCAAATCGTTCTTTATTGAAAATGCTGCGTGATCGAAAAACACTCGGGAAAACGTTGTTACGTCCAAATTTTTTTGTGTCGAGTTCAAATTTCGCTTTTCACCGTTTTTCCGTCTTACTCAAAAGCGAAGCAGCGACATATTTTTTGTCGAACGTGCCGCAGCTGCGGGTTCCGATGCGTCGGTTGAACCAATTAAAATCATCGAATGGGTCGGTTCAATTTAGAGAAGGTGAGGTGCCGCCGCTTCGTTTCAACGTAACAGTTCGATCGAACGCAGAGCCTGAGCGTCCCGACGTTCTGAGAGACAATGGCTATATGGATGTGCTCGAAAGATTCTCGAGTTCTATGGCCCAAGTCCGAATACTTCATACAAAAGACATATGCAGACTCTGCCTGAGGAGTGCCCCTGCCTCGTATGACGTTCCTCTCACATCGGTCATAACACATTTCTGCAGACATGTTCGAAGCGTACGTGCATGTATGCGGCACACATCTTTCGAATATGCTCGAAGCCTGTCCGCAGATATTTCCGCCATCGCTTCTGCAGCGAACAAAGTGTCTTTTGTGTCATGTATAAGCGGTGTTACTGCGGATTTCGAGCGCAGGTAGGTGATGGCCGTTGCCTGGAACGCATCTCCGACCGACGTCTTTACCGCGTCCATGTCCTCATTTCTGGTCCCTCAATTTTCGCCCGATGACGTCACAGATGTGTGATGTTGTCCTTTGTGTGTGTGTGAGCTTTACAGCTCACGGAAACTCAAGCAGCCAGAGGTGGGACGTCGCCACAACAGCGACAGTCGCGTTCGCTCGTAGTTTTCGTGAAAGTGTTTTACGACCAACCGCTAGGATCGCGACATCCGACAGAGTGACACGCAGGCTCCTGTGACGCAGTTGGTTTCTGCATCGGGACCACTTTCGAGTCGCGGTTGTTGGGCCCTAGGAACAAGCAGGTTATGCTTTTGTAGGCCATCACAATATGTATCTGATATTCTACGTGAATTAAATATATTTTGTTGTATACTATTCTATGAAGTGGTTTTACGCTTTCTAGAAATCTCGCCAGACGCCACCTTGATATTGTAGGAGCCACTGGTTCCCCTTCCCCGAGAAGGCATACGCCGCCGACGTTCCTGCCGGAGTTGTCTGGCTTCGAGCCTGGTCGCTCCGTATCGTGTTGGAGAGACTACGTCACCATGCTGGCCTACTCTCTCGCACTCCTCCTCACGCCTCCCGTTTTCGGAGACGACCGCGATCCCGCGGGGAAAGAGAGGGGCTGCCCTCCGAGTGGACGGCCGTGTGGCCGGGGAGTCCTAGATTGGACTCCGGGCAACGGGTCGAGTCGCGGCGCGAGCTCGTCCGACCGGCGATGACTCCACGCTAGTGATTCCCCTGGCTCTGACAGTCGGCGTCCCCACTACCTGTGGACGTCCGTCTGCCGAGAGCCCTGACCACGAACTCCTGCGACGACGGGTAGCGGCGTGAGCTCGTCCGACCGGCAATGACTCCGCTCGCAATTACCCCTTTGGCTCTCATGTCGGCGGGCGCAGCGGGCACACTGTGTCTACGGCTCGCTTGACCGCAGTGTCTTGTTAGGGACCCCTGGTACTCAATAAACGCTGTTGGATACCGGGATCATCGTTGTTGGCATGGCGTTCGCCGAACCCGGCGTGGCGACCGCCCTCGCTGGTAGCCGTCGGCCGCGCGGTGGGACGGGCATCGGATTTCCCCTTTGAGCACCGGTCCCCAGACGTAAAAGGTACGTAATCTACCCTTTGATCCCCACAATATAAAGATCCGCCGTATGTCTCTATGCGCGAAGGCAGTGTAGTCCAGTTTGGGCGAGTTCTTTTGCGTCCTGATCGACTGCGTTTGCCTCACGAGTCAGAAAAGAAAGCATGGCAAGCAAACGATAAACTTTCAAGTAACCAAATTACAAAATCTTTGAACCCCGACGTAGTCCTTACCGCCATTACGACTGTTTTTAAAAGACAACTGTTCTCTTTCTTATAAGAAAAGAGCTGCTCGTCATATGAATCTATATCTTAACTTTTTTCGCGATATATATTTATTGCTCTTGCTTTCTTACGGACTTATATCTAAATTCATATAGTATCACATGCAGTTTTGTTATTGATTTTAATACACATTGACAAACATAATTATATACGATGCTTTTTTATATACACACATTTTGTGTTGATGCATATATTTCTAAGCACTTTTGAATGTGAAACTCTTGAAATGTTTGGCATTTTTTGTGCTATTTGTAACTGCACTCTAAGAAAAAAAAGGAGGAAAATGTAGCAACGGCCCATTTTCCTTTCTTCTACTGACGCGCCCCCAAGCGGACACGAGAAGTATGGAGGAACGAGACGTTTTTCTTCTGATGCAGAGGGGAGCAAAGGTTCGCCCTCTCGCCTCATCTACTTTTGGTTTCATTTTTCGAGCACGTCGCGCTTGTTGTTTAATAAATGTTGCTGAGTTGATTGAGCTTCAGCGGCAGCGAAAGCCGCCTGTAATTCGGTCTCCCAGTTGAAACGTGCTAAACAACTCGGTTGCCTTGACGTTTTTAACGCTCATTTTGTCAAACAAGCAAACGAAGCCGATGGAAATAGCGAAGTTCCGGAGCAGTGAGTAGCGCTACGTACTAGTACACTAGGCTAAGATGGCCGCCTCCGGGTACCGGAACCATCGGGAATGACATGACAACCACAGTGTGATGACGACGAGCTGGATAAGAATGTTCCCTTCTCCAGGGATTATTTTCGAATTAACATTCTTTCACACTTCGCGATATATTTTGGATCGTGGAATGAGCCAAGTGCTGATTTGATATAGATCTTTCGGGAACAACTTTTGATTTCGAGAATGGTTACCACTCCTCTCAGAAGTTCGGTGCTAAGGAAGGAAATGTGTCGCGGTAGTTGCTTAGATGAGACGTGATGTACATGTGTGCAGTGTCCGGGTTTGGGTTATCTCTGTTTAACATCGCAGTTTTGAAAACAAGAAGACTGAGTGAGAGCGTTTGAAATGCACTTGCTTACCTGAGCGGGAAGCAGATATAGTTTCTGAAAAGCTCCTGTTATGTTTCCATTTTCCACAGCTCTCGCTCCGTGCGTTAGAGACTCGCTTGCATGTGCGCGAAGCTGTGGACTGTCCTTCTTGCGATAGCTGCTTAACAGGCCTGGGGTGCCACCGGTGGTGCGAGGTAGTTCCCTGTCCGAAAAACATGCCAGCTCTTTTCGGTTGAATCGCGGCAGCGTTGCGCGCAAAAATCTGCGCCATGCGTAGCGTCCTGACGTCCCCGTTAAGCCTTTCTGAGCTTGATTCACTCAATTCGGATCCGCCATATTGATACGCAGACGACGAAAGAACATTGCTCCTTCGTTTGCGAGGACGAACGTTGTGCCGTTTTCAAGGAACATAGCGGACAAGATCGTTCCTCCCTTTATAGAGGAATATACAGGGTATCCTCGCAAAAAAATGACGTGGGTTTTTTTCACCGCAAAAATAAACTACGCATTGCCAAAGGCTCATTCTCCGCCCGAAGGTAGCGCTAGAGGTCCGAACGAGATGGCAAAGTTTCAGCGCAAACCGTTATTTTATGCAAAATTTATAAGTGATTTTCTAAAATTGTGAATGCAAAATGGTGGCCGACGGAGCTCTTGAATACATGGAGCTATATGGCGCCAGAAATTGAAAACAGGAAAAAATGGGTCCCATTTTCCAGAATTGAAATTTTCAGAAAATCACTTATAACTTTTTAATTAGATATCCGTTTGTGCTGAAACTTTGGCATCTGGTCCGGACCTCTAGCGCCACCTCTCCGCGGAGAATGAGTGTTCGGCGATGTATAGTGAACTTTTGTGGTGAAAAACCCCTGTAAATTTGTTTTTTTTGGGACACCCTCTATTTACCCTTTTTAAGAGTGTGGGTGCTTTGTTAGCAAATACTCTGTCGGTATTTTTTTTTTCTGGGTGGTGTTTCTCTGCATGTTATCCCACGTAAAGTTGGTACCTTGTGCATAATATTGTTATTTTTTGCTTTTTTTATTGCTGATGTATAAGTGATCTATTGCTGTTGTAAGTGATGTGCGTGTAAATTCTGGCCATACACTCCAGAACGTGCTAAAGACCTTCACTGAACAAGGACCAGGACTAAAATTCACTTTTGAAACCCCCAAAGAAGACCAGATTCAGTTTCTGGATCTCAGTAGTCCACGTTAAACAAGAGCATGCATGTTGGTCTCACCATCCCAGAACCGCTAAGTCTTTTTGATGGATTTTCGGTCCCCCCATTCAAAGCTGATAAAAAAAAAAACAGTATTGCTGTATCATATGTTGGGAATTCGCTATCGGAATCGCGTGAGAACGAAATGAAGGAGAGCGTTTTAGACCAAATAGATGGGCTCCAGAATGTAGTGGTGAAGGCGAGCGGGTTGAACATGAATACACAAAATTGAAAGAATAAAACACGGAGGACAAGCAAAACGTCGTTGCTAAATGAAAGAAAGTGGTTGTCCTGTGCTTGTCCTCCGTGTTTTATTCTTTCAATTTTGTGCAGAAAGTAGGTTTTCCATATCTGGGGATTACCGCAGCCTGCGAAAAAGTAAAGAAGAGTATCAGGGTCAATGCAGCAACAAACTGCGCTGAGCGGGAAGGGAATAACCAAAAGAAGGTGGCTTCCATCCCTTACGTTCACCGCGTTTCACACGGGTTAAAGGGGATCGCGGCAAGATACGGTGTGAGTGTCGTTTTTTCGACCAAAAACAAGTTGAGCCAGATTTGCCACGCCATAGAAAGGCGTGTTAGTAATTGGAAAAATCCGAGTAGTCATGGTTGCACTGTAAAGAACGGCACACAGTTCGTATCATGCACCGTTGGAGCAGTGTGTAGGATACCTTTCTCATGCAGGCGGGTGTATATTGGTCAAACGGGGCGCTGTTTAAAGATCCGTTTAAGAGAGCACTAGAGTTCATTGAAGGGGTGTGCATATTCTCATCTTGCGATGCATTGTCGCGACTGTAAGTGTGAGCCAAGATTGAGTGACACTGAAGTTTTGTTCAAGCACAGGGACCAAGTGTCCAGAGAGATAGTTGAGGCATACCAAATAAAAGGGGCGGGAGCCTCCTGTGTCAGCCAACCGTCTTTGGCACTGCTGCACAGTGAGTTGGCTTTTTTGGATTTGGGCTAGCACCATGTCACTTTTTATCGCGTTTAATACGTGCCATCATGCTGCAATGAACTGTCTCGTGATACGCAGACCCCGGGGGAGGGGGGGGGGGGAGGGCATAGTGCAAAAGATGAATGGTCGTTTCCATGTCTTTTCCTATTAAAATATTTTAGTTGATAGTCAGCGTTCGTACCGTCTGTTTCTTCTCCGTCTGCTTTTCGCGCTGTTTCCTACGATGAATTCCCACCAACTCGCCCAACTATCCGTACTTCAAAGTGTAAATTCTCTTTACTGTTTTTTTTTTGTTTTCTGTTGCTTTATGCATGCTGCTGAGCCTTCCTTCTGATGTAGGCCGTTGGTACCTCGTCAGGCGACGTTGTCTCACCTTTTTGGTGAATGTGAACCATCCATGAAGAGTTCCCTCTCGCCTTGGAAAAATAAAAATGAATGATTGATTGATTTGTTTAGTTTGGGATCTTCCAGCATTATGGTGTCTTGCAGTGCTTACTTGTTCCTGAGTTTCTTAGCAGACTCTAAAGCAAAAGGGTAACGCCTCCCCCTCTTCCCAGTCTTGTTTTTTTGGGCAGCTTGAGACTTATGGAGATCCCTTTGCCATATCTTGACTCCTGCTTTTGTTGAAACGTAGCAGCAACAATGGGAGTTTGCTTATCCTACTTGACCACTTTTCTGGACTGATGAGGTTCTCGACCGACACTCCTTGGACACACTGAGACATGGTTGGCGGTACCCCGGCGATCACGCGTGATATTTCGGAACTTGCGTTTGACAACCTTGTTTAACAATCCAAAATCCTAGTTTAGTTACGATTTAAACCAAACATTAAGCTATTTTGGTACATAAACCTTTTCTTTCTGCTGTTGGCATGTTCTCACGCATCCCGAGTTCAGACAGCAGAAAAAGGAACTGGCAAGCGCGAAACCACATTGCCATTCCCCCAAGCTCGCAAGCGAGAGTCAACTAAGCGCGCACTGCTGAATCATTTAGCCGGCCACTTAAAGGGATACTGAGCCAAACAATTTACTGTTCATAATAATTGGCGCACGTTCTTTCCGCGAGCCAGCAGCCGCCGGTGTGTGCGCGAGCACACGCAACGAAATTGACGTTATAGTCCCCCATTCGCACTTAAGACGAGAGTGAAATGTATTGGCTTCGGGCGAAATGAGAATAAAGAGAGGCTTTTCATTTTCACCATTGAAATCTACGTGCTCATTAGACCAATTAATCGCCTAGCTTTTACACCAGACCCCACTGTGTAGATGAAAAGCGCGTGAACGGGGGACTATGACGTCAATTTCGTTGCGTGTGCTCGCGCACACCGGAGGCTGCTGGCTCGTGGAAAGATCGTGCGCCACTTACTATAGACCTTTCCAAGAAAGAGCGTGTGCCCGGTGCCATTTTGAGTGTTCGTGCGTATGGCGCGTGCTTTGCTCGCTTTCTGAAGCGACGAACACGCACATGCTGGACTGTGAAGATCGCACGCTGGACTGTGATTTTGTAAACATTGGAAAGGTCTATAGACACTGAAATGTTTGGTTCAGAATCCCTTTAGATAGATAAGGATGCCCCCCCCCCCCCCCCTTCCAACCCTTTTTTCTAAGTAGACCTTTCTTGTATATATAGCTTACCTCATTTCCAGGTTAAGAGATCCAGAGTCTCCCCCTCGTTGTTCGGGTTTCCGTTTTTGGAGTAGGGAGGGTCATTGGTGGTGCGTGGAATGTGTTCGGTGCCAGCCGGTTGTTGTTTTTTTGGCGGCGGTCTTGCCCCCCGTCTGCTGTTTTTTTTACACTAAGCTCAAATAAACGCCATGTGGAAAACCTATGCAACATATGGCACGTACACTTTATTTCCTGAGTAGTTGACCTTTACTTGTTTTGGTGGTAGAAACGTAACAGGTCCTAGCGCAGCAATCCTGGGTGCCACGCCTGCTCCGCGGTAGTGTTTCGGCTACTCAATTCCACTCATGACATCTATAGCGGCCTTCGAGGTGGTCATGTAGGCCATCGATTGCTTTCAGCAGTTTATGCGACTGCCGAGGCGGACAAAAGCTGTCACCTCGGGCTATCGGAAGCCGACTTGGACGTTCTACGGGAAAAGTTGAGGAAGGCAGCGTAGCGACGGGCTTCAGGCACTTCGAATAACCAACGAACTATCCTACCTGAATCAAGCCACCAGAGCGAAGCCAGTAGAGATTACGATTCAATTATTTTAGCGGCGCATTTATTTCACGGACGTGAACGTGACGTTTCTTCGCTGATTTGTTCGCTGCAACTCTCGGGCTACAGCATCCTAGAACGGCTCACCAGCGACGGGTGCAATCTTCACCAACATCACGTGGTGCCATCTCCACCAAGTCACCAGCGTCACGTCAGCATCGTGTTGCGATTTGTTGCCAGTTCGCGAAAGCGATTGGGAGGAATCGGACGCAAGACGCTTGGCAAAAACGCGCTCTGAGGCCGCGGTCACACCTGAGGAAAAGTCTCTTGTCGGCGACCGAATTTACTGGGCGGCAAAAGACGGCGCCGTTCACATATCTTGCAACCCGCCACGTTCCCGCGGCTCCGGTCTGCACTCTTATGAAAAAAGGGTATCGATAGTCCTCCCTTAGGGGAGGGAACGGTCTTGTAAGTTGTAACCTATGTTCCTTTAGAAAGGGAGACACTTTCGTCCCTGAAGCAGGGGGAGCAACTAGTTCCTCCGTCGCCTGCATCTCATTATGGCGGCCCTGAATCGAGCAAATTGAGCTCAATAAGGCTTAACGAGGACGCTACGTCTCTTGTACGGGACGAGAGGAGCAGCAAATCAAAGCGTGACACGAGCTTTCCGCGAACTGTGTTTATTTCCGAAGCCAGATTCCCCCCACAGGTACAAAAACTTGCGTTTCGAAAGCAGCAACTCAGTCTTCTCGTCGACAGCACTGCGATGTTAAACGGAGACATCCGATACCCAGTAACTTCGCGCACATCACGTCTTACCTTTGATGTTCTTCGAGAAACAATTCCTTCGTCAACCGCACATCACGGAGGAATGGTAAACTCGATCCGCGAAACCAAAAGCCGCTCTCAAAAGAACAAACTCGAAGCCGCTGTTTATCGCGTAGCGTGAAAGAAGGTTAAATCGCTTGCCACCAGATGGCAGGGTCAAGCAGAGTAATTGCAAGTAGCTAGGCTAGGTGGCGTTAGGTACTGCCCAATTCATGTTCTACGCTTCGGGATCCTCTACTATACACACATTACGCATACTACAAGCATCAGGTGAAGGTACATTGAGCACATACACATACATGGCACATACAAACATCAATACAACGGCACGCTAACCGAACACTGCACCCGAGCTCTGCGTTTCCGTTTTTTATACACCTTTTCCACAAGCGCGTAGCCATCTTGAATATCGTCACTTCTGGTATGCGGTAAAACATCTTTTTGATCTCTCCCCGAAGCTAGAAGGTGTTTTCGAAAAATGCGTGATTGTCACACATTCCTGATTTGCCTCAGCTATATTTTCTCGCATATTCCAGGGTCAAACGTTTCAATATTTTTTCGCCCCGCATACCAGATATAGAACCCACGTGACTGAGAACGACAGGAAACAGAAAAGGTCTATACCCAGGTAGCACACCGCGTCGGCCGGTATCGGGACTACGCCGGCCGGTCCTGGTAACAGGATGGCGGCGCCCGGCCATTGGCGCCGGTGAGCTACCGGCCCCGGCCGGCGTCGGAGTTTCGTCTTGCTCACTGGCCAGTTCAGCCGTAGAAGTTACAGTGACTGGCCGACATCGGGTTTTTGCTGTCTTTGCTGGCCAGTCTTTCCATGGAGATTCCAGCGACTGGCCGGTATCGGTATTTTGCTGTCTTTGATGGCCAGTATTTACATGGAAGTTCAGTGACTGGCCGGCATCGGTACTTTGCTGTCTTTGATGGCCAGTATTCACATGGAAGTTCAGTGACTGGCCGGTATCGGCGCTTTGCTGTTCAGACTGGCGAGCGCCGCCATGAAAGTTTCGTTTTATTTATTTTTTTTTTTGCCGTTTTTACTATACAGTCAAGTCATTGAGATTCTGACGAACTGCGGCAATTCATGAATAGCGAGTGGAAATGTTTGCGTTGATCAATCCTTCGCAAATAACTGCCGACGCTGGTGTATTTGATCCCAGCATGGCAAGGTTGACGTGTTTTATCGCGAAACCGCGAGAAGAAACAATGCGGCGAGGAAGATTTGCCATTCAGGATTCGAGAGTGTGA
The DNA here is from genome assembly GCA_013358835.2 of Ixodes persulcatus. Taxonomy (NCBI): domain Eukaryota; kingdom Metazoa; phylum Arthropoda; class Arachnida; order Ixodida; family Ixodidae; genus Ixodes; species Ixodes persulcatus. The sequence continues at coordinate 264,375 of JABSTQ010010208.1, forward strand.
CCGTACGCCATGAAAAATAAATTACACAACGCCGAACGATACTTTTTCAGGAAGGTAGTTTAGTTTGATGTACTATACTTAAGGTCCGGCGGTATACGCACGTGCTTGGCTTTGATAAAAAATAAAAATAAAACGGTATAGTGGAGCCTCCGAATGAGGGACAACAACAAACACGTGGCATGATTGAGCAAGCGCTTTGAGTTACAAAAACAATAATACGCATTACTTTCCAGAATCTGGACAAGTAAGAGATGTGTGTGTTGCTTATGACGCTACGAGAGGTACACAACTCTCCTGAGATCATGTTATTGGTGATGTTAATTGAGTGTGAAAATATGCTATTTCATGCAAGAATCGACTGTTTTCTGTGGTAGTTACGATCATCGAACAGAAATATTTTAAATGTTCACATAGCAAGACGACCTGTCCCCCGATAGCTTATGTTATACGACATACCGCACCAAAAAAACGCAAATATAAAAACTTTTTTTTTTTTTAACACGATAAAACGAGAAACACAAATGCGTTGTAGATGTTTACACTGCCGGGTTTGTGAATGTGACCCCTTGACGCTACGAAACATAAATGCTATAACACCGAAGGATAACGTTTCTGAAATCTAGTTAAATTATCCGCACTGTACTTGAATCTCAGGAATAAAAACATGTCTAGGCCTAATAAAAAAGTAAAACTGCGAAGCGCAACCTCGATAAGTAAAACCAGGCGGCAGGCGAGGGATTTCACTGATGTACCAGAACAAAATTAAGTACTACATTTCGGAAGTCAGAAAATTAAGAGATGTGCCTAATACGTAGCGCTCTATGAGCTCAGGTAAATAACTGCCTTAAAATGGCGGTATTTTTGTTTTAATAGTGGGTAAAGGTGACCGCCTTCAGACAAACTTCGGCTGCATCGCTGTGGCAGTTTGCCCACTTACACATTTTCCCATTTTGCTCTCAATATTCCCATTATTATTGCCTTATTTACTTCGTTGAAAGGACTTGCGCTGTTTGCCTACTACACTGACCCACCTATTAGCACGAAGGGAGCGAATTATCCCGGCAAAGCAAGAGGGCCACGGTTTGTGCATTGCATCAAATCAAATTCAAGTCGGAGCACGTGGAGTGGAAGCTCGCGCTGCAGAACCCACGGATCCTGGGTTCAACCCCCATCCCTGCCCGTTTCGATCTGGATGTGCATCGTACCGGCGTGCGGTCGTGTATCACTACTGCGTGGTGAACATTAGGGAGTTTTAGAATAACGTACGCAATTTTAGCGCACGCTAGCGCTAAATTTAGCGCTTGCATTAGCGCGCGCGACGCGAGAGAGTTTTAGAATAGCGTTTCTCCGTCGCGACGCAAAAGCCCAAGCATCTCGCGCTTGCGACACCACCAAGATACAGTCACAATTTTTATTTCACACACAAAGTGCTGTAACTTTAGAAACGAGTTTTTTGGTCCAGAGTACTATTTTAGATTTGTTTAAACGTGAGAATGCGACGCGAGCGGTTGACCGGTCGTGTCCGCTTGCGTCGCCTCGGCAAGAGAGGTCTCGTGTACTGACCTTCGCACATCGTACCTTCGCCGAGAAATGTTCGCGCGTCACAAGCGTCAAGTTGCCGGTGATCGTTTCCAAACCGAGTACAATGTCGTCCCGTATTGAAAATCTCAGTCGCGAGGATGCCGCCGACGTCGCACTCACGACGCCGCCAAAGCAGGCCGCCGACATAGTCCTAGAAGCCGCCATTTTTTTAACTCTGCTCGTCTTGGCTGTAGCCAACTTCTCATCTCGAATCCTCTTTGGAGAAGCGCAAAGACTCTTTGCGTACGCACGCTATTTCCGAGAAATAGCGCACGCTAAAATTGCACACGCAAAGCGCAAAAAGTTAGTATATGATCTCTATGGCGCAAAACCTGGTTTGCGTTCGGAGCATGCGCAGTGGCGACGACGCTATTCTTTGCGCACGCAAAGCTTTAGCGTGCGCTATTCTAAAACTCCCTATTAAAGACCCCAGGCTAGCGGTTGTACTGCACTAGCTAAATTGCTTATCTACAGCTGAGACACCAGACGCCCACTGAAGCAGACTAACTTCCGGCTGTATAAACATAAACACAACATTTTTTTTCATTTCATTTCATTTATTATGTCTCTCAGGGCCCGAAGGCATTACAGAGAGGAGTGGGGCACAGTAAATGGAACAAAGCAGGTAACAACGAAAAAGCAAAAAATACACAAAATAACTACTAAACATCATGTACGACGTTAAGTAATGGCACAGTAGTGGAATTCAAAAATTCAATTGAAATTTGGGCTTGTACTTCCTATTTTCACCTTCTGCGTGAGTTTTACCCTAAAGTAGGGGGCCGGCGACTGCAAAAAACATAGCTAATATTTAAAATAGTAAGAACAAATAAAAAGCGCAGTAAAAATAAAAAAAAACTCCATTTTTTTTGCGAGGATTCGAACCACCGACCACAAGATCAGCAAAAGCGCGCGTTAACAAGCACGGCCACAACGACAAACCGTAAACGTGCCGTTTTTAGTAAATTATATGTCTACTAAATTCGTTTGGATAAATTGTGCGATGGGTTTCGTATTTAATATTTTGCTACATGTTCAGGACGTATTTCTAATACTGTGGCAATCTTTACATGCTCAATAATTGATTATTATTGTGTCTCCTGATAGTGTTTTAATGGGCTTATTTCCTAACTCAGGTCATAAAAACCCATTAATGTACTTGAATAATTTACGCAAGGTATAAATGATTACTTTTCTATAGCCATCAGTTACGTTCCGATAGGTTAAGTATTTGTTTAACACGAAAAATGGTAAATTCTGCCATCTTGGACGCTGGTACTTGTCTGGCAACCCTGCTTTCTCCTCTTGACGTTTGCGATTCCCGGAGCAAGAAGGAAGCGAGAAAGGCTACGTCAAGGCGTTCGTTGCTTGCAATAGGGAGGCGAGAGGAGGAAACGCGTACGGGGCAACAGAGTTGCAACAGAGCGGGCGTCTGCTCTCGTGCAGGTAACATTGGCGTATGTCCTATCCCAATCATCTCCCTCAGGCGCCGCCATTAAATTGCAAACGCTCTCCAGGATTTGAGTTGCGCCCACCCTCACTAGAGCCTCCCTAATTTTGAGACCAGAGCCGTTTATTGAGAGAGTTTGGCCATACATTGGTTTGAATAGGCGAGCATCTCGGGGCCAACCACAGGCCGCGAAACAGCCCCTAGCGGTGGTCGTGTGATCTAAATATGTGACACGACTATACTTCGTTTCACCTTATGTGCGAGCGAAGGCAAAACTGGAAGCGCGAGCACGGAAGCTCCGTGCGTTCAGGCTTTGCTCGAGCGCGCGAGCTGGGGAGAAATGCAAAAAGCGCTGGTCTCGCGCTTCTAGCTTTGGCTTCGCTCGCAGATAAAGTGAAACGAAGTATAATTTGAGCCGTGCCGAGCGGAACTCCGCGTCTCAAGACGCTCGCGCACCCCACCCTTTGCACTGCTTTCTTTCAGCCAGTCTCAGGATGCTGTTCTAGCAGTGCAGACAAAGGCATGGGCACGAGCGCGTGGCTTTGGAAAGTGCCTCCTATGCACGAGGTCTCGTACAAACAAAAGCGTTTCGCTGAGCTAGGCTCACGCGCCTGTGCCTTTGTCTTCACTGCAGACATTTGTGAGATGGAGTAGAGGTCTCCTGATTGGTCGACGCTGTGTCACAAATTTAGTTTACGCTCTAAGCGTGGGGGAAATATTTGGCGCTGGCGGCGGCCTTTGCTCCGCCTATTGGCCAAACTCTCCCAATACACGGCTCTGTTTGAGACTAAAGCCCCTCTATCCTGGGAAAAGTGGCGCCATTCTTTGAACTAGCCGCCGCGCACACTATTGGCCGGTCGTCACGTGACATCTGGCTTTCGGTTTTGGACTTCCGCTCGCCATGAATTTCCCAAGATGCTACTACGCCGCAGCTGACGAGCTGCTGCGCCTGTAGAAAAGTCGGCCGGAAAGCTTTTCAGTGTTCCCTCTGGAACGGAAAATGAACCTTGGAGGAAGATCTTGCTTCACCGAATCGATCGAAAAGATTTCAACCCGACGGGAGCCGCAAAGTTATGCGAGGTGAGTGCTCCGTATAAAGCTCACCAGCATGCAAGAAGACAGCTGTTTAGAGCGAGCTATGCACTCCATTCCACCGTAAACGCGAGCGATGTAATAGCGAGCACAACATTGCCAGCTTGGCATGCACGGACGCCCGTGCCGTGGAAGCAAAGGCCCCTACGCACAGTTGCGTTTGAGAGCGTTCAACTGCGTTGAGTCGAGAAACGAAAGTGAGTGACCGGCACATCTGTGCTTCGTATGAAGCGTGGAATCCAATTCAAGGGATGGCTTGGCATGCGATAAAAGAAGTACAGATGTCCTGCGTTCTCGCAGTCGCAACGCAGTGAGACGGTTTCAAACGCAAATGTGCGTAGGGGCCTTAAGTAGTTCAAAACGGCCTGCTCCTGTTCGTGCTTGTGGTGGCATCGGCGCCGCTCCCAATTACGGGTGCGTGCGGAGTACGCGCCCTCGTCAAGCTTTGCGTACGTGCTCGCGTACCATACTTTGTTTCGCACACATAGCTTGCAACGCTGCCGCGGCTGCGGACCCGAGCATGTGGATGTATCTGTATACTCCGTTTCAATAGAAGTGCGAGCGCAGCCAGTGCGACAAGCACGAGTATGTCTCTGACGACGCTCTTACTGGACGAGCGTGTGTGCTTAGCCCGCTCAAAGTGCGTTCGCTCTCGCAGTGTCAATAGGGTCTCCTTCGCTCGCAGTCTTATTGAAACAAAAACGCAAGCAAATAAAACATTTGAGATCAACCCCACACTCGCGCGAGCAGCTTTGACAGCGCAAACTTTACGTGCAGGTCTTTGGCAGACTAACCTGGGACCTGCAGAAACGGGCGTTTGAGGTGGCGTTACATGATCTGCTCTCGACTAAAATCCGATCTCTTCAATCTATTACAGGACCACTTCAGTATCGACCAAATCAAAACACTAATCATGCAAAACAAAGGAGAGCAAGAAATTGAGGAAAGATGCTCTCCCAAACATTTCTTTTTTCGTTACCTTCAACCAAGAGAGTAAACCACCACTGCAAGGAAACTGGAAATGTAACTGGTATGTACATCTCACAAACTATTTTTTTTTATTCAGTGAGACACATATCTGTTTTACAATACAAATTCAATACACAAACTGATGATTTTGGATGCCTCCTTTACAAAATGCAGTTCTATTTATTTGTTTTTTATGTTGGCTCCCTAAAGTTACCGAGGCACCCCCAGCAAAACCTGAATAGAACACCACAAGGCAATGCCCACCCCACAGTACTGAAACATCCCCAGAACAGACTGCTGCAGCAACCGCAGCTGCTCTTTAGTTTGGCTGTCTGATACTATTACTTGGTCGACCGAGGCACACCTACCACTAGTGCCATCTCTGTCTATTCTAGGAGTGTGTGTCCATTGGAGGGCCCCCAGCAAGGTCCAAGCGGAGCTTTTCCCTCGGGGCAATCTGCCGCAGTGATCGCAGCTGTTGGTGAGTTTGGCAGTCCGATACTCTTCCCAGGTCAACTGAGGCTCACCTATCACTAGTGCCATCTTTGTCAATTCTAGGCGAGTGTGTCCTCCTGAGGCCCCCCAGGAAGTTCCAAGCGGTGCTGTACAGAACCTAACTTTCCCAGCTTCCCTAGAGCAGCCTAATTTGGCAACCCCCCCCCCCCCCCCCCCCCAAGTTGCTGGTGAGTTTAGCACAATGATACTGTTTCCAGGTCAACCGAGGCGCACCTCCAATGACTGTCGTCTCTGCTCATTTATTCGTTCCGTTCTAGAAGTGTGTTAGTGTGTTGGTGAGTTTCGCACAATGATACTGTTTCCAGGTCGACCGAGGCACACCTCCAACGACTGTCGTCTCTGCTTATTTATTCGTTCTAGAAGTGTGTTAGTGTGTTGGTGAGTTTAGCACAATGATACCGTTTCTAGGTCGACCGAGGCACACCTCCAACGACTGTCGTCTCTGCTCATTTATTCGTTCTAGAAGTGTGTTAGTCAGGGGTTTCCCCAGGAATTGAAATCAGGGGGGGTGTCTAAATTTTTTTTTTTTTTGGGGGGGGGGGGGGGTTAAAGGGGGGGGGGGCATTGCGAATATAGGAGTCGTAGTGAATTAAGGGGGTGCCTTCGGGAAAACGAGGGGGGGTCTGGGGAAATCCCTGGTGTTAGTGTGTCGTTTAGCACAATGATACTGTTTCCAGGTCGACCGAGGCACACCTCCAACGACTGTCGTCTCTGCTCATTTATTCGTTCTATAGTCCGTTGCAACCTAAGAACGAAGGGCGAGGGTAAGACGGGCCGGGGAGGAGGAAGCAGACGGAACGCTGGAGAAGAGAGGGGGAAACCTCCTTCTCTCTTTAGCGTTCCGTCTGCTTCCTCCTCCCCGGCCCGTCTTACCCTCGCCCTTCGTTCTTAGGTTGCAACGGACTATAGAGCTGTGTTGTGTGTTGGTGAGTTTAGCATAATGATACTGTTTCCAGGTTGACCGAGGCACACCTACAAAGACTGTCGTCTATGCTCATTTATTTGTTCAAGTGTGTATCGTCCCATGGCTGCCTGAACAAGCTCTGAGCAGCGCTCTACAGGCCCTTGCTTCTCCAGCTTGTCCTGGACAGATTGCCGCAGCAACAGCTGATGAGTTTTCATTTTCGACTGCTGCTTATTTCCTGGCAGAGTGCAGACAGTTACACACTGTTACTCACATCCGATTTTATTGTCTCACTCTTAGCCACTTGACAAGACTAAATAATAATCTTTTATTCTTTTTCAGGCACACTGTTTACACTTGGCATCAAGCCGTGTCATCAGAATGCAGGTCGTTCTGGTGTACTGATGAATAACAAAGAGCTACAAAGACAACTATATTCTATGCAGATAAAACTGATAATGGCGCAACGACAGGAGTATGAGGTGCAACGTGATGAGAACAATTTAAAATTTGGACTTAAGCGCTTTCTCGTTGCAGAAAGTCCACTATGAAGAGGACTGCATAAAGTAAAGGCATCCTCGAGAAAGCTTTTAGGATTCATCTTTCTTGTGTTTCCCATGGTTTCAATGTGGTACTAGGGAATTGGGGTAGACTTTGCCTGTAGAACGCACACTTCATTGGCATCTCCAGGACTTCAGGTTTGTGTCAGACATAATTCATGAGCTGATGGACTCTTTAGCATACAAGGTGAGTCAAACTTGCAGCATATAACACACTCGTGCATCCTTATCTCGAGTATGCATCTGAAGTCTGATACCTGCAGACCCATCTCATCAAGCAGCTCGATGTTTAACCCCATGTGGTTTGTACAATTTATTGTCTTTGGCTATACCATACCAGTAACAGCATTAGAAGGTGCAAGGGCTTTAGAACTACTTTATGATATGTAACAGTGACTGCACCTGTCAGTAAAGCAATCTGCACATTCGTGAACTAATAAAGTATTTTGATGGTGTATGGTGCATCTCCGTCTCCTTTCTTTCATACTGTGATCTGTTATGTACTCTGCATGTGTTCTACTTGTAGTGAATACTTCTGGCGTGGCATTTTACTTGGCTGGCAGTTTTGTGAAATGAATAAAATTGTGACTTTGATTTTGTTCTCTTTAATGTCATCTGTGCTTGTGTATTTTCATGGAGATTTTGTTCTCGCATTCGCTTGTTTTGCATTGCTCTCTGGATGAGATTTGAATTATTTTTGGCTCACTCATTCTCTTTTACTGAAATAACCTGCAATTGCTTGACTCGATTAGGTGCCGAAACCGAGCGCTGGTTTCCAAGTCTGCACCAGGTTTCTAGACCTAGGACGCTGGCCCAGGAGTCTAAAAGCAGCGTAAATCGTAATTAAACCTGGATTTTTTTTTTAGTATGAACGATAAGCAGACACTGATAAAATTACGGAGTAACAAAACTAAACGAAAACGGAGTTTTCATGTCTAAAAACGGTTTCATCAATTAAAATAACGAAAATGGTATGTATTACGCTCGGAAGAAAAGCGACACCGCGTAGCCCCGTAGCGAAAGGCCCGCGGTGCCGCAAATTTTTACAGCATGCACAGAATACACGCACAGAAATCGTCAATCACATCACCGCTGCCCCCAAATGGAAAGAAAATAGCATCTTGCTTTCTAGGCCGCCAAATTGTTTTTAGCGCCCGTAGGCCAAACCCTCCCGAAAGCTCGCCAAGGTCACGTATTATAAAGTAGTCAATCATTTGAAATCGTTGAGAATAAAATTGCAATTTGGCGGTTTGATATGATGATTAAAAGCGACTTGCAATTCCTGTGAAGCCGAACACTCACGAGACACTGACCTAATGCAACTCGGTAGGGACGATTATCCAAAGCACTTTCGGGATCCACGGTAGGACGAACAGGTCTCGAGCGGCTTCAGGACTGTCGGATACGAATGCGGGCTCTAAATGAGGTCACTGCCACACTTATATGACTAGAAAAGTCCACACGATCGGCAACTCGCCCGCTCCAGCTGCGAAGCCGAACCCTCGCGAGACACTGACCTAATGCAGCTCGGAAGGGACGATTATCCAAAAGCACTTTCGGGATCCACGGTTGGACGAACAGATCTAGAGCGGCTTCAGGACGGTCGGATACGAATGCGGGCTCTAAATGAGGTCACTGCCACACTTGTCTGACGAGAAAAGTCCACACGATCGGCATCTCGACCGCTTCAGCTGACCGAGACGTCGAGACGCTTGGGAAATTCCAGAGGGCGCCTCCGTCGCAAACCGAAACTCAGAGGTGGGGTAAGGAGGGTTTTTAGAGGAGAAGGAAAGAGAATGCGCCACCTTTCCCAGATACAGGGACTTTATTTGAGACTGTCTGGCTGCGCCACATGGTGAGCAGATTGGGAATTATGCTCGTAAGCGTTTGCACTGCGAAATTGTATCTAAACAAAAAGCGAAGCTGTTTTTTTTTAAGAACATTTTTTTCGAAGTTGGAGGAAGATTAGAGTACAAATACCTAACAATGGCAGCACCCCAGCCAGGCCGTCGTAGCCGTAGCTTGGCTATTGTGACGCGCTCCGGGCGTCCGAGCGAGCGAAGCGAGAAAAAGAGCGACCAATGAGCGAAAAAAAAGTGGGGTGACGTCACGACGACATCAAATATGTTAACCCATCCCGGTCATTAGGATGGGTACAGCCGTTAACATCCATGTTTCCACGGTGCGCTCTTTCTGCGCTCAAGCGTAGGGCTGTTTTTTCCGCCGCCCCAAAACATGGGGTTACAATCGCCTTCTCTACTGCCACCGGACTGCCCCTATTTTCCCCTAGATGACGCAAGTTGTACTGTCGTGTCCTAGGTGGCCGGTTCGCCGCCGCTTGCTTGCCCCCCCCCCCCCCCCCCCCTTCTCAATTCGCTTGCCTGAATTTATTTTTCTTTGTATTCTATCTCATCTTCTAAGGTTTTATTTTATATCTTTTTTTTTTTATAAATCACCGTAGAGAAACCTCAGAGAAGCTGCTTCTCAATAGGCCCTTTTCAATAATCTCAAAAGCTTGCACGCGCCGCGTGACATATAATGGGAGTCCTTGGTACGCCCCTCCCACCCACGTGGCGTACGCGAGCAGGCGCAGGTTACCACGGCAGCAACTTTTGAGCAGCCGAGTCGGACGAGCGACGAGCCAACGGCTGCCCCTTTCTCATCCCTCTCCTTTGTACCGGCTCTGTCGTCTGCTGCACCAACGCTTTGTCGAACCTGGTCGAAACCTACCACGGTTGCGGTGCAAACTAAATGGATTCGGTGACACTTCAATACGTGAAGGTAAGTTACGACGAATAACGTATTCAAATAAGTTCACCTGTCGCGATGCCTTTACGCTGCCACAGATACGGTACGCCGCCAACGACGTACGACTCGGCGGATGGGCGGGATGGCGGATGGCTGCAACGGCTGCCGGCGGTAGCTCACGGGACGCGCGCGCAGTCGCGGAGGCACAACGAGAAAGCGCGTGATCTGTACCGAGGGTTCCCGAAATTCCCTGCCGTCGTGGCGCTGTACTTTTTGCAGCAGGTCTACTGGGTAGGAGGCAAGGAGCATACATTTAATTTTCATATATACTTTAATATTTACACAGATCTTGTACATAAAATATGATATATACAGATAATAAAATTTAGGGAACAATATGACGGATAGCCCGAGAAACACGTAGGAGCACAATTAAAGACATATACATTTGTAAAAGATGTCGCAACACCCGTTTTGATGAGCAGAAACTTAAGTGTTTTCTGAAGAAACAAAACTTATAATTTTCTTTTTGTTTTGTACTCAGCTGATAGATGACCCGCTTCATGGCACCTGTACTTTCCTAGCAGCTGCAGACCTTTTAAAATGAGTTTTTTTGCAGATCTCTGCTTTTTAAAGGCGTTAATGCCCCAGGGTTCATAGCAGAGTACCTGGGGGAACTTCTACAAGATTGCTGGAAAGAGAAGGTTTTTCGACTGTTCTTTCATGAAAGCACAAAGATACTTTATCACATCATCCTTGTATACCAGATGGGGAATGGACGCCAAAAAGCACTCTTCAAGCTTGCCCACGAAAGCAAAGGTCTGTGGGCACAAAGAGTGCACCAAAAATGCCTGTTTCGTACTGTGCGCCTAGCACGTGGTACGGTTCGATCTGCTTGCGAATGTCAGGTGCCGCGTCACTACTGCATAAAGAAAAAAAAAACGAAAAAAAAAAACGTGGGCGGCAGTTGAAGGGCTGTGTTCATGGGATTTCTGCCGCACGAGACTGAAAATCGCAACCAGGATCGCACCACATGAAACGGGCTTGAAACAAAACCGACGAAAAACGAAACTTTACCTCTCGCTTCAGAACTCCTTTGGGAAAAGAAAGAACGACAATACTTTCGACTTGCTGTAGTTCCCGCACCATTCCGCAGCGCATTAGTGCCAAGGCATCCTCTTCCGAGAGCACCAGAACTTTCGAAGTCAAATTAACGCGGACCGAGCGAACACCACGTTTTCCGCAGAACACTCAAAGCAGGCGATCACGCTCATCGGGCGTCGGCGACCGTTGCGCCGGTTGCGCCGTTGCCGCAGTTGCCACAGGCGGCGGCGCCCAGCGGCCCGGGGTAGTGTCGATAGCCATATGGATTTTCAAAAAGTTCAGGATATTTTTGCAGCAATTCTACTGCGATATCCTCTTAAAAAGGTGGAACGAGCTCCCTTCGAAATGTGCTCTCTGATGTTGACGTTGCTACTGTAAGCGTGTAATTAATAAGTGTCTATATTGAGACACCGGGCTCTCCAGTAGTACTGCTTCTATATCTCGCTTCCATCCCGAGTCGCCTTCCACTTACGGGGTCATCCACGTGGAATCAACTTCTCGCTCCCAACGTCTCGGTCATCCGGTCGACCCTGCTGTTTCGGAAGCTGCTTGCTTTAAGTAAGTGATGTTTATAATCTCGTTTGATGTAATATGTTTGAGGGCAGCTGGTAACTACTGATATTTGTCGTTGTGATTTCTTTACTCCGCTTATTTTCTGTCCTCAGTAGCGTAATATTTTGTTTACGCTCAAATAACCCCCCCCCCCCCCCTCTCCTTTGTTCTCGCGATGAAGTGGCGCCCGGTGCAACGTCCCTTCGTGGAATGGCTTTCGATGGAATGGTGCTCGATGAAATGTCCCGGCAGACTCATTTACCTGCGTGATCACCTGTGCATGATTGCTGGCATGTAAAATTTCGTATTGTTTACTGCAGTTAGTGTTGGTTGCACTGAAAGTCGACATTACAAGAAACTCCGCACACAGGAGTCTTTTGATCAACTTCTGCGTCAGGCAAGACGCTACAGCGAAGAGATGGGCATTGAACTGTCCGACCCACTCGAGAGAGTGTGGAAACCTCCTCGCAGACTAGAGGCAACGGACAACCCAACGCCTCTGGTACAGCTTCACCTCGACCAGAAGCTTCGACAAGGATGTTATGCAGTTGTTGTCCCGCTCATCAATGAAGTGCAACGACGGTTCACACAGGATGGTTTCGACATGCTCCTGAGGCTAGAACAAATCCTCGTTGTCTCAGCGAAAGGGAAAGCACCGTCTTCAGAAAGATTGAAAAAGCGCCTGGGGATTCACGCTGCGGATTTTTGCCTGGACCAGCTGCGTGCGCAGCTTCTGCCAACAATAACATCAGGACTAGAACCGTGCAACGCGCTGACAATTGGTGAAAAACTTGGACTCGAATCCGCAACTGTACGGGACCTCATGAATCAGGTTGTTCGGCTAGGGATCCTGGTACTGACAGCCCCAATGTCTACAGCGACTTCAGAGAGATCATTCAGCGGCCTCCGGTGCTTGAAGACATACCTCCGGTCGACGATGTCCCAATCCAGACTTACTCATCTTATGCTCCTTTATGTTCACCAAGAGAGAACTGCTGCACTCGATCTAGTCCAAGTCATGAGGGAGTTCGTCTTCAGAACCACGGAAAGAAAAGTCACATTTGGAAGCGTATACTATTCAGGGATCTCAAGCAATGCAAATACTATGTCTACTATGTTCATTTTTTTTTCGTTTTATGTTTTAGCTTATCTTTCGAATTTTTGCATGCGCGGTGAATTTATATGAGCAATAAACTTGTAGGTGTGCTTTTTCCGCCCTTGGAATTGTCTCTTGTCGTCTTGTTGTCTTTAATCACTAAACCCCTAAACTCCAAACACCCAAAAAAACAACTGAGTGTGTGTTCTCCTGTTGTAGAATTTGAAGTGTAAAAGGCTTTGACTTGATGAGCAGCCGACGGACAAATGGAAGCGTTCCGCTCGAGCTCGAAATCGGCTAAAAAACAACAATAAAGCAACCTAAGCCGGGTGCAAGTGTTAATCTGATTATCAGTAACATCAAGTTCTCTAATAAGCGCTAAAAATCCTGAATTCTGCTTCGAGAAAAACAAATTAAAAAAAAAAAAGAAAAAGGAAACCTTCGCGAAACGGGGATCCCTACTTAAATTTACATCATTTACGTACAGGGTAAACGTTTGTCTTGACTTCATAGAAACCAAGGGCACCGCCCCCGGCCCTAAGGGGGGGGGGGGGGGGGGGGGGTCGGAGGGAAGTCTGGTTCGCCTCCCCACTCAAAAACAAGTTGGTACGCCACTGATTGTAGTGTTTGTTTTTCTATTTGTGCTGTTCGCGCAAGGCTGCAACTGCCGTCTTGAATTAATCTCGGTAGAGCGCATATTCACTCAGCTGGAAGTGATGCTTCACGGGCTGAGAAATCGCTTTTCGATCAACTTGAATGCAATCAAAGCCGCGACTTGCTACGCCTTGGCGAGCTCGACAACTTGTAGCGCTCATCCCAGCGCGCCACTTGGAGGGCAGTTTCTCCAGGAACCGTAGTATATTTAAACAGCAAAATAAAGGTTAGCTTTGTTTTCGATTTTACCTACTGTTCTTTTTTAATGCTAAAATTACACACTGTAAATATACGTACTTTCCGTCACGATTTCGTACCGTTCAGTCCTTTCCCCAGAGCGCAATCGCTCTCGGGGACGAGACAACCGACAGTCACATTGGCCACTGTACGATAGGAGCTTACTGTTCAGACCAGCGTTCCAACATGACTATCCGCACTCCGCACGTCAATCGATTGCCCCTAATCCCTCAAGTGGCAATAAACGTTTTAATGTAAAGCGGAATGTCAACCTGCGACACCCCGCCCCCTCCGATCACGGACCGAACAGCGGCATCAATGCCCGACAGTTTACGTAATCTCATGTTGTTGTTACACCACTGATACGCGAACACACGGTCACATCGGCGATAATTCCAGTCTTCTGTTCACAATCCACAACACTGCCATCACAATGTTTCTGCTATGTTCCTGACACACACAAATACAGAACCACGTTGAACGCCGGTTGCACTCGGCATCGGAAAACAGAACCGAACTCAGCACGGAAGGCACCCAGGCAGCCGGCAGCAAAACCTGCCTGTCTTGGACGCAGTTCCTGCGATTTCCATAACGTCGAAAACGTCGACACAGTTCCGCGTGGTTTGGCTACTGTAGTTCCGCCTGAGTCCCGCAATCCGGAGACGGCCATCTTACCCAGTGTACGTGGCGCTGCTGGCACTGCTCCGGAACTTCGCTGTTTCTAGCGGCTTCGTTTGCTCGTTTGATAAAATTAGTGATAAAAACGTCAATGCAACCGGAATGTTTTGCACGTTTGGACTAGAAGATGGATTTACAGGCGGCCTTAGCTGCCGCTGAAGCTCAATCAACTCAACAGCATTTATTGAACAACGTGCGCGACCTGCTCGAAAAACGAAAGCGAAAGGAGATGAGTCGGGAGGGCGAAAGCTTTCTCCCGTCTGCCTGGAGAAGGAGAAAAACGTTTCGTTCCTCCCTTTTTCTCGTGTCCGCTTGGGATTCCAAAAGCCTTATTTCCCATACCTTCCAGGCCCGGAGGCATTACAGAAGGAAGTGGTATTCAAAAATAAAACAAATAGAAACGGCATTGATGCTATTCAACAACATAAAAGCAACAAAGGTGGAATAATAAGGCAAAAATATTTTTCAATGGCAGATTTAAAAAAAAAATATCTGTTATGGTGGCGATCGAGGTGGGCAGGTGGCTCCATTCGTTGCTTGTCTTAGGAATAAATTAAAAAAAAAAAAAAAAACACGAAAGAAGTTTATAATTTTCTGTAATGCCGAATTAGAGCGCAGCTCTTGAGGAGGAGGACAGGAGGGTACGGAGGGGAGGGTATGCTCCACCTCCACCTCCGTACCCTCCCCTCCTCCTCTCCTGTTCTCCTCCCATTTAGCGTTAAATTTTTGCGGAATTACCCGCTAAATCTAGTGAACATTTCCCCGCTAAATTTAGCGGGGAAATACTTCAGCTAAATTTAGCAGGGAAATATTTCGCTAAATTTAGCGGAAAGGTTTTTCCGCTAGATTTCACGTGACGTCACATAAATTAAAGTGACGTCACGTGTGGCGTACTGAAGGTAAAATTGTCCCGCTAAATTTGGCGGGAAAGTTTCTCTATAAGTTTAGCGGGGCAATGTTCTCTCTATCTTTAGCGGAAATATTTTCCCGGGTTGAGGGGCGTCACGTGTGATGTCACGAGGGTAAAAATGTTCCGCTAGATCTAGTGGAAAAAGCGGTAAAATGGTAAATTTGCCACTAAATTTAGCGGAATATTTCTCGGCTAAATTTAGCGGCAAAATTTCCTGCCAAGTTTAGCGCGAAAATTTTACCCTCATGACGTCATACGTGACCTCACGTGTGCCGTCATTACGGGAAACGTCCCATAATGCAACGTGCGGTTACGCCGACGACAACGGCGACGGCGACGCCGCTCAACCCGGAAACGGGCGCTCTAAAAAGTACATGTTAGTGCGACAGTGAGGGACACCGACTTTTTGGCTATGATCCGCAGGGCATGACAAGTAGTACTGTTTTAAAAGCAGCTAGCTTTTCAGTGAATGATTTTGGTGATAAATCTTATAAAAGGGCTTGTCTAGACAGTTTTCTGCGTACAGCGAGATAAGGAAGGTTTAAAGCAGCTTTTATTCTAACACTTCATCCACGATGGTAGTTAGACAAAATGAAATGTGCACAGCGAGTTTGAATTGCTTTTAGGTTATAAGTAAGAACGTTTAGTCTTGGATCCCATACCGCAGAAGCGTACTCAAGTTAGGGACGGACAAGAGTTTTGTAGAGTAAAAGCTCTAATGATGAAGGCACCATAGAAAAGTTCCGACGTAAATATCCAAGCATTCGGCTAGCGGTTTTTACAATATAGTTAGCAGAGAGGTTAGCGGTGATATGCACACCTAGATACAGTCACGCAGAAACTAAATAGCTCCAAGGGAGCGGGCGTTCTCCCCCCTTTAATCAGATCACGCTAAAAAGACGCGGATGATGACAGCACTTTCTTTGCGTTGATTGGCTCCCTCGTGTCTGCTTCACATGGGACGAGTCTTGACGTCAGCACTAGTACGAAGGAAAACCGCCAGGATAGCGCTCCTTAGAAAACCAACGCTCGCTTGCTTGGAGCTATTTCGTTTCTGCGTGACTTGCTAGTAGTACCTCACTTGTTCCAGCACAGACCCTACAATGTTATATTTGGAATAGTTTGGACTGGTGAGCATGACGGGAGATTTGCATTGCTTTGCATTTATTAGTATTAGGACGGATTTTCCACGACGCCATAACAGGAGGACACCTTGGCTAAACGAAGACACTGCAAAAAGCCAGAGAAAGATTCTTCTGGCCCAGTGTGACTGATGACATTGCATCGTGGTGCTCACATTGCTGCGAATATAATGCGCGGAAGCTTCCCCACAACACTCCGAAAGCTTCACTCGTCACGCGGACCGCTGAATTCCCATTCGACAGGATAGAAGTCTACATCACAGGACCACTTCCAACTACATAACGAGGGAACAAGTACATACTGATCGTATCGGACTGTTTCACGCGATAGGTTAAGGCTTTTCCATTGAAGTCCCAAGCGTGCCAAGAACTCGCCGATTGTCTTGTTCGTAATTTTGTTTTGTCGTTTTGGCGTCCCTAGAAGTATTCACTCGGACCAGGGAAGGACGTTCGAAAGCCGACTTTTTGGATAAATATGTAGCTTGCTCGAGAAAAAAAAACAACAACACGAAAACAACTGTGTACCATCCACAATCAAACGGGTTATTGAAGAGGTTTAACAAGACACGTTTGTCGATGCTGAGCGTTTATTTCGATCAGTCGCAAAAAAATTGGGACCTTCGCCTTCTTTTGCTCACGATGGCATACCGGTCAATTGTCCACGAGTCGACCGGGTTCACTCCGCACAACTTTGTATTCGGCAGAGATGTGAAGCTGCCAGCAGATCTTCGAACAGGTGCAATGAAACACATCCTTAGCACGCCAAAACAGCATGTCCGGCAAACTCAAAGAACCTTGCGGATAGCACATGCGGCTGCTACACTGCATAATGCCGAAGCGGAGCGTCGCCTAAAACATTACTACGATTTCAACGTCCATGAAAAGGATTTTGACGTTGGTGACGAAGTTCTACTTCACTGCCCCGCCGTGAAACGGGGTAAATCCTTGAAGCTCTAACTGCCTTGGCAGGGACCTTATATTTTTGTCAAGAAACTTTCAGAAACTACGTTTTGAATGGGGCTTGAGGCTTCTAGATGCAAGTGGATAGTTGTCCACCATAAGAAATTAAAACCTTATCGACAATTCCAAGCATCCAAGCGTCCGAGGCAGCTCAATGACAAACATGTACCTGTCGAACGTGTTACAGATTATCCCTGCCACCCCTCCATTGGTTCTGAACAAGAACAACAGCCTCCTGCGACAAGTAATCACGGTCCACCTGACTAGGGGGAATCAGATAAAAAAAAACCTGGAACACTCCCCTTTGCTTTTGAGCAGGGGAAACAGATACCAAAGGGAGACAATGACTCTCCACCTGGCTTAACTGGACCGGATTGGGTAACGATCCGGCCGGGGAATAGTTTTGAATCAGTCCTCAATGACAACCTTCCCGGCGAGAACGCGATGAGGAAAGTTAGGGACATCGACCACCCCTTCTACTAGGTGGCAACTCAATTAATCAGGACGTAAGCCCCCGAGCATTGTCGCTTTATGATGACTGGTAGTCAGGATGAAACGATGGAGACACCACGGCAGGTGCCTTCTGCGCCAAACGGGACGTCGAGCACCGGTTTTCTTAGGAACCTGCGGAATCGCTCAACTCTCTCCCTGCCGGCACGCTTTCGAGAATTCATCCTCACATCATTTCACGGGTCGTGAACTTTCCCACGGTAGGAGAAGGTGTAGCAAGAAATACGATGTGAAGGCTCGTGAGGAGACCTCGAGCGGATCGGAACGCAGCTGTGGCTGAGACTGTTGCAAGGGGCCAGTTCGGGCATTTTAAGTTTGATTACTAAAACGTTGCACATGTTTAGCCGGAAAAGCGCCTCATACATACGTGGACACGAGAAAGAAGGGACAGGACCACGCGCTACTTCCAACTGATCATTTATGGGAAGCACACGAGTGAGTGTGTTTTCAGTAAACGTTTAGTTGTAAGTAGTGCTTGGTCCTGTCTCTTCTTTCTGGGTTTCACGTATATTTGAGACGATTTTGCAGTTCCGCATTATTTGCAATTATCAAATCGTTTGGCCAATTTAAGATATAGCAAAATAAACTCTCTGAACTTCGAATTGTGGAAAATTGGAAAGTTTAGTAGACGTAAATTGGATAAATGCTAAATCATTGATTAAAGGTAAACAAGTACCGTATTACCTCGGAAAACAAAGAACGATAGTTAAAACTTGTGAAAATAGCCTACAATGTAACTTATATTTTCGAGAGCAGCTACATCTGGGGCATGTTTGTAGTACCATAGATATGTTTGAGCTTTTCGTCACAACATTCTTGAACGGTAGATTTTACGATCTCAATCTTTTCACGTGGAATGAAGCCTGTTAATAAAACATATTCGACTTTTTCCCGCTTGGGAAACTACATAAAAGGCGCCACGTTACTTCGGTGGTACTTACCTACTTTGAGGCGGACTTTGAGGCAATGAAGCGTTCAATATGACGTGGACAGCGCAAACGCCTGATAACTGAATTTATTGTTTCTTTCATTACATTACACAGAAGGTGCGGTGTATACCAGTGGATCCCCAATGATTCTGGTTCTGCCAAGAAGCGCATGCCAACAGTGCATCTTGCTTTGTTTAAACTCTTTTGACTAACGCTCTCACACTATTCAAGGTTTGCAATTAATTCCGACACCATGCTTGTCTAGAAAGCAGTGAGGAAAATAGCATCGAGAATCTGGAACTATACATTGAAGAAACTCTTAATCCGCCTGCGCATTTGTGAAAGCGACATCGCTGTTGCAAATGACCGGGCGGATTCGATAGCTTAGGTTGCTTAAGACCTCGACGGCGAAAGTGCAAGTTGACACAGATAGCATGACAATCCAGAAAAGGAGCAGGTCCTTGAAATCCGAGAAGGAGATGTTTCCGTCACTGATCGTCTGACCGCAGCCTTGCCAGTGGCCTGACGAATCTTTCCACCATTTTGCCACCAGGCCAGAATCACGGAGCCACAAAATCCTATGAAAGGAAAATGAAAAAACAGGTCAAAAAGTGGTGCCATTGTAGCTTGACGTCAGCTATTTTGCCCGTGCGTAAAGAGAGTTGAATGATAAGCTTCATAAAAGTCGTATGCTTGGAGGGCTTTAATAGTTACGGTGCCTTAGCGTACATGAACAATAATAGGAACATGTGCTCTCGAGAACAATTTTTTGGGTCAATTTATTTTGAGCTGTATTGTTTCACTGCTTGTGAGCCATGCTTGTTTTATGCAGCCTATTCACATCAGGAGCGTTTGGAGACTTAGTAGGCAGTAATTATTATCGTGGGATAATAGATCCCTATACAAAGCACACAGGCTAGTGCCGAAGCCCATTTTTAGCTATTGAATAATGCATACTGGTATAAGAGTGACTATTAAAAGAAAACGCAGCAGATTTGTTTGTATGGGTCTTTTTACCTCTTCCAAGTTTCAGGTTTGTAAGTAATCAATGTTACAATAGACAGTGCCTCGAGTGGTTTGTTGATGATCGTGACAACACTTCGAGACGCGATTAATGGAAAAGCAAGCTCTATTGTAAACAAAAGTTAAAATAAAATCCATTGGTGGATTTTATTTTTTGGGAAATGCTAGCGCTGACCCCTTCACTCCTCTGTTTTGGTTTTCTCTATTGGTTTTATTTTTCGCTTCCTCTATTTATGCTGCCTATTTTTGGCCTCGTTATGTGGTCAATGTTAACGTTTACCAAAGGGGGACGTGTGTGGCTTTTCCCAGGGGTCATATGCTAACGCATTCCCTAAGAATTCCACTAATGGATCTTACTTTAATTTTTTTCACCGCTTTTTTTTTGCACTCTGCCTGTCAGAATAAGTCGACGGCCTTGAATACCGTCATCCATATCACGAGTGTAAAGAACCACATTTATACCACTCGTGGAAGGAACCCCTTCTATATCACTCGTGGAAGGAACCATATCCATCGTTTTAACTACACACACATCACAGCCCACCCACCGCTACGTCGGAAGCCAAGAGCGAAGAACATCCGGCGGCGGCAGAGCGGCACTGAGCACGCTTGCATCCCACCGCGCCGCGGCGCCTCCTCCTCTCTAGTTTCGCGCCAGCTGTGGGATGCTGCTTTGACGAAGCCGAAAACACTCGTTTTGAAGAAAACCCTGCGGCGCGTCTGTCCGTTTGTCGGCACCGGGACATATGGAGAGGAAGAGGGATAGGGTAACGCGCGGTGACGTCTGCGCATTGAACCAATATGAGCGTCCCACGCGTCACCCTTTCTCCCTCCTTCTCACTTTCTCCCTGGTACTGACAAACTGACAGACACCGCCTGGACTTCGTCAAAACGAGCGTTCTAATTCTAACGCATTAAAAAAATATATACTTAGAGATGTGTTTTGCCACACACGTTCTTTCATCCACAGCGGCTATCAGAGTTCGCGTGCAGCGACTCTGAACCGGTATATTCTGAAGAAACATGAAAATGAAGTATAATAAAACAAAATTCGAAAACACCAAATATGCAAAGCAAAATTCGAAAACACCAAATAAAATTGGTGATTAAAGGTTTCAATATCTAATTTTTTTGCACGACCCCCCCCCCCCCCCCCCCCTCTTTTTTCACCCTGCAATACTGCCTGACGTCGATGCGACCTTCTTTACAGATAATCCCGAGCTATGCCACAATCAGACTTACCTACTATTGATGGCTTGTTGCCTCTCCAGTGGCATCCTTTTGTTCAGGTAGAACACAGAGTTGAAATTGAACGTGGACTCCTCTCCCACGTAGTACTCTCCGACCGTAGAACTGGCGCATGCAATCGTGGCCCGCGACGCAGAAGCTGCTCGACTGAGGATGAGCACAGCTTTGCCGAGAACGACCTCGCGCATCGAGGCCTCCGACAGCATGACGGCCGGTGGCTGGTTTCCCTTGTGCTTTTCTATCATGCGCCACACTTTCTGGTAGTATGTGTCCCTGGAATCCTGTTTAAGAAGGCAGAAGACTGGCTGAGAAATCGTGCTGAGTATGTATATTTTCGGCTTGCACACTTCACAAACGTAGGGTCAAACAGCTGTCGAAATCTTTTGTTGTTTTCACTGTGGTGATATAAAGCAAATGAGATGTTATTACAGAAATGTTACGCGGTGAAAAGCCTGTTGCCGTGCTGCGCGTTATTTGGATCCGAGAATGTGCATAATCAACATAATTAATTCAAATTTTTTGAAAAATACTGAACATTACTCTTTTGTTATATTAACAAAAGTGTTTGAGCAATCTATTCAACAAAGTGTTCTCCCATTGGACGGGAAGGTAGGAAAGGTGGTACATATTCACAAGGCAAACATTCGTCTCTCAATTATCGTCCGACTTCTATAACCAGCGTTCCCTATGAACATCTCGAACATGTCATATTCTCTAAAATTGTTAACGTTTAGAATACAACAACTTTTTCAGCATTGCTCATCATGGATTTCAGAAAAAAACATTTTCATGTGAGACGCAGCTATTATCCTTCACTCATGATCTTCATAGGATTTTAGACCAAAGATCGCAGGCGGACTGCATTTTTCTGGATTTCGCAGAGGCCTTTGACGAAGTCTCTCACAACCTTTTGCTACTAAAACTTTCAAACTTAACGTAGACGTTACCGTTCTTGCATGGATTGAAAGTTTCCAGATTCAAAGGTCACAATTTGTTGTTGAAAATAATAGTAACTCCCCATCTGTCACTGTTACTTACGGTGTTTCACAAGGATCAGTCTTAGGGCCTCTTCTATTTTTACTTCATATTAATGACTTTTCAATTAACGTCTCCTCATCTATCTGTTTGTTCGCTGATGACTGCGTGATTTATCGTAAATTTCTAGAACATGATGATACTTCTGAACTCCAATCAGACAATAATACTGCCTACCAATGCATGGTCTATGTGTCTTAACACTAACAGATGCAAGGTCATGCGGGTGTCTCGCCAATCGCATGACTATCCTAACAACCTCTTAAGTAAGGCCCAATTAGGGCCCCTATCATCAAATGAAGGTTCAGGCGCACATATAACTTCAAGCCTGTGGAGGACAACTCATATTCAGCATATTTCTTCTAGTGCTAACCGCATGTCAGGCTACATCAAACGCAATTTTCTATTAACCGATGTTTCACATAAGAAAGGTAGTTACAAAACTTTAATTCGCCCCAACTTGGAATATGCAGCTTTTCTATGGGATCCCGGACAAGCAACTCTTACATCTACATTAGAAGCAATTCACAACAAGTCTGTTCGTTTTATCCTTCGTAACCACCACCGCACCTCCAGTGCCACCTCTATAAAAATGCTTTT
Source organism: Ixodes persulcatus (assembly GCA_013358835.2). Classification (NCBI taxonomy): domain Eukaryota; kingdom Metazoa; phylum Arthropoda; class Arachnida; order Ixodida; family Ixodidae; genus Ixodes; species Ixodes persulcatus. The sequence goes on from JABSTQ010010208.1 coordinate 286,873, forward strand.
TATTGACACCGTTATCTATACGTCGAAACGTTTCTCGGCTTTGTTTCATAATATGTATTACTAAAATTTTATAATAAGGGACCCACTGATCTCTCGTCCATTTTATGTTTCGTCTCGTCTTGATCATCAATACAAAGTGGTCAACCCAAGTTCTATCATGACAGCGTTTTATTCATATTTCGTTCCTCGTACATTCCAGGAGTGGAACCACCTTCTTGGGTCGATAGCTGCTTAACGGACATTGAGCTTTTCCAATGTTCCGTCACCAATCATTTTGTTGACAAAAGTGCCTAATATGTTTTGTATTGATATAACCTTCTTGTTATTGAGTGTGCCAAATTTGTATTTGGTCGTTGGTTTAACCCGTTCTTGTTGTTCTGCCCTTCTGTAATGCCTAAGGGCCATGAGGGTACAATAAAGGAAATGAAATCTATTCGGGGAATCCATCAGCACCCCAAGGGCTTATAGCAAAAAAGGACGTCGAATAATTTATTATTTTTTTCTAGATTTGCATTCTGCTCCAACACACTAAGGCATCGGCATTAATAATCTTGACACTCAAAGAAAGGTGAACATAACAATATTCTATATCAGAGGAAAGCAAGCATGAATCACGGTCGTTTAACAACCTTTATAAAAAGGTTATTCGATTCTACCTCAACGATATTTTTATGCAGCCGATTCCGTTCTATAATTGTACGAAGAAAAAACGAGTATTTGAATGAATTAATTCTACAGTTAATTCGGATATTTTTCAAGCGTTCTTGTTTTCACAAGGCAAGTACTGAAAATAATCATACAATAAAATATGTTTTTTTAGTTACGCTGTAAAATAAACTGTTGACATTACTATAGATTTCCATTCAGAACTAAGGATTCTCTCACGCGTATTGAGGACACGACGGCGCTTCCGGCCGGAACGTATGGCTTCATCGCGGGCCTGAGGGACAGGTCTCGTATGCTGTCAATGCGGTCGGCCTCGTTTTTGACCATCATCATGGCCTTCATCTGTCCCGCGAAGGCTGTCGTCAGGATGATCACAACCAGCCAGAACGATGCTACGACGATCCGTGCTGAATCGCGCTTTGGGGTGGAAGGAGACGCTGAAAACAAATGAAAAAAAAAATAACCGAATTGATATCAGTTAAAAACTTCTGTTAAGTCGATACATGGCTGGCGCTCAAGAAAATATTTGTCCTTGACTAAAATAACTAAAACAAAAAGTATGTGGTGTAGAGTACGCATTGGAGCGGTGTGGTCCATTCAGCCGAGAGTCAAAATAGCCAACGAAGAAGTAAACGGGAAAAAAATCACAACATGGCATCATTATAGAGCAGTTACAGAACAAGAACAAGAAACGTATAGTCGCACAAGCAGGAACCAACTTCGACATGACAAGCTTTAGTTGAATGCAGGAGGCTTCTTACATTTTGGTCACAGCTTACACAAATCAGTGTGTCCTACAAAATTCTAAGATCACGTTCACTTGATTTACGTGTAATCAACGACTAGCGTACTTCCGTATTACAAACGGTTATAACGGACACCAGTGCTCCGTTTGGATGAAATTTCAGTCGTTGTGGATTGCACCTTTCCTCCCCTTTGAAGATTGCTAGCAAGGAGGACGTGGAGGCTTGTCAAAAGTAGATAAGAACAAAATTTTACCAGTCCGCTGAAGAAGAGATTTGATATTCTGTGTACGTGTTAAGGGCTTGCGGTTTCGTGGGGATGCTGCCTTGACGCTGAGGGGTTTTCATTTTGTGTTACTTCGATGTTTCGTCACGCCACCATTTGAATCATCTGCAGGTGTATGCTGACTGTCACCCCCCCCCCCCCTTTCACCCGTGAAATTTTCTAGATTGCTGCAATAAATTACATCTTCTTTCTTCTAACCAAATTAACACTCTTCTCATAATAAATTAAAACAAACTTATGCTCCTAAATTTGTATACGATAAATTACAATATATTTTGTTAGACGACGCTACGAGGTATTAGACGAATCATGCAGCGTCAAAAGCGCAAGTCAATAGTTTTCTTTTATTTTTATGATTGGTTCAGCGATCATAAAACACGTACAGAAACATGACGAACACCCTCACGGTGCGCTATTTGACGCTGTCAGATTTGTCTCACCAGTTCGTAGCGTCGGATGCGTTTGGACTTAAGGCGAAACAAAGTACAGTAACAGTTATAGGCCTCAGTTCTTTCTCATACGAATATCGTTCTTCATTTTGCTGATGTAATTTAACTCATTATCGGACGCCTCTGCTTTGTACGCGCTTCTTTACTCCAGTACATCGCGAAACAAGAACGTGAATACTAAAAGAAAAATAAATTATTGTTCTTCCGAGAACATGAGTTATCACCATGCGTTTTTTTGTTTTTTGGAAATACATTACATATTTGAAATTAAATTGTCACTTACCTACCTTATTATGGAGGGCATAACGTTTTATTTTATTGTGCAATATCTTCAGACCCTAACTTTGATTTCTCATTAGCAGCGGAAAGCAAATATCCTTTTAACTAACATTTGCTTTTAGCCATGCGCGCATTCTCAACACCACTACCAACGACACTTTAGTAGAAAAACGGTAGATTTAACGTAAAGCTGAAGGTAATTAATCAGTGCCTAGTTGCACGATAGACAAACTGAACTAGACGTTTGAAGCTCTATCTAATGTAGCAATTTGGTCTGACTGACCGTTAACTCCCCCGTTAGAACTTCCTACATGGTCAAGATGTTGTGCGTGCATTAATACATAGGTGCACTTTGCAATGCGATGTAATGACCTATTTTATCAATACAAGGAAAACACCGTTGTGTTATATAATTTGTAAAAAAATGCGGCTCTCGTACCTTCTATACAGGTGTTTTCAATGAACGTCCAGAGGTGCTCAAAGAATGTCGACAAACAGCTTAAATAATGCCCTGGTTGTTTCCATGAGTGGACAATGTCGCTGAGTGCCCATGTGATGGCTGACAAGATCATGCCACAAACGAAGCAGGTCCATACCTAAGGCGACATTGAGAGGAGGCTTCAAAAAAGGACACGGAACTTGATTCAAGTTTTAGCAAATGGCGCTGTACTCACAACGCAGCACCTTGATAACAACCCCTCAAAAACGGTTATTTGAATGGGTTTTTTAGATGGCGTTGCCAGAAATGTTTACTAACGAGATAGAGGGGAGATAGGCCACGCACGAAACGCGCTAGAGAAATGTTAGTAAAGGTCTACAGTCAATCTGAAGTAACTAATGGCAATCTCCGATCGTCGTTTTGGCGCGCTCCCGCATCTACATTGGTGGAGCGCGCGTCTGCCGATGGGTGGGCGAAATCAACACGTATGACTTCAGTTCGTCGTTCTAGAGCAGCGATGGCTTCAGGTCCGCCCTGGATTTCGGGAAAAGCTGCTCCGTCGAAATCAACGAATTCGGCCGCAACCCAGCCGGTAGCTCAGACGTTACTCTCTGTGTCGCTGAGCACGACGGGACGCCCACTTTGGTGATTATCGGCAATTTCTACTGCTTACATTACTTTGTGTGAGGCGGGGAATCGCTTCAACAAAGTGCGGGCGTGAAGCGCAGTTTAAGAATCACTGCGGGACGGCATTCACCAGCGACATCAATTGCAAAAATCCGCAAAAAGTAATTTTCTCTAGCTCCTCATTTTGTCATGTTGTACATCGAGCGTCAAGGCCTAAGCGAGAAAGAGGAGTGTCACGTACGTTCTGATAATTACCGCTGTTTTTGCGAGCGTATCAAGTTGTTTTCTGTTTTCACAGCACCCACCTCTTCTGAACCCACGAACGTTTCGTGCAGCTTGGTACAAACCCAAGCTGAGATCGGTTAAAAATTGCTTGCGATGGGTTTGACATTCACCTTGATCATGATAATGAATTTAATCAGCACTGTCAGTTTGCCATTTTTACTTTTGTTTTGTTCGGTTTTTTTTAGGAACACTTTTGCGATTTTGAACATTTTAAGATATCCGGTGGCGGTCGAGGTATTGCTTAAGTATAAACAAAAGCGACGAGCAGCGTTTTTGTTGGCATTCCGATCGTTCGAAGCCATCTTGCGTCGCTGAATTTTTAAAAATACATGTAACTGTGCTGTGTTCCACGCAAACATGTGCTGTGGGAGGGTGAGAGCACATGCTTCTCGGGAGAGAAACATTAGCTCCTCCTCCCGCCGCTCCCGAAGAGGGGTCATCTTCTCCTTGTGGATTCGGAGGCACAGCGGCTCACCGTGAATCGTGTGCTCCGGTGAGGGTTTAGGTCATTACATAAAAAAACGAGGTTTGCAAATTTTTATAAGCTAAACACAAAACGACACGTTTTGTGAGGTTTGGTTTCAATTTACGGGAGGGCGGCTAATTGTCTGATGTTTCATTTATTTGTAATGTGAGTGATCGTTGTTATTCCTATCTTCCATGAATCAACATAGCAGACATTAGAAAAGAGTAACAAATCCACCAGAGAGCACAATGGGTCGATCACGACCTGATACTTACAAGCTTAAAATATATATTCAGTGATCAGAACTTCGGCTTGGGCGAGTTGGTAATTCATGATACTGCTTCACAGCGCACAAGATCAGACACACTTAAAAGAAATTTCACGCACACAAAGGAAGAACTCTCACACAGCGCTGACTGACAACTCGAAATATATTATGCAAATGAGTGAAGGAAGAAGAAGATGATGCATAATATATTTCGAGTTGTCAGTCAGCGCTGTGTGAGAGTTCTTCCTTTGTGTGCGTGAAATTTCTTTTAAGTGTGTCTGATCTTGTGCGCTGTGAAGCAGTATCATATATTCAGTGACTGGCAGTTCTAGAGAAATATGTACCTAAGACAATAGACGCGAAAGAGAAGGAGCATGTAATGGTTGCTGTAACTGAAAATATAAATAGAAGAAGATAACTTGCACTTATTGAACTTCAAAAGTGAAAAAATAGACTTGTGTCTGGAAAAAAAAAAGACAATATAAGCAACCGCCTGAAATAATTCTGAGATATTGAGCATAATACAGGACAAACAATGACTCAAGACAATTCACCCCGTTGCTTTCCTTTATTTGTCCTAATAATAATTCATTTCCAAATATATCTATGACCGGGCATCTTTTAATGTGTCACTTCAATTTTAAGACCATTGCACGCTTTTTTTGTTTTGTTTTTCACCTTAACCCGCTTTATATACGGGGGCGGGGGCCACTGTGGATCTTAGCGCAGAATGACGAACGGGAAAAATCGTCGCCTGCACATAGCAAGCGCAAACTTTCTCCGAATGTATATTTGAGCGGTGGGTTTTACTTTGTAAACTTTCTAGGCGTAGCTCTGTTACTTTAAACAATAAGGTCATCAAACTTGCCAATTGGTTAGAGGCGGACGTGCTCGCAGACAATGGAGCTAGTGATGGCGGTTACGCGAACAAACGAAAGTGGGCGTCGTCTGCTCGCTGCGCCTATCTGGAGGGTGCACCGGAAGTCACAGCATTCGCTCTCTGGGTCATCTGCGAACACATCCGCCATTGACCATGGGAAATTTGTTGATTTCATTTTTTACAGCAAGGGAGTTACACCTTGAAATTTCACAAGGTAAAATTCCTTTCCTTCTACATGCAAGCGCCGATTTTTTCGGTTCGTTTTACAGCGCTAGGTTTTGTTGTGGCCACCATATATTTTTCTAAAATTTACCAACGCGTTTACTAACATAGGCATGAAATTCCGAAATGCTTCAATTACTCTTTGTTGCGTTTTACCGTTCACTCAGGTAGTATTTTATCGATGTCCAGGTAGTACGGGTCCGTGGAACTTACTTGCCATGGAAAAATTTGTATAAGATCCGAAAATGTTGCTCTGATGACGAGACAGACGCCCAGCCATGATGACCAGTTCAATGGGCACTATAGTTTCTGTTGCCACGGCCACGTCTTTTTTCTCGCTCGTCGGGTTGATCACGGAAAGAGCCAGGTCGGCCTCCTGGAAGCGTTACAATTTGAAGAACTAACGGTTTGAGCTCTTCTCGTGAACATTCAGAAAAAATTCAAGCTCAATATGTCCCTTGACATAATTAGCCTGGTTGCTAATCACTCCATGTGTGTCTCTGTGGGTTAAAGAACCCTCACTTCTGCTCGCACGTTTTTTTATTTTTATTTCTCACTTAGAACATTTGCGGAAAGTGGTAGCTGCTGTAACATTATTGCTGAGGAGTATCGAAGAAAATATTGTGGTTCCCTCGAAATTTATAATTTACGAGAACAAAAGGGAAGTATTACGGGTCTTAAATCGTTGCCTCCACCTTGTTTTACGCTTTGGTTTATTAGCATTCCCAAGCGCGATGATTAAAAATGGTTATTTATTCACTATATCGAATTAAGGACTTTAAGGGTGTTGAATCCTTTTTTGGTATTAAAAACGTACATTTGAAAATCCAAATAACTCCCAGATTTTCAAAATTCAGGTAAGTTAAAGGGTGCTTTTAGTATAGAACCACGAAAGTGAGAGATGCAGACACTTAATCAGAATATTTGCGACAAGATATGGGATTTCAATTTGAGCGAACCCCATTGAAATATTCATGATGTGAAAAATCGCAAATTATTAGGAAAAGAATTAAGAAGGGGCAGGACAGGAAGTATGCTGATTTACGAGTTAATGAAAAGCGTTTTCTCGTTGCTGACACCTTGATAAGCAGTAATATGCCTAAAATGCCAACATGTATGCCTTAGAAATATATTTAGAGTCATGAAAGTAGAAATCTGCGCGTCAAGATTATACAGAATATCAAAACCAACACATGTAAATAACTGCCGTATATTATAAACAAATTATACTTTTTTGCTTAAAAAAGAGCTCCATGATACATTTGTTCTATATACTATATGTTTCTATAATTAAGTTGAACCTAACCCAAAACAGGCCGCGGTTAGCCATACTTCTGCGCGAACCAAAAAAGAATGAATTATTGAGAATCATAAGGATGGTTTTAAGCAGTCTTCATCTGCAATCGCCACTTTCTATTGCATATTATCATCATGGCTGGAACAAGTAGTAGCATGGAGCTTAGGTACATATAAAAGAAAACTAAAGCGTCCTGTCAGAAGTTTTGTTTATACCTTCGAATAGGTCACAGGGACGTAGTTTCTAGTGTCCTGTTCTAAAGATAGTTGGGGGAAATTAGAATACAGCTTGTTGGCTACTATGAAGGCCCAAATGTTTGGGCTTTACGCGACAAGAAAAAAAAAAAAAACTCACGTCCCGTTGCAACATTCCTATGACCCCAGTCCAGTTGCCATCAGGCTTCCGCAGTCCCCAGAAGGAGTCCGTTGGAAAGGCGATGCTGTAACTTACGTCCCAACAAAACAGACAGAGTGTCATATTTGGCACGAGCCGCTTTGGCAATGCGGAAGAAACCTTTGTGTCCTGATATCATGTCTCATCGAAGGAACAACTTAGTGAGGTTTAGAATTGTGTACACATAAGCTTCGCGTACGAAAACAATAGCGTCGTCGCCACTGCGCATGTAACGAGCCGTAACCACGTTTTGGATTGGCGCATGGCGCCGAAGCTATGCGTAACGCAAGTTCGTCTGTTTCTTTTGCAGTGGTTGTGGGGACGTCAGAACGCCGAGCTTTGATTGGCTCTGATTGAACAATAGTGGGTAGACCTCAAAGCAAGCTGCCCCGAGGTCTATCCACATTCCTTCAATCAAACACAAACCCTGCGAAAGAAGCAGACGAACTTGCGCCCCGCATTTCTTTGCGTAAGCAAGGCCTTTTGGGTAGGCTACTATATAACTCGATATTGATTCACTGTATTCTCCGGTGCTTACGCCAACGCGCGGTATACAAACGTGCACAAAAACAAAATTGGCAGACGATAAAACGTCTGCACATGCGCAGTGCGGGCCAGCAGCGACACCGCAGTGGCCTGACGCTAGAGAGTTGAGTTGGTGTACAACATGCACTGCTCTAAAACGTACGAATTAAATGTTTTTCGCCCAATGAGAAACATAAAATTTTGTGAGGGGTATGCGAATATTCGACTTCATAGTTCAAATCGAATAATGATTGTCCCGATAACTCTATTCGACTTTCGGATTCCTAGTATTCGAGGTTTTAGATAATTCGATTCATCTAATATAGGTACTTTTGGTAAAATTAAGATTTATTCAGAAACTCTGTTCATATGATGAAATAGTCCTTCCAAGTATGTGTTTGATCAAAATAAAGCATGCATTCAGCAGCTTTGAAAGAACCTTTTCGACAAAAAGTAGTTGGCTCTAGTGTTTCCAGAACGAATTCATGCTCCAAGCTTCTTGGATACTCTCGATGAAAACCCGAAATCCACTCACGACGCCTGCACTTTATGAACCTAATCTCGGTTGTTAGGTTCATGATACGACAATTTATTATCAAGCTACAAATAATAGCGATAATTAAACTGGTCTCTTCGGCTGACCCGTCGCTCCCCGCGACGTTTGGCGAGGTGCCACGGGTAGTTGACGCAAGAGGTCACCCGATTCAAACGCATCAGTTATGTCCGCCCTTCATCCAGCACGCTGCGTACCAAAACGTAGACGGATGGACACATCCCTCAGCCTTGCTTCATATTTGTTGTTTAAGCAAAAATAATTTGGCTTCCAACTGAAATGGAGTGGAACTCGCGCCCTCTAGGCGACTGATGGTCGCTGAAAAAACCTGCCTGGCTCGGGATTCGATCCAGGGACATCTCCAAGACTAGCGGAGAGCTCTACCAACTGAGCTAACCAGGAGCTGGCAGTCAGTTGAGGATGTTTGCTCTACGTACTGCTGGAGATCACTGTTAACACCTGTTTCCTTTACTGACTGCTAGCCCTTGGCTATCTTAGTTGGTAGAGCACTCCGCTAGCCTTGAAGAGGTCATGGGATTGAATCCCGGACCGGGCGGATTTTTTCAGCGGCCATCAGTGGCCTAGAGAGCGCGAACTGCGCTCCAGTTCAGTTGGAAGTCAATTTATTCTTACTAGATCTTCTCCTCTTTTGGGACTTCCCCTAAAACTCAACATATCAAAGTTTGCCGTTTAAGTGTTTAAGTTTAAGTAGTTAAGGTTTTGAAACACTTGCTTTTAGAGCGCAGCTCTTAGGCGCCCGTTTCCGGCTTGAGCGGCGTCGCCGTCGGCGTAACCGCGTGGTGCATTATGGGAAATGTCCCATAATGCACCGCGCGAGCCCCCCCCCCCCCTCGAGGTCACGTGACCACCCCGAGTCCGCGTCACCCCACCCGAAGTCACGTGACCCCCCTCGAGGTCACGTGACCACCCCGAGGTCACGTGACCCCCAGGTCACGTGACTCCCCGAAGTCCCGTGAACCCCCTCCCCCCGAGGTCACGTGACCACCCCCCAGAGGAGATTGAAGAATGAGGGGAGGAGGAGGAGAAGGAGGAGGGGAGGAGGAGGGGTATACCCACCCCTGAGTACCGTTCCTTCCTCCTCCTCAAGAGCTGCGCTCCGATTCGGCGTTAAAGGGGGACCACCAGAAATATTCTTCCGCCTGGCGGAAAGTCCTCCTCGCCCTCTTTCTTTCCCTTTCTCTCTTGTATTGTAGCACGGTGAGGCGAGGGGAAAGGTCCCCTTTTGCGCCGGCTTCCTCCGAGAGGATAAGCCGAGAAAATCCCCATTCTGAGCGACAGGCGAAGGGTGCGGCAGCAGCGACCTCGTGACTTACAGGTATCTTCAGCTCCTATCGCGTAATATGCCCACAACGAAATGTAAGCTAGACTCGCTGTGTACATTCTTTATGGAGGGCGGCTATGGAGCAGAAAATACAATATTAAACCCCTTTGTGGCGAGTTTAGCGTGTCGTGTTATGGTTCAACGTTGCTTGTATTGGTACCATAGCACGGGCCGCCACTTCGAAGTATTTGTGGTGTCTCAAAGAAACTAAAGCAAAAGCAGACAATTTTTTTAACGTGACACAGAATTGTATTTACCATTGTAAAGAAACTTTTAGGTACTCTACGCCACGCAGTTAGCACGAACAAACTATCGCCGGTGTTTAGATAAATAAAACTGAAATAGAACTGAAAAATCATACGAGTGTAACCGAGATAGAACTGAAAAAGCATACGAGTGTAACCGTAGCGATCTCCGACCAAGCCTGAACCTCACTTTTTTTAAAACCACGGATATGACTGCTTTTGACGACTTGATAAAGCAAGCCAAAGCCGCTAATAACTGTGACATCGTTGTCAGCTGTGACAATCAAGGCGCTGCAACGATTTTTTTAAACCTTTCATCTATTAAAACAAATTGTGCAATAAATCCATTGCCATATTATGCCTGCGCTGATCTTGTAGCGGTATGCGTACATTACCCGGCACTGTTAGCCCGAACGCGACATCGGCGCTTTGTACTATTTCTGGCCAGCAACATGTATTGTCTAGCACTGAGCTCTACCACTTAGGTTGGATGCATTAACAGTTTTCTAAACATCATTCCCTTCTAAGAAAACAAAATTAGAAAGACCGGCGACAGTTTGTCCGTGCTCACTGTGTGGCAGTATACCTAAAATGCGTTTGCAATGACAAATTACAAACGCGTTTTATGTTAAAAAAATTGGCTACATTTGATTTTTTTTTAATTTTAATGCTTCAAAAATACTTTAAAGTGGCAGCCCGGGCTATAGCACCAATTTAAGCAACGTTGAACTATAACACGACACGCTTCGATAGCCGCACTCCACAAAGATTGCTCACAGAAAGGTTATAGCTTATATATTGTGGTAGGGTACGGTTATCCAAGACCTAAAAACAATCCACTAAAACTTTTTATTATCGACACACACCACTGCTGCCTTCTCCCCACATGTGGTTGTTGGGATGCGTAAGTATAAATGTCATCTAGATTCGTTGGCCATCATATAGTGTGAGTTGCGCACACAATAATTTGTGCTCGCTGCTAGAAAACAGAGACCTTGTACAAGATGCCCGCCCCTGGTACATAGTTTTCTTTTCTATCGATCCCGATTTGAGGCAGGTTTGAGCGTGACAAGCCGTTTTTTTGAAGATGGAATTTTTTGTGAAGATGTAAGTCCATCCTTACATATTCAAATCACCACATCTCGCGCATGTGTTTTGAGCTCCTTGATCAACCGAGAATATCTATGAAACGTTCCTTCAATGGGTGCGGGGATGCATCGCAGCTCCAAACTATGCGTTTACTTTGCCACGGGCTAAACCAAAGACCTTCGACAGCTCTAATTCGGTGACTGCGAGGGCGCAGCCTTGCAGCTCTGTAAAACCTACACCTCGGGGGGCTAGGCTTGGCGAGCGCCGAAAAATAAGCATATTACGCGATAGGAGCTGAAGATACCTGTAAGTCACGAGGTCGCTGCTGCCTCACCCATCACCCGTCGCTCAGAATGGGGATTTTCTCGGCTTATCCTCTCGGAAGAAGCCGGCGCAAAAGGGGACCTTTCTCCTCGCCTCGCCGTGCTACAAAACAAGAGAGAAAGGGAAAGAAAGAGGGCGAGGAGGACTTTCCGCCAGGCGGAAGAATATTTCTGGTGGTCCCCCTTTAAGGCCCGTTCACACTCTTGCGACCGAGTACGACTGAGAGAGACGAGATCTCTTAAAACTTCTTAAATGTTTTTAGAACGAGGGAACACACTGGCATTGTGGCGCCATCTATGCGGTGACCCTGGAACTGCATTTCACAAAAGAGAAGGTTTTGCGTGATTTCCGAGGTCAAATGTGCGTAATACCCATAGAAAGGCTCGTTTATAACATTGACAAAAGTTTTTCGAGCCAAGAAAGAAAGGATAATGCGCGAAAGAAATAAAAAAATATGACGGACCGCCGAGTTTACACAGCTACCCAATAGATGGCGCCAGTGTGTCCTCTGGTTTAAGAAGTTTTAAGGAACCCAGGTTTAAGAGGTCGCAAGAGTGTGAACGGGCCTTTACAGGGAGTTGTAAACGGCTCTCGCGTTTTTCCTCACCCCTTTACAGAATATGATCTATCTTGACTCTACCAACAGTAACCCTTGTTTACTGTTGTGTACTGACGTATCAAAAAATATAAACGATAAAGACGGCTTTTATGCGTACTCACTTCATCCTCATGGACTGAGAAATGGCGGTCAGGATTTCCCCGCAGACTCCTTCAACGGGTGCATTGTGACCCAGCTTTGTGATCACGTGGTATGGGGCATACTGCGCATAGTTGAAACGCTTGGGGGCGATTCGTATTTCGCAGTTTTACAAAGTCTAAAATCCGAATGATGCTTTTTTTTTCGAATAATCGAAATGTCAACAAATTTGCACCTCCTTGCGGATGTCAACTAACGTTTCATGAAATAAGAATTGAATTAACTTACTTTAATAATAGGAGTACTCCCAACGCAATACAGTTAAGATATACAGGGCGTTTAACGTTTTAATTCGAACAGGTTTTCCAGTAGAAAAGAGACTGACAGTTACAGTATTGCAGGCTTCACCATGCATTTATCAGGCTCGGCATACATTAGAAGAGGGGATAATCGTCATGGTAAGTTAACTAATTAACTAAAATATGTTAAATAACTTTGTAATTATTGGTCTTACGGGTCATGTTGCTTTTGCAGCATTAACAACCATTACAATTGGAGGCCACGCCAATTTAATTAGTTCGCTACAATGTCACGATTTTTTATATATTAACCGATCAATTTTCGCACATTTTGCCCGATTTGAAATTTGAGCGCGAAAAGAGCGCCTCAGGCCCTGCCCACAATTCCGCTGAGAAGACTGGCGTAGTCGTTTCAGTCACGTCCTCACTTGTGTCGTCGGCGCACTCAAGAGTGACACGCTGCCGAGATAGTGACGACACGGTTGAAAAGGTTACGTCACCCTTCCAAACATGATTGTGGGCATAGATTACGGCGCTCTTTTTGGGCACAATTTCCTAATTGGGCGGGAAAACACGCATATTGTTTGATTAATATCTAAGAAATTATTACCACTTCACAAATTATTTTATTTCTGCTAGCCTCTAATAGTAAATGCCGTCAATGCTGAATTGCCAAAATGACCCATAAAACCAATCTTTAAAACGTTAATTCACAAATTTTAGTTGGTTATCTTGACGATTATTCCATCTGAGGTCACAGTCAACTTATCTTGACGATCATTCCATCTTCCAATGTCCACCGTATGTAATAAATACATGGTAAAGACGGTACACGTCTCTCATATCTATTCTTTAAGAAAGTTCAAATTAATATAAAACACCCTCTATGGAAAATATTTGGTCTTAAAAGTGTCATTCAAACATGTCTTATATTAAAACCCAACACGACGGACGACTCGACTCAATCAAGGGAACATAAACCAGAAGACAGGTTTTCACTCAGACTGTCTGCATTTTAATGCTTTTATAACCTTTCCACCTTCAAGGAAATCCTTATCGAGTACCGTATATTCAGTTGCCTATTCTGCCTAGATTTTAAGGGAGAAACATTCTTGAAATAAAATACTGATTCTCATTTTTTATTTTAATAAAACACAATGTCAGTGCTTCCTATTTAGGTCGAATGTGCCATAAAGAAGACCCTCCTCTTCAAGGGCACAGACCTGACATAAGAAATACAAGATGTTGCTAAACAAATATCTTTCAGAATACTAGGAGACGGAACCTATGCTTACTGATCCGCCTGAAGTATAGGAAGTTTATTCGAATTTCTTCGAAGTGAATTCTTTGATTCAAATAGATCGGTTTAGTTCGGAGGAAATCACGCTAAAACACTTAATAGCATTTTTTTCTTCATGAGGTTTTTCTTTGTATCGTGGTGGGGGATATTGAATTGTCCTTAAAGTACATGGACGAACGTGCATAAATATTTCAAGCTCTTACGTTGAAACTGCTGACCCTCAAGTGACTTTCCACCTCCATGTCGAACGTTACCACCTGTCCTGAAGAAAGCCCGTCAGATACTGGATTTTGCTGGAGATCGCCCGTTGCAAATTGGTGCTGAATGATCATGGACGTGTGTAATTACACTCCTATTGTGAATAATTCAAAAAGCGGGAATAGAAGCTGCCGTGCCACTTGACCGCAATCAAGGGAAGTCTGCATATGCAATTAAAAAATAAACAGTGTCCTCATTATGTTGATGACATCAGCAAACAGCATCCAATAACATGCCTTCGGAATCTAGAATATTCAGAACTGCGACCATCATCATCTTGCTGGTGGAGCGAAGGCAAGCGCTCGCTCTCGGTCTCTTTTGCCCTTTTATTAAATCTTTTGCCCTTTGACAGTATGCTTCGCCGCCTGACCTACCTCACAATATACGAACTTCAAGCTCGGACAAATATCGCATATCAAATGAAGCGACCACGGAACACAAATATCGTCTCCATCATTCAAACATTGCTTCACAAAAGAAACTCGGCTCCGTTAAAAGCTACGTGTTTATTCCTGCAATAAATTATTTCCATCTAACATGCGCTTCCACTAGCGAGTCAATTAGGATAAAAAGTATCGGTTTATGGGATACAACGAGTATTTTGTGTAGTATTTTTTGTAATTTTATCTGATTCGCACGTGTTCTACAGGTGATCTTTATTCTGGATGTCATTACAGAAAAAACTTGTTCACGTACAAAAATACAAGCTGACAACAGATAAAAATTACAAAAAGAAAAAGAGAGAAATTAAAGTTTAACGTTTTAATGGCGCAAAAATAAAGGGAATTTGGCTCACTCCAGCGGAGGACTGAGGATTGATATCGACCACCGTGGGATGTCATTAGGTTTAACCAAAACATCAGTTACACGGGGCCTTCTCCGCAGTAAGCCGTCGGAATAATAGGGTTTCTTTGGCGGAATTCCCAATCGTCAACTGAGGATCTGTAGGCCAACCCCTTCCCTCGGATACACCGAAGCGGCCAGAGAAAAAAAAAGATACTCTGCCTATGTGTTTTAAAGGTCAAAACGGAGGAAGGATCCTAAACACGCGGGATTATGCAGTATAAATGCTTTAGAAACAGATAGTTTAACTTGTGTGGTAAAGAATATGAGTAGTGATTATATTTGCCATAGTTCCATCATAGATGTTGACGTAAAATATAGGCAGTGTGGGAGTAACAAGGAAAGTTAGAAAATGTAAGGACCAACTGTTTTTTTTTTTTTTTTTGAGGGACGGCTTTTAAGTGCATGTCTGTTTAGTTTTTATGCAAAAAAGTGGCAAAATATTTAATTGTAATCAACAAAATCACACACTTAGATGGGTTCAGGTTTATATTTGTTAATTTATGTATTTCTTTCAAATACCCTGAAGGCCACGAGAGCAGCGCAGAGGGCAGTGGGTTACAGGTATAGATACAAGGAAAACAAAAAAAGATTCTAAGAATGCAATAATTATATGTTAATAAGTTACTAAAATATTGACACTGTTAAGGCAGACTCCAGAGTGTTGCCATCAAATAGAGTTACCACCGACGCTGGAAGGTGATTCCAAGAAAGCGTTGTTCGGGGTAGGAATGAATTGTGAAAAGTTGTAGTTTTACACAATGGTAGGCCTATCCTGTGGTGTTGATTGAGAAGCGGTGGTATGTAAAAGGGAGGTATTAGTAGCTTTTCACGCAAAGGAGGATTATGATAGATTTTGTGAAATAAATACAAACTTGTAAGTTCTCTACGTGATGAGGGGTTAGGCAGGTTCAAACTACATTTCATAGATAGTACGCTGATAGTGCGATGATTGGTAGTAAGTATGAAGCGAGCAGGTCTATTTTGTATCGCTTCAAGTGAATCTGTTAAGGTGTCAGTACCGGGGTCCCAAATTGAGGAGGCATATTCCAGCTTGGAGCGAACAAGAATTTTGTAGAGAAGTAGCTCTAAAGACATGGGGACTGACGGAAAGTTTCGTTTTATGAATCCTAACATGCGATTGGCATAACTTGGTGTGTATTAAATAGGAGTTTCTCAAGACAAGTTAGATAAAATATGAGCGGCCAAGTATATTTATGATGATACCTGTTGTAAAGAAGTGGTTTATGTAGTAAGATGGGACGTCATTGGGATATCAACAGATCCTCATTGCCTTGCATTTGTTAGCGTTAAGTTCCATGTCCCTTAAGTCCCGCCATTCAAGCACGCGGTTATTTCAGATAGGACAGAAGTTGCATCAGAATCTTTAGTCACCTCACAATATATACCACATTCCTCAAAAATAAACTACTTGATGGTGAAACAAAGAAGGGTAAGTAGTTGATATTTGTAAGAAAAAGGAGAGGACCCAGTACAGAACCTTGAGGGACCCCGGACGTCACAGAAACTAGATGTGAGAAGCTATCATTTACGAATACAAATTGAAACCAGTTAGTGAAAAAGTACAAATCCAAGAAAATACGCTGAATTCAACATTTAGTGAACTTAGCTTACGATGTAGTAGGTAATGTGACACTTTATCGTATGCTTTGGCAAAATCGGGAAATATGCAATCAGCTTAGGATTTACAATCAAGAATGACGTGAATGTCGTGAGCAAAAGTTAGTAGCTGATTTCACAGGAAAATACTTTCCTGAAGCCAATGCGCCGGCGAAAAAAAAAAGTGTTTGATTCCAAGAAATTTACGACGTGTGAAGATATGATAGGCCTGGAACTTTGCACGATATACTGGTTCACGATATGGGACGGTAATGGAGAGGACAGTGCTAATCGCCAGCTTTTAGTATCGGTATCACCTTTACCACCTTCTAGTCGTCGGGTAAACATCCAAGGTCAAGGGATTGTTAAATATTTTGCCGGTATTATTGAAGAAAATTCTACAGTATTTTTTAGCAACTTGGACTGAATGCGGATTTAAAATGAAGGAGCGAATGAGACGAGAGCACGCGGGGACATCAAAACGCCGAGTTCTGATTGGATTAATTAGTGGGTAGACCTAACAATAGCTGCCTTTGTCTCCATTGTACTCGTCGGATGCATTCGGATGCGTTTGACCAGTGCAGTGGAGACAAGGGAAGCTAGCATGGGGTCTACCCACTAATCATTCCAATCAGAACTCGGCGTTCTGAAGTTTCGGCGCGCTCTGGCCTCCTCCTCTCCCTCAATAATTCTGCACGTAGTGTCGACTCCCGCTGAATAAGTTAATTTTAAATTATTATTCACTCGAACAATTCCACCAACGTTAATAAATATTGGGTACATGAGTGTGAATTCGCTTTGTTGCAATGGGGGTAAATGGGACGAATACACGTTGGAGAATGAGCCGACAAATGCCAGGTTGGAAGCCGATGCAGAATCACTAAAAGACACAAGGTCACCTAAATCGCTAAACAGGGGTATTACGGGCTTCTCTTTGGGATTGATAAAATTCCAAAGCTGTTTTGAATTGTTTGTTAGTGTGGATGATAAGGTTTTAGAAAAGTAAGTAGCCTTCGCTTCTGTAATAGCATTTTTGTAAGTACCGGCAGCATCGTGATATTCGGAACAATTAGCGTCAAGATTTAAAATATAGCTGCTCGAAATTTTCGCTATTTCCTGTTACGAAGTATTTTTAATGTACTAGTGAGCCACAAAGAGTGCGGAAAAAATCGAGTTGTTTCGTAGGGGTATTTAGGTACTGGTCAGGGCATGTACCAGATGCTACCGCTTCACTGCTCGGAGGCGACCACCCCAACAGGAGCGACGAGCGCGTAACGGCGGTCCGCACCGACCCCGCACGGGCTCGACAACCGCGACAAGCGCATCGACGCACGTTAGAGTTCTCCCCGGCCAAACCCCGACACCGCATAACTAAAAGTCTTCCAGCTGAGGTCAAGGCAGGCCGGGATCGAGCATTAAAAGTACGCCGTCAACGCGTCTCGCGACTGTTCGACGTTCTCGACCCGAGCAACGTGTCCACATACAAACGCAGTAGGGTACTCACAAAGCTCGCTCCCAATCAAGTCAACACGCCGCATAACTGAAAAGTCTTCTTGCGACTGGAAAGACAGGCAGGGTTCGAACAATGTAAGTATCCCACACGCGCACCTTTCATCTTCCGCGCAACGAGCGCGACACTGAAATGTCAAATAATCTAACCGGCCGGTCTTGGAAATGGACAAGTTGATAAACTATATTTGCTCTGCATAAACAGTTTCCGCAGCGTCGAAGGGTCTACCGCATTTACCGCCGCATTCCAACACCCGCTACCCATTCATGCAAAGGCTGCAGTTTGTACAGCGACGGGCTGACCCAACGCACAACAGTTATAGGCCGCCGATGGCCATGCCACTGCCATAATTTCTAGGCTTCCCGGGCACGTACCCGCCGACGTGAACCGTACGTTTTCCCGGGCCAACCGCGCATCTGTACAGGATAAAACTATGAACAACTTGTCACATCCTCACAAGGCCGCCACTCCCCTCGTGCAGCTTTTCACTGCACAAGCACAGCTCATTACCCACCTAGCTGTCTTTTCTCCCCTAAATCTATAATTTTACTCTAATCCAGGTCTCTGCACGACCAATTACTCTCTCTACGCCCTCGCGTCCCAACGCGAGCCCAAGCACCGGCGAGAGCCGTACCGCCGTACTGTATATCCGGCGGCAGCGCAAAGCACGCGCTAGCCGCCGCTCCTCCGGAGACGGAGAAGACGAAATGAAAGAGTAACCCTCGCCGCGAGGCTCAACCCTCGATATAGCGGTGTGAGGATCTGGAACCAACTGTGCGCACAATTAAACGGAATCAACCTCACGACTCTACAACCAGAAACGCACGGGTCATGCCCATCGCGTCAAACAGGACTCCACGGAAGATTACACACACACAGCCACTGATAAAGTGAAAACGGAAACTCTGTGGTTTTCTGGATTCCGATCTCTGCGCACCAGACATCGCGTATCCGGCACGATTTAGTGGGCTTAGCCCCTAAATGTAGCCACTGGCCAGAAGGTACTCGTTAAAAGCTATCATGGTCGGAAGGGAACCACAAGAGCGCATACCGTACCTTAAAACGCTCTCAACTAACGAAGCTCAAAACCGCGCTGACAGCTCAAGCAAGGCCAACTGGGAGCTAGCATACGGTAACACTGAGACGCTAGTCTCCTCCCGGACAAAATACAAAGCGGGAATAATTTCCAAACACATTCCAAGCATGCAATCGCCATCCGCAATGGGAGCGTTCTCCACCCTGAGCGATGCCTCTCTAACGCGTCCGATCGGTAACAAGCGTTCCAAAACATTACATCGATACGCGAGCAAAGGCGGATATGTGCGTCACATCCCCCAAACCGTGAGCTGGCATCTTTCCCAACAGACGTGGACGGCCGGAGGCGTAGGTGGGGTGACGCCCGACGCTACGGGCCTCGAAAAGTGCGGTAATTTCGACGCACACAGCGCTCTTGCGCAGCAGGATCAACCTGCCAGCATTCATCGGCGCGCTGAACAGCAAAAAATCAAGGCGCTTCTCGTAACGGGGGATACGCAAATTCCTGACAGGCTGGGAAAAAGGGTTAACCCCTACCGACAACGGTCAAGGTCCGTGCCTCCTCGTCGGGCAGGCGATATTGTCAGGACATTCGTGCGGCGTGCCCGCAACAAAACTCCGTGCGGCGTTCCCGCCACGAAGATGACCCCCAAAAAGAGCGCGAAACAGTGCCCCAATTTAACCGGAAACAGGCTTGGAATCGGAATGCCTGCCTGATCAAAAATCAGGCCCCACGTTGGACGCCAGTTTATGCGGGCTTCTAATACCCCTGTCAGACGGGCACCTTGAATGTCATTTACGCTAAAGGCCTTTAGGATTTTCAAATGACATTTAAGTCGTGTCGTGTCAGACGGGCCACTCAAATGTCATTTAGGTGATGTCTATCACGATAGCGGTCTGTTGTTAACCCGGCAAACTAGTGTTTATTTTATGGTTTACTAAGTAAATAAAATGTAATGATTCTCAGAACATAAAATTCAAACACGGTGATGAAACTAAGTACACGTTTTGACGGAGACAAGGTGTTTTGTGGCAA